>OX589608.1:24419482-25019482 GCA_951329385.1 Polia nebulosa
CACATTTGTCCACACCAAATTCCATCCTGATAGCGCTACTGAAAGTTTCAGTTACCTTCAGTAACTCCATCAGTTGCAAGTTGTTGGGGGCAAAGAGTTTCAGATCATCCATGTAAAGAAGGTGAGATATGGCCTGACCACCTCTTCTCAACCGATAGCCCAGGCCTGAATCCTCCAGCAACGTGCTTAGAGGATTCAGGGCTAAGCAGAACCAAAGTGGACTCAAACTGTCGCCCTGAAATATTCCCCGTTTAATCCATATAGGCTCATCATTCCCCTGGATTGGTCGACATCCTGGATAGCGAAGCACCGTCTTCCATTGCCCCATACATGACCCAAGAAAGGTGCGTAGAGTTGCATTTATTTTGTACAACTCCAACACCCTCATGAGCCATGTATGTGGAACAGAGTCGTAGGCCTTCTTATAATCTATCCAGCATGTCGACAAATCCTTGTGGGATCGACGAACCTGTTGGCTTATGGCCATGTCTATGAGGAGTAGCTCCTTAGTACCGCGGGACCCGTTCCTACATCCATTCTGAGAGGTAGACATAATTGTATTGCTCTCAATGTGTACATTAATTTTCGCTCTCAGGATGGATGTAAGAAGTTTATAGACCGTCGATAAACATGTAATCGGTCTATAATTCTGGGGTTCCGTGGGACTACCTGTCTTATGGAGCAGGTGGGTAACACCAGTTGTTAGAAACTGAGGCAGCGACCCAGACTCTAAGGATGCCTGGAATTGAGATGCCAGAAGCGCGTGTGAGCTACTATACCATTTAAGCCAGAAGTTATGCAGTCCGTCCGGTCCCGGAGATTTCCAGTTTGGTAACGGACGAACTGCTTTGGCTACATCGAATGGAGTGATGGTTACTTTTTCCATGTCTGGTATAGCTTCACACACGCGTTCGACATCACGCATCCAGCCACCCTCAGTGTGACAGACGGGCACCGACCAGATGTTGCACCAGAATGCATTCGTGGCGGCAGCATCGGGGCGGAGCACGTCAGTCACATTTTGTTCAGGTCGCTCCCAAGCTCTATATACCCACCTCTCATCGCTCTGGAACATGCGGTTCTGCGAGTACCGGTCGACCCGACGCTTATACCGCCGAATACGATTGGCCCATGCACAAACCTTCTGCTTCAGGAAGTCAATGCGTTCCGTGACACGGGACATGTATTCTCGAGGACTGATTCCAGTCCCCGAAAATGCCCGCCTCACGAAGCGCATCACACGTGGTCTTGTATTGCCCTCCCTGAAGCAGTATAGTTTGCCAATGAGTGCTCTGGCCCCATCAATACGCCTCTCGATCCTACACTGCCAGGCCGGTACGATAGGCTTTGGTCGAGTAGCTTCGTCACAATTTGGTAACTTTACATTTGCTAAACGACATGCCGCAACAGCCCCACAATACAGGATCGAGTGCGTATCAAAGAGGTCCTCACTGCTCTCAAAAACATTCTTAAGCAGCGAGTCTAGAGCACACACTAGCGCCCTATTTTTTTTGTGCATAGGTAACCGTGATAAACGGGGTCTAAGTTGAGTCGGACTCGATCTATACTCGCGAAGCGCATCTTCCAGTGCGCTCCTCAGTCGATCGTTGCACTGGCTACTTACTGTGACAACCCTATCATCTGTCTCCTCATCAACATGATTGGACCGCGGCAGGTTTTTATGAGAAGCCGGTGGGATTTCTTCGGAAACCGGCGGTGCCGCAGTCTGTGTCGTAGTCGAGAAGATAAGGTTGCTCAGTACCTCTGAGCGCAGCCGATCAAGTGCGGCGTCGTCCAACCTGTGGTTGCGTTGGATGACCCGCACCTGATCCGACAATCGTTGAGCTGAGACGTTGACCGTTGGTTCCAGGTCCTGAAAAAGAGACAGCATCCTACCACGATACGCAGTGAGGTTAGTTCCCCCCTCTGTAGACCCGTAATATGCGCGCATGACGTTCTCGTTCATGGATTGAGTCCATTTCATGCGCTGCACACAACCACCGGCAGCGGGGACCCGGCTCGGGGCCGGTTGGCCCCTAAGTCCCAGGCTGTTCGGTGGCCGGCCTCTCCCCTGCCGACGTACAGGTGTTGGCGACGTCGGCGGGGAGAAATACTCGTCGCTCGAGCTCGACGCGGCTGCAGCCGCCGGTAACACTGGTGATACGAGGTCCGGCGGCGGCGAGGCGGAGCTGAGCGGCGAGTCCGGGGGTGGATGGCGTGCGCGATGGGCAGCTGCTCTTGTTATCATTATTATATTTTCATTCTTATTGGTTTATTGTTGTATCATCATTTATTTCAGTGTGACATAAAAAAATAAATAAATTATTATTATTATTATTATTATTATTAGACCCAGGACAAAAATGTGTAGACCATACAAATATTTGTTCCGTGCGGGCATGGAACCCGCGACACAGCGCAGCAGCCGATCGCTCAACCACTGTGCCAGAAGTGCCGTCGATATTATTAATGAATATTGATTGAATGTGAGAGCTGTATGTTTGAAAATTAATCAATCACGTACGTCTGATCTGATTTGGATGAAACGAGGAACACGGGTAGACAATGGCCTGGATTAAGACATAGAACATTTTTCAGGGTTCCGTACCCAAAGAGTCCAAACAGAGCCCTATTGCTGTCACTCACGTGTCTATCTGTCCGTCGTCTGTCACAAAATTTTGTTCCGAAGAATTTTTTAACTGCCCATTGAGCTATGAATTTGAAATTTGGTGATATATTATCTGATTTATCTATATGAGTCATCTAATATCAGAGGCGGCAATATCCACTTTTGATGATTTTTTTTTGTTATTCACTAAAACAAAAAATCTTACCGAAACAGTTTTTTTTTTTTTTGGTGGGTTGGGATATCATCCAATGACTACTCCCGCTCTGGGTGGAGCGGGAGGGCGTGTCAGACTCTTACTGACTAAAACCCACCCCTGTTCCTTCCCTGCCTGAGTGCCCAGGGGTGCGGTTGACCAAAACAGTGCGTTTAAATTTCGCGTAACGTCACACAAACGTCAAACAAATACCATTTTTTACCTAGAAGAGACGTAACAAGTCCTGACACCCAAGAATCAACCCTATTCAGTCAGCTATTTACAACGACGTAGCGATCCGTGGACCGACTACGTAGTTGATGTGGCATTATCTAAGAAGAACCGCCAAAAAAAAAAGCAAATATTGGCCAAGTGCGAGTCGGACTCGCTTATGAAGGGTTCCGTACCATCGTACAATATTTAATACTATGGTAGATAATGCCATTATTAAGATCGAGTAAAGAAAGCCAAAGAAAAACACGTTTCTAATAGAGGAGCCACCCTTAATTTTTAATTTATTTTTATTATTTGTTGCTATAGCAGCAAAAGAAATACTTACACATTCCGTGAAAATTTGAATTGTCTAACTATTACGGATCACGACATACAGCCCGCTTTCTTTTTTCACCTGATGGTAAGCGATGATGTAGTCGACGATGAAGCACGCTTGTCTAGAAGACTTAAAGACTCCCAGGTTGTAACTATCAGGAAACAGACTTCGGCAGGGAATTCCTCTTCTTAGCTGTATTGAAATAATCACATAGCAGCGGTAGTAAATGATAAATTAAATTTATTTTCAAATAGGTTTTAAAAACACTTTTACACATCAATATTTTTTAGTTAGGCCGGTTTTTCCTCAACCTAACTCAGAGGTCAAAATCTCTTTTAAAGTCCATACAATTTGTACTCGTCAAATCATATGAGAACCATGTACTCGTACGTTAATGTCTGAGATGAGCTTTTGAGGCAAGCCCCACGCAGATTTGAGTCAACCAGACAGTGCAAGCATTTATCAGCTATCGTGTAGCTCAATTCAGAACTTTAAGGAGCATAATGTGTATGTGTGTGCATTTGTGTGTGTGGAGGAGCTCGTGTCTAAAGTAATAACAGCCGCACGGGTCGATCCATCAGGCTAAGCTACGCTTGCCGGGGTTGGTCCATGGATTCTTGACCATCTTTACATACCGAGACTCCTCCGTGCCTCGGAAAGCACGTTAAGCCGTAGGTCCCAGCTGCCAATCGTGGATCTTTGACAGTCGTTACGGGTCGTCAGAAGCCCGAAAGTCTGACAACCAGTCTTACCAAAGGGTAACGAACTTGTAACGACTGTAACTGGGTTGTGGAGGTCAGATAAAACACCAGTATTTTACATGGAGCAGTCGCTCCATGTACAATACTGGTATTCACAGTATCGGCGTTAGGGTAGGGCGCGGTTGGGCCTTTATATCAAATCAGAAAACTAGTGTCTCATGAGGCTACTACCTACTCTAGCCGAACAGTTAAAAGATTTGAGTTTCTTAGTTTATTGGTTGTTTGGTAAGTATAAGTTACATTTTTTTTAATAATGTCTTTAGTAAATTTCTACAATCAACTGAAATGTTAAAAAAAAGTTTTTTTTTTAGAAGAATATAGTAATACATTGCCATTTCAACTGTGAAGGAATAGGCTGATGAACTAGAAATTGAACCTGTGTTTAGAGCCACAACAAGATTTTGATTTGTTAAGCGTCAAGCTGGTGAAACTGCCCGCGATGAGCCTATAATTTCTTAAAAAAAAATAGGGGTTGAATTTTTCAACGGTCTTTTGGACACTGCGTTAATTTCAGTCATTGAAAGATTTAGAACAGTTAAATGAGTACACGGAATCTTGATCTTATTTGTACAATTTAAAAAAAATAGATTCCGGAAATCCAGACTGTGTCAAACTCTGGTGTGATCTCCAATTGAAATTAACTGTAGACTTTAAGTCGAGAGGTGAACAGGTTACAGCTAAGCAAGCGTGCTCCGCATCCCCCGATTGTTATTATTCGTTTTTAACCGACGAAAAAAAAGGAGGAGGTTCTCAATTCGACCGTATATATGTTATTTTTTTTTGTGTATGTTTAGCCCTCACTCCGTCATTTATGAACCGATCTTGATGATTATTTTTTTGTTAGATAGACCCTCAAGGGTGGTCGCATGTCAAGGAAATCAGTATCTGATAATGGAATCCTGGTAAAATTGAGAGAAAACCTCGAAAATTTTGGGCACGTTTAGCGTTTCTGTGCGTATGTTCGGCCGTCATTCCGTTGTTTATGAACCGATTTTGATGATTCTTTTTTCCATAGATAGGGTATACATCAAGGGTGGTCCCATGTCAAGGACATTAGGATCTGATCATGGAATTCTGATAAAATTGAGAGAAAACCACGAAAATTGGGCACGAATATTGTTTGTGTTTACTTTTCATAACTTTATCCGGTATTTGCATTTAGGAATCATCACATCATGAAACTGAGCTGATAATGGAAACCATACCTTTCCTTAACAATGGAAGTTAGATATAAAGAACTGGTTTTAGTGACAGATACCGCTTAATATACTTTGAAGAAAAGACGTCTTTGGAATATTGGAGGTAACCTCAACTGGCCAATATCCTGGGCACCTCATGGAAGTATGGTTACATCATCAACTCAGTGCCAAGAGGAATGATGAAAGATTAGAAATTAGCCTCAGAGTATTAAAAGATCATGCGAGTCACAAAAAAATCATAAAATAAAAAACTTTTTAACAAAAAATTCAACCGACGAAAAAGAACTAAAAAGCTAAAAATAATTAAACCTTTCAAGTCTTTAGTATTGAGCTTATTTACCTACATAAAATATCAAATTTTATATAAACTAATTTGGAGTCGGCGTCAAATAATGAAATGATTAATTACCTACATCTAGCCTTCTTCATTTCTACGTACATATAACATTTAGATATTTAATAATGAGATTGTTGTTTGGCGCCGACTCAAAATTAGTTTATATAAAATTTGATATTTTATGTAAGTAAATAAGCTCAATACTCAAGACTTGAAAGGTTTATTTATTTTTAGCTTTTTAGTTCTTTTTCGTCGGTTGAATTTTTTGTTAAAAAGTTTTTTTGAATTGCCTCCCACTATGGAAGCAATTTTAAAGACGTATTCACGTCAAAACCTCTGAATCAGATATTTGTATATAGTGTGATGAACTCGTAACTCTGAAATCTTTTTTGCCTGATCAGAATGTGGTTATTTCTGTTTTGTTTTAAATATCAAAGATCGCAACTTTCGTATGGGTTTGAATTGCAGTTAATGGCCGCCGTAGAAATCTCGCCCAGGGCGCTGGTAGTACTAAAACCGGCCCTGGGTATTCAGCTGCATCCGGTTAGACTGGAAGCCGTTTCGACTACTCTGTAAGTAACTAACTACATATATGTGGGCATCCAAGGTTTTAGTTCTTGGCATTTAGTTTCCGAGATATATGCAGTTTTGTAAATTTTAGTGAAAATGCGTTTCGCATTTTAATTGATTATTAATTAATGCTCTCAATCTACAAGTTCATAAATAGTAAATAACTTTATTTATGATGTTTCTAACTAGGTACCAGAAATTTATTTTTTGCTTAAATATTTTTTTTAATGCTTTTTCTGAAGATAAGCTTTTTCAGTTACAACTTCAAGTGTCTGAATAACAAATGTGCCAGTTCTTGAATATCTTTTTAATCTTTATTATCAACTGACTATTCTAGATACAGAATCTAGTCTTAACTTAATACCCCGCTACTGGACCCTTTTTGCTTGGTTGCCCACATAAGTACATATACTTATGTATTATTAATTTACGTTAAACAAACACATATAAAGCAAAAATAACTAAAGTTAACTGTACCTATTATTAAACAAAACATTAATAAACACGTAATTAAAAATGACTTAACTAATAAATAAGTACTTATAACAAAAAAACAATAACAATTATAATAATATTTGATGAAGCAACTCGCGCCGATTCGCTGTCTCGTTCGCACGCTGTCTATCCCGTTCTAGCATGCGTCATGGCGTCTAACAGGGTGGCTTGGATGTGGTATATTTTCTTGAATTGTTTTTAAAGTTATTTGAGCAAAGCTTTGAATTCAAATGATCTTTTTTTTATGGTTCCGTACCCGAAAGGTTCAAACGGAAACCTGTTGATGTCACTCACGTGTCCGTCAGTCCGTCTTGTCTGTTTGGCCTTTTATCCGTCTGTCCGTCGTCTGTCACAAAATTTTGTTCCGAAGAATTTTGACCAAAATATCGATAAATCCGACTTTTTCTTTAATAATTCCCTCACTTGGTACAGAACCCTAAATGTGTGAAGTCCGACACGCACATGGCCGCTTTTTTTAAATTACTGGGGTTTCAGTCTTCAGTAGAAAGTTTTGAGATCTCTAATTGAGGGAGTTTTGTGTATAATTTGCACCCGTGCGGAGCCAGGGAGGGTCGCTCTGCCCAGGGGTTGTGGATAAATTCGAAACAGAGTTACCGCGTCCCTGGGCACTCAGGGCAGGGAAGGAACCGGGATGGGTTTTAGTCAGTAAGAGTCTAACACGCTCTCCCGCTCCACCAAGAGCGGGAGAAGTCATATGATATTGATACAGAGATGGTCGCTGGAATTTAATAATTTCTAAAGAGTTTCAGTTTATCTAGCTTAGTTCTTGTGCTACAATACTTGGCTAGGCTAGGTGGAACGACGGTCTTCGACAAATGTCATGACGAATTGACAGAATAGTAGATTTGTGAAAAAGCCCGGTCAAGTGCGTGTCGGATTTCGTACATTTTGGGTTCCAAATGTATTTTTGACTATTTGTATGGCTTCGGGTAAACAAGATGTTTATACTGTGAAAATTTAAAGACTGTAGCTCCAACCGTTTGGCTGCAAAACCTGTGTGACAGACGAGGGATAGACAGACATACAGACGGACATTTGAGTGACAGCTATAAGGCTCATGAAAAAAACTCTGAATGACGGAAAGAACAAGTGAATCTGCGCTCCATTATGCATCATAATAGTTGCGTATCAATTTAACAATACCAATTTTAAACTTTACACTTTATTCAAAATTAGCATTTATGATCTTAGGTGCCAGTCATATACCATAAAAAAACGATATATATATGAAAAATACCGACTACAAAAATCGTCTAAAAAGTTCCAAACAAGTCGCTTTTCAAGCAGTCGGATGCAGTTGGTGGCAGTTATTTAAGTGGAGTCATCATGCCACCGACTTCGTTCTCTTAATTATGATACATGATCTTGTCACAAAAAATATGACCCTCACCTACCTTAATGACAGTCGCCCTTTTTATCATTTGAATTGGAAGACCAGCGTCAGACAGTATCTTTTTTTTATTGTTGATAGGCACGCGTTTGACCACTATCTCACCTGATGGTAAGCGATGATGTGGTCGAAGATGGAGCACGCTTGGCTAGAAGTAACCTGTCTGGCAACCTTTTTGGCGCAGTCGTGAGGCACACGCTATTCTATTTTTTTTTTTAACTTTTTGATTGTCACTTTTTTTAGTTTTATGTCATTTGCGTGAACCTTACTGTAGCCAAATAAATGTTTTTCTTTCTTCCGTCTTTCTTTCTTTATCAAACTTCATATAACCTATGTAACTTCGGCATTCCAACCCAATCCAACGATACCTTATTTGTTAAAATTTATCCAACCGTATATAAATATAAATAAACGTACATATACATACAAACTCTTGAAAAAGAAAAGTACGTGTATACTTATGTACGCACGTAAGAAGTTATACTTCTTTGGCGTAACAAGATAAAAAACCAAACTGTCACAAAGTTTACAAACGGAAAACAATCATTCTTCATGAACCACAGACTATAGCTAACTTCAGGGTGTCGGTTTTTTGTGACGGTGTGCGCGCCCATCATTTAAATTTACTCTCATCATTTTTCCCTAACACGCCAAAAGAAGTATAACTTTAAAAAAACACTACCCTCCCGGGGTAGTCGGGTAAAAATGCCACCCCACACTACACTCACGTAGTAAAATGTCACATCCAAAAAGTGAGCCCACTTCATACCTCCTCGGTAGAAAATATTGAACCCCAGTCAGTATTCGCCAGAAAACAGAGGGAGACCGTCGCGCGCTTCCCTTCGCGAAAACCCTGAAAAATCACACCAATAACTGTATTTAACACTAAAATTGTATAAAAATAGATGCCCAAGTTCCATCTCAGTGTAACTTAGTGAATTTCAGTGAGTGAATCTGTGTTACTTTGGAGTTATAAACGTAAATTTTCACGCAAGATGGCTGTGGGGTTTTCAGACTGAAGAAATCGGAATTTCAGTGAATTTTTTGGGGTGTTGTCTTCTTGATTACTGGTAGGTATATTTAGTAAAGGTTTCTTTACAAAAAATACTGTGTGAAAGTGTTTAATTCAACCTGTAAAATAATTCTCAATAGTGCTATGGGAATCTGAAAATGTGGTTATAAGCGTACTGAATTCAGTCTTCATTCCTTTAGCGCATGTCTGGCTATGTTAAAACGAAATACTGTGAAATCTTCAGAAATATAAAGCTTAGTAACTTAGATTTTGGTGTCCAGGTTCATTTATACACATGGAAAAGGATTTTATTTAAATCCAACCTCTAAAAGGTTCAATAAGAGTTGAACTAACATGTGATAAAAGAGTAGAGAATACTCTTAGTTATTTCTGTTACTTTAAGCCAAGTTCCCAATAGGATTTTCCATTGGGAAAATATACGATTTTCAAAGACAAATTGTAAACCTCTTTAGATGTTTTTTAGGGTTCCGTACCCGAAGGTTCCAAACGGAACCCTATTGCTGTCACTCACGTCTCCGTCTGTCCGTCTGTCTGTTTCTCCGTCGTCGGTCACACAGGGTTTACAGCCAAATGGTTGGATTTAAAGCCTTCAAATTTTCACAGTATAAGCATCTTATTGACCCAAAGCCATAAGAATAGTCAACAATACATTTGGTACGGAACCCTTAATGTGGGAAGTCTGACACCCACTTGGCCGGTTTTTTATTATTGATAGGCACGCGTTTGACCACTATCTCACCTGATGGTAAGCGATGATGTGGTCGAAGATGGAGCACGCTTGCCTAGAAGACAGTAACCTATTCACTCTTGATTTAAAGACTCCGGTTGTAGCTATCAGGAAACACAGACTCCGGCAGGGAATTCCACTCCCTAGCTGTACGCACAATGAATGTGTTCCCAAAACGTTTTGTGCGTGTGGATGAGATGTCTACCATGTACCAAAACCCTTTTTAAGATTCATCTTTTCTATAAAGGAAACTGTTGTGACATGCTTTTAGACCCAGCTTTTCAACAGCTTTTGCTTTTCAACCCATAAAGGCTGTGGGTTCATCAGTAAATTTAAGATTTTAAGGTACTAGAAAATGTAGTTAGTTTATGATGGAGTTAAGGCGCTATTAACTGCCAATGACCTTGAGTGGTTAGCTTGCGTGTTCTGTGCTGAGCTCACGTAACGCGTCGTATGTCCACCCAGTAATAGGGCTCGCCCATCAAGGAGCGCTGTCCGAAATAAGACGCATTATAAATTTATTATACATAAAACAACAACTATTATACTAAAACACGTATACCAAAATAATAAATGATCTTTAAAATGGTGAAGCTTTCATAAAAATACGCTTTATAGTTTTTGCGTGATTCTCAATTTTTTATCCGTGTTAGACATAACTTTACAAATTAATTACACTATGTTATAAAAATATAATTTCAAATAATTACATATCAAATGACGACGTAAATTGTCTAGAGTAACATATATTTCTTTCAAAGAAATAAGAGTATTTTTTTAGACGTGATGTTCAATTAAAAATCATTAGAAGTCGTATAACTGCGCCTTAATATATTAATGTAATTTGTTTTAGCCGACTGCTCCTGAAAAAGGGTAATGTTAATCGAGAGTATGTAAGTACTTACAGTACAACTATTTTCTTAATGAGTGCTAATTTCTATGTCCGCTAATTATTAGACATAAATAGTGTAAATTAATTTAAAATCAGAACTAAGTACTTAGTTCATAGGAGAGTCAAAATAAAACAACAATAAAATACTTAGTACTGAATTATTGTACACGATAAATTGATAGACATGGAAATTAGCATTCGTTTATATTCGGAAAGGCGTTGATTGCCGAGGGACATTAAGAAAATGGTTGTTTTGTATGTATGTATGTGTGTTTAGTTGTCTATTTCTTTGGCACGCCCTGGAGCCTAAACGGTTAAAATGGATCTTAACAAATAAGGTATCATTAAATTAGTCTTATCAGCTGAAGTGACTTAGGTTTTATCAATTTTGATAAAAAAAATCTTAACGGTGGGCGCCATTAGGTTAGTGAGGACGTATTTCCTAGGGTTCCGTACCTCTGCCCAGGGGTTGTGGATAAATTAGAAACAGAGTTACCGCGCCCCTTTGCACTCAGGCAGGGAAGGAACTGGGGTGGGTTTTAGTCAGTAAAAGTCTGACACGCCCTCCTGCTCCACCCAGAGCGGGAGAAGTCACTGGATGATTTGCCACCCCCCCAAAAAAAAAATGGGTTCCGTACCCCTGCCCAGGGGTCGTGGATAAATTAGAAACAGAGTTACCGCGCCCCTGTGCACTCAGGCAGGGAAGGAACTGAGGTGGGTTTTAGTCAGTAAAAGTCTGACACGGCCTCCCTCACCAAAAAAAGTGTTCCGTAGCCGAAGGATCCAAACGGAGCCTTATTGCTGTCACTCACGTCATCACGTGTCCGTATGTCCGCCCGTCTGTCTGTCCGTCTTCTGTCAGATTTTTTTTTCAAAGATTTTTTTAATTTCTTATTTTTTTTTATTGTTGAGAGGCACGCGTTTGACCACTATCTCACCTGATAGTAAGCGATGATGTGGTCGAAGATGAAGCACGCTTACCTAAAAGTAACCTATTCACTCTTGACTTAAAGACTCCCAGGTTGTAGCTATCAGGAAACACAGACTCCGGTAGGGAATTCCACTCCCTAGCTGTACGCACAATGAATGTGTTCTCAAAACGCTTTGTGCGTATGGATGGGATGTCCACCATGAACCGGTGGCACTTCGCCGTACGTCTTATGGTCCGTTGATGAAACGGGCTTGGCGGAATCAAATTATGCAATTCCGTCGCACACTCCCCAAAATGTAATCTCTCTCAAGACTTTGTAGTTTCGACTCAACGAACCTATCATTGCCGATGATCCTCTTGGCTCGTTTCTCAATTGACTGAAGAGCATCAAGCTGGTATCTGGCAGATCCGTCCCAAAGATGAGAGCAGTACTCCATACACGATCGAACTTGCGCTTGACAGAGTTGGAACAGCTGTTATTGAACTTATGAAATCGATAGTGATAATTTTATTTATTTATTTATTTATGTACACAAAACACAAGAGAAAAAAAATAACAATTATTTCTAAAGAAATTTCTTCCAGCAGACCTGCGACTGGAAAGTTGATATATGAAACGTAGACACAGTGTGTATAAATAAATAAAGACTATAAACCTAACTAATTCAGACATAAAAATAAAATACAATAAAAGGAAATAAAAGAAATATATATATGTAATAATAAATAAAATACATACCTATAATAAATATTATTAGGGGATGATAGAGAGGTAATGCTCTGTAGCGACATCTATGACGCTACACAAGAACTAGAACAGCTAAATTCCTACATCGCGCAAGCAGAGTTCTCCGCGCGATTTGAACATATACAACAGCCCGAAATCAACTATCGGGCAGTTGCCCGGACCAGACACAACACCCGTCTGGTCGGAGGATCCTCCCTTTTCAATGGAGGTTGTGGGACTTTACACCCTGTTCCGCATACCTCCACAATGGTGACCCTCGACTATGAACGTGAGCGCAGCCTTCGTGATGACGTCATCACCTCGTCAGCGCAGCCTTCGTGCAGCTACTCCAGCGTGACGTCATCATCATCACTTCCTCCAAGCTCTTCAGCAACGAGTCATACAGCCAGCCAGTACAACGACAACGCCGACAACGATAACGCCGACAACGATACGCCGACAACGATAACGCCGACAACGATACGCCGACAACGATAACGCCGACAACGATACGCCGACAACGATAACGCCGACTACGATACGCCGACAACGATACGCCGACAACGATACGCCGACAACGATACGCCAACAAACGATAACGCCGACAACGAAACGACGCACCGCTCCGACTCACTGGAGCCCGCAGCAGTACTCCGACTCACTGGAGCCTGCAACATCATCCCGACTCACTGGGATATCATCACCGCAGACAGTTCCGACTCACCGTGAACTATGCGCCTCTTCCGGTTCCGACTCACTGGAACCAGCCTTCCACTGGCCCGGAAAGCATCACGTATGAACGACTCATCGAGAAGAGAACAATCGATCTCCGATCTCTGGAGGGGAGTGATGTAGCGACATCTATGACGCTACACAAGAACTAGAACAGCTAAATTCCTACATCGCGCAAGCAGAGTTCTCCGCGCGATTTGAACATATACAACAGCCCGAAATCAACTATCGGGCAGTTGCCCGGACCAGACACAACACCTGTCTGGTCGGAGGATCCTCCCTTTTCAATGGAGGTTGTGGGACTTTACACCCTGTTCCGCATACCTCCACAGCTCTTTGACCAGTTTTCTGAACTGATGTATGTTATTAGAGTCACGAATGTTAGGTGGAAGTGAGTTCCACAATCGTACCGCATGAACAGAGAAGGAGTGGGAATAGGAATGGGTTTTATGGGATAGGAAATTGAGATGATGCTTAAGGTGGGATCTACATGGGGCATCGGCAGGGCGAGTGAACGAAAAACGATCACGCAGGTAGCCAGGGTACTTAGGGTTGAAAAGGATGTTGAACAGGAGACATAATATCCGAGTGTTCCTTCGAAGACGGATTGGGAGCCACTTGAGATCCTTGCGGAACTGAGAGACATGGTCGTATTTCCTCAGACCAAAAACAAACCGAATGCACAGATTTTGCAAGCGCTCAAGCTTATTTAAGAGCTTAGATAATTGTTATTATTTACGTATATTTTACTAACAAATACCAATATATTGATAAATGAGATTTTTTCTTTGGTAGTTCTGTCATTTGGTACGGAACTCTCAATGTGCGAAGTCCTACACGCACTTGGCTTGGTATTTATTTTTATATACTACAGTAAAACATTTGACATTTACAAGAACGCTTGCAAACGAAATAAGTACAGCCCCCCTAACCATATTACATGTCTATTATCGTTTACGCTAACGCTTAGAACAAAATGTATGGCAATGACATTACCTGCGTCATTGCATAGAAATGTAATATGGCTAGGGGGGCTGATGTATAGTACACCCACGTGTAGCCTGTTATGATAACTCCTATGTATATTTGCTCCCAATAGCAGAGCATAGCTTAAGGCGTATATATCCGCATAAGTGGCGTCCTCATTGAATAAAAAATCGTAGCAAAGCGTAGAAAATAAAGATTAAAGAATCCTATGTTGCGTTTGTTACAAAGAGGCTAAGGTATTTTTACATTGTTTAAACAGGACTTAAGGTGTTTCGTCTCCAAAGTAGTAAGCAAAAGTGTCAAAAACGGCCGTATTTTGTACTTTTGCTTACTACTTTGGATAGGAACGCAACATAGGATTCTTTAATGTTTATTTTCTATGCTAAGATATGCATTTTTATTCAATGAAGGCGCCACTTATAGGTAGGTAGGCCCTTAATCACCACCGTAGACCCGGGCCTGCGGACGGCGAGTAATGGGTAGCTCGCCGTCCGATCAGCACCAGGCCCGAGAGTCGATGGCGTGTAGTGTTCCACGCGCGCCGAACAAGAGTTGTCAGCAATAAAAACGGGGCCCGTCATGGCCGATGCCTGCCCGGGGGTTGAGGATAAATTCGAAACAGAGTTACCTCGCCCCTGGGCACTCAGGGCAGGAAGGAACAGGGGTGGGTTTTAGTCAGTAAGAGTCTTACACGCCCTCCCGCTCCACCCAGAGCGGGAGAAGTCATTGGATGATTTCCCACCCCACAAAAAAAGACCCTTAATCAACCCATAATATTCCCACTGCTGGAACACGAGCCTGCTCTCTCTGAGGAGTGTGCCGTAATCCACCACGCTGTACCAATTTTTTTTTTTTTTTTTTAAAAGATGTTGCCCCTTACTAGGAATATTCCTGTATCGTAGGTGCGTTCACAAACATGTTAATTCACATACACAAGACACCCAGACCCGGAACAACTATCTGCAGGTCATACAAATATTTGTTCCGTGCGGGTATCGAACCCGCGACACGCAGCGCAGCAGCCGAACGCTCAACCACTGCGCCAACCGTGCCGTCAAATGTCGGCCAATGTGGGGTGGATGTCACCATGTCTTCGATGTTTCCTTCACAGTTTTGAGAGCAGTGGTGATGAAATAATTTATACTAAATAAAGCGCCTGCCTGGGTTTGAACCCACGGCGTACAACTTGTAAGTCGTGGTCGTTACCATTGGGCCACCACTATGAAATAGAGGGCAACATTTTTGTCACTGACGGGAAAAAAATACAGACTTCGAGTTGATGCAGACTCTTGATTTCGTTGTAAGAATCCGGCCACGTACGATTCTGACTCGCGTACCCCTTTTGGTTTTTTTTTTTTTTTGGGGGGTGGGAAATCATCTTATGATTTCTTCCGCTCTAGGGTGGAGCGGAAGGGCGTGTCAGACTCTTACTGACTAAAAGACACCCCTGTTCCTCCCTGCCCTACATGCCCAGGGGCGAGGTAACTCTTTCGAATTTATCCTCAACCCCCGGGCAGGCATTGGCCGTGGCAGGCCCCGTCCTTTGCTGACAACTCTTTAAGGCGCGCGTGTAACACTACGCGCCGTCTCTTTTGAGTTCCGAACGAATATAAATTAACATCTTTTTTTTAATCGACTTCCAAAAGGAGGAGGTTTGCATTTTTTTTATTTTTTATTTATGATCGTACATAACTCCGTTATATATTGATGGATTTGCAAAACTCTTTTTTTGTTCGAAAGGGGTTTGTTCCGAAATGGGCCCATTTAAATTTCATATAGATCTGATGATGGGTTTCGGAGACAGACAACGGAACTCTTCAAAATTGACAGCAAATCAACCGCGTTTGCTGCGATCGTATGTCTATGAATTGTTAACACAATTTAATGGAGAACCACAACTAAAAAGTGAAAAACTTTTTTACAAAAAAATGGAATCGACTCCCAAAAAAAGTGCAAATAACTTTAATTTCGGAAGTCGGTGTTTCTGGTTTTGTGTCTTCGTTTTTGACACCGACTTCCGAAAATAAAGTTATTGACACTTTTTTTGTAACAAAGTTTTTTTGTAATGTGTCTTTTACAAAACCTGGATTACTTATAGGTGTTCCTATAATATGTAAGAACTACTTTCTTTCCATATTATTAGTTCAGTAGTTTCGGAGATAAGGGTGTGATAGACCGTTTTCATTTATTTTCGTAAATAACATATATATATTTTTTAATTACTCCTATATCGTGAGTGCGTTCACAAACATGTGTAAAAAACTTTTTTACAAAAAAAAAAAAAACAATCGACTTCCAAAAAAAAAAATACACTAGAAATGAAAAAAATAACTTTAATTTCGGAAGTCGGTGTTTGTATTTTATTTCTTCGTTATTTGACACCGACTTCCGAAATTAAAGTTATTTTTTTCATTTTTAGTGTATTTTTTTTTTGGAAGTCGGTTGTTTTTTTTGTTAAAAAGTTTCCACTTTTTAGTTGTTAACTAAAAAACCCAATAACATGGCACGTGGAATTTAAAACATACTCGTAATTGGAGAACACCAAAATGTCATCTAGGTATACGTATTTTTCGTTTTTGTTCAGTTTCTCAAAAAGCGCCGAAGCAATTTCGATGAAATTTATATGGGACCACTTCGGGAGTATATTCTTTCGGATAAAAAAAGAATTTTGAAAATCAGTCCACAACCGACGGAGAAACAGCTGGACATACATAAAAAAAAACACACATACAGTCGAACATAGAACCTCCTCCTTTTTCGAAAGTCGGCTAATAATTCACATACACAAGACTCCCAGACCCGGAACAACTATCTGTAGGCCATACCAATATCTGTTCCGTGTGGGAATCGAATTAGCGACACGCAGCACAGCAGCCGAACGCTCAACCAATGCGCCAAATGTGCCACACATAAAAAAAAAAAATTGTTAGGCTCGCGCTTGACCACTATCTCACCTGATGGTAAGCGTTGATGTGGTCGAAGATGGAGCACGCTTGCCTAGAAGTAACCTATTCACTCTTGACTTAAAGACTCCCAGGTTGTAGCTATCAGCAAAAACAGACTCCGGCAGGTATTGCCACTCCTTAGCTGTACGCACAATGAATGTATTCCTATTCAATCAACTTAGCCGTTTCCGTTGGTTGGTTAGAGGTACTGTGGAGCGGTGCCTTTATTCCACTCAAGCAGAGCCGTGGGCACAGCTAGTTAATATAATTATGATTACAAAGACATTTTAGTGAAGAAAATTACTGTATTTAGTAAAACCATTGATTGAAGTCATAAAGCGATTAGTAGGTTTATAGTGATTACTAGTGATGGTTAGAAGTTTGTGTTTTAGTTATAAAATAAAAATAAAACTAGCCAAGTGCGTGTCGGACTTCACACATTTAGGGTTCCGTACCAAATGAGGGAATTATCAAAGAAAAAATTTGATTTATCATTATGTTGGTATTTGTTAGTAAAATATACGTAAAAACTTTTTTACAAAAAAAACAACCGACTTGGAAAAAAAAATACACTAAAAATTAAAAAATAACTTTAATTTCGGCAGTCGGTGTGGTGTTTGTATTTTACTTCTTCGTTATTTAACACCGACTTCCGAAATTAAAGTGATTTTTTAATTTTGTGTTTTTTTTTTTTGGAAGTCGGTTGTTTTTTTTGTAAAAAAAAAAATATTTTTCACTTATTACTTGTTACACCCCGGAACTAAAAACCCAATAACATGGAACGTGGAATTTAAACATTAGGAGAACACCACAACGTCATCGAGGTATACGTATTTTTCGTTTTTGTTCAGTTTCTCAAAAAGTGCTGAAGCAATTTCGATAAAATTTATATGGGACCATTTCGGGAGTATATTCTTTCGGATAAAAAAAAGAATTTTGAAAATCGGTCCACAACTGACGGAGAAACAGCTGGACATAAATAATAATAAAAAAAAAACATACATACAGTCGAACATAGAGCCTCCTCCTTTTTCGAAAGTCGGTTAAAAATAAACATTATCACCAAATTTCAAGTTCATAGGTCAATGGGAAGTTTAAAAATTCTTCGGAACTAAATTTTGTGACAGACAACAGACAGACAGACAAACGGACATGTGAGTGACAGTAATAGGACTCCGTTTGGACCCTTAGGGTACGGAACCCTAAAAAAGCCTGTTTATCACTACATATAAAACAAAGTTCCTGACCGCGTCTGTCTGTTCACGATAAACGAAAAAATTACTGAAAGGATTTTCACGCGGTTTTCACCAATAGATAGAGTGATTGATGAGGAAGGCTTAAATGTGTAATTTGTACCCGAGCAACGCTGGGGCGGGTCGCTACTTCCTTTATAAATAAATCATATTGATATTGATGATGTTGTCGATAAGTGGGATGTGGCTTCAGCGGTCATCGTACCGATGTTAGTATCAGCTAATAGCTTCATAGCCACGAGTTTCGACCAACACCTCACCAGGCTCTCGTTAGACGACTGGAGCAAGGACTTAATTCAGAAAGCGGTCCTTCTGGGCACGGGCTCGCATTGCTAGGCAAAACTATTTAATAATCTCATTGATAGTTTTAATTTAATTTAATGTAGCGAATTAATTATGACTAACTTCTGACAGCGGCTTCGCTCGCGTGGAATTAGAATTTCCCCTATTATAACCTTTCAACCCCTTTTTCACCCCCTTAAGGATTGAATTTCGGAAAACCCTTTTTTGGTGGAAACCTAATCTGCACAAAGAACACACCCTCTAAATTTCATGTCTCTAGGACCAGCGGTTTAGGCTGTGTGTTGATATATCAGTCAGTTAGGACTTTGAATTTTATCTTGGTTTTTTATTTTTAAGCGACGTCGAATAAGGAGGAGGTTCTATGTTCGACTGTATGTATGATTTTTTTTATGTATGTCCACCGATGTCTCCGTCAGTTGTGGACCGATTTTCAAAATTCTTTTTTTATCCGAAAGAATATGCTCTCGAGGTGGTCCCATATAAGTTTTATCGAAATTGCGTTAGTGCTTTTTGAAAAACTGAACAAAAACGAAAAATACGTGTAGATAGATGACGTATTGGTTTTCTCCAATTAAGAGTATGTTTAAATTCCACGTTCCATGTTACTGGGGTTTTTAGTTCTGGGGTATAACAACTAAAAAGTGAAAAATAAAAACTTTTTAACAAAAAAAAAAACAACCGACTTCCCGAGTCGGTGTTTGTATTTTATTTCTTCGTTATTTGACACCGACTTCCGAAATGAAAGTTACTTTTTTCATTTTTAGTGTAGGTATTTTCTTTTTGGGAAGTCTGTTGTTTTATCTTATTTTTTTTGGGTTATCCAGTTTGTGCCAAGTTTCGCGGTGTTTTGCCAGTGTAAGCCGTTTTTGGCCGGCCACTCTATTTATTTCATCAGCCCATCTTGCTTGTTGTCTTCCTTGTCTACTTCGGACCTGACCACAAGGTAAGCTAGCAAGTAATGCATTGCTTGGACCACTTATCATCAAGTGATGGCTACATGGCCTGCCCATTCCATTTCAGCTTTCTTGAGTGTTTCAGTACATCTTATAATGTTTGTTTCTTTTAAGGCGTAATCATACGACTTCTAATAATTTTTAATTGAACATCACGTCTCAACGACTAGTCTTATTTCTTTGAAAAAAATATATGTTTCTCTAGACAATTTTCTTCGTAATTTGATATGTAAATATTTGAAATTATATTTTTATACCATAATGTAATTAAATTGTAAAGTTATGTCTAATGCGGATAAAAAATTGAGAATCACGCAAAAACTATAAAGCGTATTTTTAAGAAAGCTTCACCATTTTAAAGATTATTTAATTATTCATATTTTAGTATACGTGTTTTAGTATAATAACCTCTTGTTTTATGTGTAATAAATTAATAATGCGTCTAATTTCAGACAGCGCTCCTTGATGGGCGAGTCCAATTACTGGGTGGATGTACGTCCACCCAGTAAGACGCGTTACGTGAGCTCAGCACAGAACACGCAAGCTAACCACTCAAGGTCATTGGCAGTTAATAGCGCCTTAAGGAAAAGAAATGGGATAAGGATCGCGGTATAATTTTGAATCCTTTAGTTTTTTTTTTAACTTTGACTCACACTCATGTATCATGGCGGTGCCTGGGTTAGACCACGACCTACAACTCATAAGTCGGGGCCGTCACCACTGAGCCACCGCTGCTAACTATAATAATATATTGAATATGTTCAAACATACCACAGTGTACAATGTTTCACCAACATAACCAAGCTCTACGATATTGCTACGCCGTAACACCTCGCTACGAGGGGTCTACGAAATTTGCTACGAGGATACTATGGCGTTATTGGTACTAAGTTAGTATGTTTAGGACTAATTTGGACTCAAATGTAGGTAGACTGCTCTTTTTTTGTGGGTGGGACGTCATCAGTGACTTCTCCCGCTCTGGGTTGAGCGGGAGGGCGTGTCAGACTCTTACTGACTAAAAACCACAAAAAAACACTCGGGGGTGCGAATTAGACTTCCGCTGCCCCGGACTAGTACCGGCCAGCTGTCTGCGGGCCTCATCCCGTGGTGGGGAGTGAGGTGTTAACTCTTCACGTCTAAGAGAAGCGCGCGTGGAACACTACGCGCTGCCAGCTCGGGTCCTGATTGATGGGCTGACGGATGTCCCCGAATACGTTGACCCTAGCCTTTTCAGGAGCGCTGGAAGCGTTATCCACCATTCTCCGACGCCCGGTGCGCCTGGTTCGGGTCGGGAGTGCACTAGTCATCTCACCGCAACCTCCTTCTGCAAGATGACATTCTCACAGAAGGAGATCACCGCATCCCAGGACTCTGCACTGCCGACCATGAAACGAACGACGCCGGTCAGCGTCAGGTCGCCTTTGACTTCCGAAATGAGGGCACGACGCGGCTCCTGCCATGCGACACACTCGGCCAGCGTATGCCACGCCGTGTCCTCCTGACAGTGGATGCAGTGATAGCACCGAGCATCCACCTCCCTGTTTAGGCGACGCAAGTACTTCCCGAAGCACCGGCAGTCGAAGCAGTTCTTCAATCTTCCTGCACCTTTTCCCAACTATCTTGGGGTCGGCTTCCAGTCTAACCAGATGCAGCTGAATGCTGCATCTGGTTAGACTGGAATGCTGTATTCTACATAGAGCGACTGCCTATCTGACCTCCACAATTCAGTTACTGGGTAATACGATATCCCTTGGTAAGACTAGTCGTCAGACTTTCGGCCTTCAGACGACCCGTAACAACTGTCAAAGTTACACGATTGACTACCGGCTTAACGTGCTTTCCGAGGCACGGAGGAGTCTCGGTATGTAAAGATGGTCACCCATCCATGGACCAACCCCGGCAAGCGTAGCTTCACCTGATGGATCGACCCGTGCGGCTGTTATTACTTTAGCCACGAGTTCCTCCAGCCGAAGCAGTCCTTAACCTTTTTTTTTTGTTACCGGGGTGGAAAATCCTCATGGATGTCTTTTGCCTGGGGCTGGGGGTCTGTCAGACTCTTACTGTCTAAAAACCACCCCGGTGTTCCTTCCCACACTTGGACCAGGCATCGTGAGAGCTAATACGACTTCCATGATCCCCGGCTAGTGCCGGCCCACTAATACGGGCCACCTCAGGCCCGCAGGGAGAGTGAGGTGTCCTCCCCCTGCGACTTCCATTAGGAGCGCGCATGGAACACTACGCGCCACCGCCTTGGGTCCTGCTGGATGCTGCGGATGACCCCTAGTTCGCCGTCCCGCCGGACCTGTTTAGGGGGGCTGGAACAGGGCGTTGTCCGCCCTCCGCCGACGCCCGGTACGCCTGCTGCAGATCGGGAGAGTAGCCACGGCCACTCTCTCCCTCTCCGCAGCCTTCTTCTGCGAAATTACGGCTTCACAGAAGGAGATCACCGCATCCCACGACTCGGTGCTCCTCCCATGCTACACACTCTCCCAGTGTGTGCTGCGCGGTGTCCTCCCGACAGTCGGTGCAGTGATAGCACCGAGCGTCCGGCTCCCTGTTTATGCGACACAGGTACTTCCCGAAGCAGCCATGCCCCGAGAGCACCTGCGTCGCCCGAAACGACAGCGAGCCGTGTTTCCTCTCGAGCTATTCGTCGAGCACTGGTCGGATCCCGTTGACGGTAGTGAGGCAGGTAAGGCGCAAAAGCCTGTCCCACCATACCGCCACCATGACCTCGCGGAGCTATGACCGATGCAACTCGATCTCGTGCTGCATCGGTTCATCGCCGCGCGTCCGCACCTCGTAAGCAGTCCTTAACCTAACCTAACCTAATTATGTAGTGTCGGCTTCTGGTCTAACCAGACACAGCTGCATACCAGTACTTTACATGGGTCGACTGCCTTCTGACCTCTGCTCCCAGTTACTGGGTAACTCAACACCCCTTGTTAAGACTGGTAGATTTGTCAACAGATTTAAATTCAAAAGGCTTTTAGAAGCAAGGGTGCTTTCATGACAGGGAAGGGTGTTCCGATTGTCAATTCACAAAATTCGGAATTATTTATAATCCTAGAGAAATATCTGAGCTTTTGTCAATTGGAGAGAATCTTAAGTATGACGTCATTAAAAAACGATTAAATAATCATTTGGTACCTTCAGTACATTTTGGACAGCTTAATGAGAGTACCTTCATAATAGATTAGAATACTTACTTTAAGATATATACTACAGGCAGCTCGGGCTATGCTTTTATTTATAGTTATAATTATAACTAGCTTATGCCCGCGACTTTCTCCGCGTGGAGTTTGATATAAATCAGATTTTGTCCCGGATTTTATAGATTTTTTAAGTGAAAACTTCTTTAGGCGCGTTGGGCATTTTTGAGATGGGAAAAAACAATTGAACTCGAGCGACACCGTCACCGTCACCGACCGTCCGACCGCTACGCGAATCATCATCAGCCTTTTAATGTCCCCACTGCTGGAGCACAGGCCTCCTCTCTGTGAGAGGGTGTGGGCCGTAATCCACCACGCGGGCCCATTGCAGATTGGTGGATTTCACATGTCTTTGAATTGTTTCTAGGACATGCCGGTTTCCTCACGATGTTTTCCTTCACCGTTTTGAGAGCAGTGGTGATGAAATAATTTACACAAAGTAAAGCGCCTGCCTGGGTTTGAACTCACAACCTACAACTTGTAAGTCGCGGCCGTGACCACTGGGCCACCACTGCTCTAGGTTACTACGCGAATAGATTTTTTATTTTTTTACGAATTTAGATCTTATGGATCTTTCTACGGGTTTTCATAAGGGAGCCCAAATTTTGGTCATTTTTGGGATTGGACTTACCGTTTTCGAGATATTTATGATTTTATATCTCAAATCGATCGCTAATACGCGATTCGCTACGAGAGTAAAACGACACGGATCGCGAGGCGTGTTTGGCATTTTTGTTCAAGTTTTCACTTCTGACGGCACTCCTCCAGAGTGCCACTGTTTTTCTGGTGACCTGACTTACAGGTTTTGAAAATAACTTAGTTTAGGCACCAGTCTTCCACAAAATAAGTATAAAATTGTATCTGTAGATTAATCTAACTGTATGCTGTAATTTGTGGTAAGATAATAAATCTATTCTATTCTACTGTTTTTATTTTTTCTCGAACCCCTAAATATTTTCAGCTAGAAAGTTAGCCTAAGTTACTCCTTATGTAGTCAGCCACCTTCTAGTAAAATTTTATCAGAACCGGTCCAGCCGTTTCAAAGATTAGCCGGAACAAATTTAAACGGCAAAAGTTAACTTGCTTCCAAACGGGGGCTCCGTTTGGACCCTTCGGGTACGGAACTCTATTTCTCTATTATTGCTGTCACTCACGTGTCCGTCTGTCCATCTGTCCGTCTGTCTGTCACAAAATTTAGTTCCGAAGAATTTTTTAACTTCCCATTGCCCTATGAATTTGAAATTTGGTGATAATGTTTATGATTACGTATATTTTACTAACAAATACCAAAATATTGATTTCCCTCATATGGTACGGAACCCAAATATGCGAAGTCCAACTCGCACTTGACCGGATTTTTTTTGTTGTGTTTGATCTTTCTTTGCGTCTTGTTTAGCGAAAATAAACGTATTTTCTTTAATTCTTTTTTCTTTCTAATATAAAATCTATCAATTTATCTACCCAATACTAAAAATAAAAGTTTCCTATCACTAAATTAAAGCTTTTTCCAACCAAACCCTATTTGATTTAGGGCCCTCAATCTGGAATGCAATTTGTCCGGAAAACGCCGGCCCTAGGGGGTTCTAACCTGCTTATAGTATGTACTTATGTGTGTGAAAAGGGACCACCATAGAATAGGCTTAAACATTGGTGAGCAAATATTTAAGAGGATGAAACTAAATAACTCCCTTAATATTAACTCTCTGACACTCGCAAAATCTCTAAAAACTGCTGGTTTTCTGAAAAATTATTATTATACACAAATAACATTTAAATAAAACACAAATTAACAGTTAGTTATACAAAGGCATAAGTACTCGTAGGTACATCCTTTTTTTTTTTGGTGGGGTGGGAAATCATCCAATGACTTCTCCCGCTCTGGGAGGAGCGGGAGGGCGTGTCAGACTCTTACTGACTAAAACCCACCCCTGTTCCTTCCCTGCCTGAGTGCCCAGGGGTGCGGTAACTCATTTTAAGAATTTATCCGGTACCCCTAGGCATGCAGGCACCGGCCACGATGGGCGCCGTCAGTGGTGGCTGACACTCATCTCTTTGAGGCGCGCGTGGAACACTACGCGCCGTCAACTCACGGGCCTGGTGCTGATCGGACGGCGAGCTACCCACTGCTCGCCGTCCGCAGGCCCGGGTTTACGGTGGCCGGAGATCGTCTCGCGACGTCCTACGCCCAGTACCTCTCCTGCGGTGATAGCGGCCGGGGCCGTGAGGGCCACTCCGTTGAACTTCCCTCACGCGTCCCGCCTCCGCCTTCGCGAGCATTACTGCTTTGCAGAAGGCGGAGACTGCCTCCCATTCCCTCTCGCGCCGTACCATGGCCTGCACCAGGGCTGGGCGCGAAAGGTCGCCGCCACCTATGGCATCCACGAGGACACGGCGGTGCTCCGCCCAAGCGGGGCAGACCTCCACCGTATGCTCCACCGTGTCCTCTAGGCGATTCGCGCAGTGGTAACACCCAGGCGTTTCCTCCCGCCTGATCTGATGCAGGAACCTCCCGAAAAGTAGGTACATCTTAAGTGCACAACAAAAATTTAAAATATAATATGTTACATAAATAAACTAAACAAATATGTGATACGTATACATAATAAATACCCTTATATAGACCGCGCCAAAGCGCGATCTCTCACTCACGGATTCACGTAACGCTCTACAAAAATTTAAACACACGGCCGATGTATAGCATAATGTAACATTTTTAACCGTCTTCAAAAAGAAGGAGGTTATCAATTCGGATGTTTGTATTTATTAAAAATGTATTTTTGGGCATAACTCCGTCAAATATTGACGGATTTGCAAAATTCTTCTTTTGTTCGAAAGGGGTTTGTTCCGAAATGGTTCCATTTAAATTTCATATAGATCTGATGATGGGTGTCGGAGACAGACAACAGAACTCTTCAAAAATTGACAGCAAATCAACCGCGATTGCTGCGATCGTATGTCTATGAATTGTTAACACAGTTTAATGGGGAACCACAAATAAAAAGTGAAAAATAAAAACTTTTTTACAAAAAAATAGAACCGACTTCCAAAAAAAGTGCAAAATAACTTCAATTTCGGAAGTCGGTGTCAAATAACGAAGACACAAAACCGGGAACACCAACTACCGAAATTGAATATATTTTGCACTTTTTTTGGAAGTCGGCTCTATTTTTTTGTAAAAAAGTTTTTTTTTTGCAGTTCTAATTATGTTTATTTAAGGATTTGTTATTACATTTAAAATTTAAAAAAAATATATATTAAAAAAAAAGTATGATATTTGATTTCGAACTTTTTACGTAATAATGAATGTAAGGAGATATTTGCAGTTAATCCTGAGCGTTTTTAGTAGTTTTATGGTCTTGAATGTGTATTTTTTTTCTAAATATTCTAGACATAATACAAATATACACAAATTACAAGGCTGATAAAGGCACAAGGCTAAAGGCTAAAGGACTATTAGTAAGTATTTTTTATTTCAATTGCTGAGTTCAGTTTCAATCTATGTGTTTGAAAAAGTGGCTTCGCGCATTTTCTGTAAAAGATGCTTCGTTACGGGTTTTTAGTGGTCAACCACTATCTCACCTGATGGTAAGCGATGATGTGGTCGACGATGGAGCACGCTTGCCTAGAAGTAACCTATTCACGCCTTTTTTTCGGCCAACGAATCAGCATTGCCATTCAACGTGGCAATGCTGCCAGCGTTCTGGGCACTTTTCCCATTGACAGCGATGTGGACGAATTTTTTGATGCCCAATGAGCTTTACTCCTACCGGATCTTTTATGCCTCTTGTAGGTACATATTTTATTTATTAAGTTATTTATTAGTTTAGTATAATTTGTATTGTATTCACTCTTTACTTAAAGTCAACCCATTAGGTTGTAGTTATCAGAAAACACAGACTCCAGTAAAGAATTCCACTCCTTAGCTGTACGCACAATGAATGTGTTCCCAAAACGTTTTATGCGTGTGGATGAGATGTCTATGCCATACGTCTAGCGGTCCGATTATGCAACGGGCATATAAGGCGCAGTTATACGACTTCTAATGATTTTTAATTGAACATCACGTCTAAACGACTTGTCTTATTTCTTAAAAAAAAATATATGCTACTTTAGACAATGTCCTTCGCAATTTGGTATGTGAATATTTCAAATTATATTTTTATAACATCGTGTAATTCATTTGTAAAGTTATGTCTAACGCAGATAAAAAAACTGAGAATCACGCAAAAACTATGAAGCGTATTTTTATGAAACTTTCAAGATCATTTAATTATTTATATTTTAGTATACGTGTTTTAGTATAATACCTGTTGTTTTATGTATACAAAATTAATAATGCTTCTAATTTCGGACAGCGCTCCTTGATGGGCGAGTCCTATTACTGGGAGGACGTACGATGCGGTGCATGAGCTCTAGGCGTGGGCAAAGTGTATCATTTTTGCGATTGGATCATTTGCATCTGGATCACTGAAATGATCCGAATCACTGATATGTTTCATTTGGATCATCGGCTCAAATAATATAAAATACAGAATGTTACGTAGTACATATTTACGTAGCGTCGCGGGCGTTTACTACTGAGTCAGAATTATATGTAAACAATGCCGAATGTTATATTGTATTTTTTATTTAAAGTGTACAAAATGTATCTACTATGTAAGAATTTAGATTATAAATAAAATCGATCTTCCTTCATACTTTATCCAGGCTTAGAACTGGCGGCTATTGGATAATTTATGGCCAGCTGACTAAAACGCTTGTTAGTGCAAACATTAAAATGATGCAAATAACAATCTTATAGTATTTGATATTAAGTAAGCGCCATATTGGTCATTTTTACGTACATGGATAACGACAACGAAAAACTGTGAGAGTATGAGTGATACACATGTCATTTGGCATCTCTTTCTGACTTGTATAGATTGTATTATGTCACCGCTTACTCGCGAGTCGCGGTCCAGTAGTGAAGTAACTCAGTGTGTCTCAGTCGCCCTCTCTCGCTCACTTTTCAGCGCCGCGTCGCGCGGAAAGAGCACGGGGCAAAGTAAAGATTCAGATCCAAATGATGCGTTTGAAACGTAGTTACTGAACCAATCTTTTGAATCACTTCAAAGATCCGGATCAGTGAGTCGGTTCTGTAAAGAGTTACACACCTCTTATGAGCTCAGCACAGAACACGTAATCTAACCACTCAAGGTCATTGGCAGTTAATAGCGCCTTAATCCAACAATAACGGTCGAAATGACATAAGGCTCTACTTGGTTGGTTGGAGCTCCTGGCTTAAAAACAATAGACGCACGGTTCTACCTTCAAGGTGAAACAATGTCGAACTGTGATTCAAGGGATAGCTATTCACGGACCAACCTTTTCTGCCATTCCAGTAGATTCGAAACAAATCGACTGTGACAGACGGACAGAGAGATGGACAGCCAGATCAGACACACGAATGATCCAATAAGGGTTCGGGTTTTTCATTCGGATCTTCGAAACCTTAAAAGCAGGCAAAACCACTGAACATCACTAGTCATTATACAAACACAATAACAACACTTTGCTTTGACTAAAAACTAATACTTTAAAACGATTTGCACTTAAAACCGCGACCACAAACAAATTCCAACCTTACCACATGAAAAATACGTCAGCTATTTCACTGAAACTGTATTAATAACCCAATTTGTGTGCTGTGAAACTTCTGCAAGTGATTTTGGACTGTAAACTTTCAATGTTAAAGTGTAAATTCGGATGTAGTTTACATCAATGAGGGTTTGTAGTACTTTATTGCAATAATGCTGGGTTTTTTACTATAATTTGGTTCAATCATGTGTCAGAGGGGACCATCAAATGTCATTATGGGGTGGACCTGTCAATCGAAAGCTTTTAACAGAAATAGGATCAGTAGATATGTTGGTACTGAACTTAAATTCTAGAAGGTGTAACAGAAGGGGTGGACATATTATTATTTAAGATGCAACCTGGAGTTCTTTAAGGCGCTGTTATACGACTTCTAATGATTTTTAATTGAACATCACGTGTAAACAACTAGTTTTATTTCTTTGAAAAAAATATATGTTATTTTAGACAATTTTCTTCGTAATTTGAAATTATATTTTTCTAACATAGTGTAATTAATTTGTAAGGTTATGTCTAACGCGGATAAAAAATTAAGAATGACGCAAAAACTATAAAGCGTATTTTTATGAAAATTTCACCATTTTAAAGACAATTTAATTATTTATCTTTAATTTTCGTATTTTAGTATAATACTTATTGTTTCATGTATAATTAATAAAAAATGTTTCTAATTTAGGAAAGCGCCTCTTGATGGCCGACGCTTATTACTGGGTGGACGTACGACGCGTTACGTGAGCTCAGCATACACACGCAAGCTAACCACTCAAGGTCGTTGGCATATAAAGGCCTTAAGTCGCAGTTCTGCGACTTAAGGCCCTACTCTCGGTCCAGTGGCGCCCTCATTGAATAAAAAGTGTCAGAAACGGCCGTTTTGCCTACTACTTTGGATACGAAACATTTTGAGACCTGTTTTAACAACGTAAAAATTCTTTATCCTCTTTGTAAGAAACGTGAAGTTGGATTTTTTAATATTTATTTTCTGTGCTATTCTACGATTTTTTATTCAATGAGGGCGCGACTGGACCGTGATTAGGGCCTTAAGTCAAGAGTGAATAGGTTACTTATAGGCAAGCGTGCTCTATCGTCGACCACATCATCGCTTATCATCAGGTGAGATAGTGGGCAAACGGTGAGCCTATCAATTATAAATCATATTTCAGATAGTGCTTCTGCCCATAGAAATGAACAACTTTCTTCAAAGAGGCCATAGTCAATTCGGGAAATAATTTCACCTTCCATACAATTTTTTTCTATATTCGACCCGTATGTATGTATGCTTGTTTGTCCGCGATTTTCTCGAAAACTGCTGATCCGATTTGGATGGGGTTTTCGTTTCAAATGCATAATTTTCAAGGAAGGTTAGTACATAATACATTAGGATCTGGTGAAGGTGTTCGGAGATAGACAGTGGAACTCTTCAATAAGTAACAGCAAATGACTCGCGATTATTGCAATCGTTTGTCTATGTATTGTTAATGCAATTTAATGGGCAACCACAGTTAAAAATTGAACAATGTAAAACTTTTTTACAAAAAATAGAACCGACTTCCAAGAAAAAGATCTGAAGACGGTGTCAAAAAACGAAGAAACAAAACCAGAAACACTTATTTGGTAGGCCATACTTCAGAGGTGGACCCATATAAATTTTATCGAAATTGATTCAGCACTTTTTGAAAAAATCAACATAAACAAAAAATATGTTTGGTTATCACCATGTTATTGGGGTTATCCATTCGGGCATAACTTTAATATTTTAGAATAGTATAACTTTTAAGTTCTGGGGTACAACTTAAAAGTAAAAAACTTTTTACAAAAAATACAACCGACTTCTAAAAATTACATTTAATAACTTTAATTTCGGAAGTCGGTGTTTGTATTTTGTTTCTTCGTTACTTCCGAAATTAAAGTTATTTTGTTATTTTTAGTGTATTTTCTTTTTTGAAATTCGGTTGTACTTTTTGTAAAAAAGTTTATTTTTTAACCGACGAAAAAAATGAGGAGGTTCTCAATTCGACCGTATATATGTTTTTTTTTTTTTTTTTTGTGTATGTTCAGCCCTCACTCCGTCATTTATGAACCGATTTTGATTATTCTTTTTTTGTTAGATAGGGTATACCTCAAGGGTGGTCCCATGTCAAGGAAGTCAGGATCTGACAGTGGAAACCTGATAAAATTGAGAGAAAACCTCGAAAATTGTGGGCACGTTTAGCGTTTCTGTATGTATGTTCGGCCCTCACTCCGTTATTTATGAACCGATTTAAATTATTCTTTTTTTGTTAGATAGGGTATACCTCAAGGGTGGTCCCATGTCAAGGAAGTCAGGATGTGATAATGAAATCCTGATAAAATGAGAGAAAACCTCGAAAATTGTGGATACGTTTAGCGTTTCTGTATGTATGTTCGGCCCTCACTCCGTTATTTATGAACCGATTTTGATGATTCTTCTTTTCTTAGATAGGGTGTACCTCAAGGGTGGTCCCATGTCTAGGACATCAGGATCTGGATCATGGGATCCTGAAAAAATTGAGAGAGAACCTCGAAAATTGGGCACGAATATTGTTTCTGTTTACTTTTCATAACTTAATCAGGTATTTGCATTTAGGAACCATCACATCATGAAACTGAGCTGATGATGGAAACCATACCTTTCCTAAACAATAGAAGTTAGATAAAAAAACTGGTTTTAGTGACAAATACCACTTAATATGGTTTGAAGAAAAGACGTCTTTACAATATTTTAGGTAACCTCAACTGGTAAATATCCTGGGAACTTCATGGAGGGATGGTTATATCATCAGCTCAGTGGCAAGAGGAATGATGAAGAATTAGAAATTAGCCTCAGAGTGTTAAAAGATGATGCGAGCCACAAAAAATCATAAAATAAAAATCTTTTTAACAAAAAAATTAACCGACGAAAAAGAACTAAAAAGCAAAAAATAAAGAAACCTTTTAAAGTCTTGAGTAATGAGCATATTTACCTACATAAAATATCAAATTTTATATAAACTAATTTTGAGTCGGCGCCAATTAATAAAATGATTAATTACCTACTTACAGCCTTCTTCATTTGTAAGTACTTATAAAATTTAGATATTTAATAATCAGATTGTTGTTTGGCCCCGACTCAAAATTAGTTAATATAAAATATATAATATATATAGGGGTGGCTGTTCCTGTTTTGTGTCTTTGTTTTTTGACACCGACTTCCGAAATTAAAGTTATTTTGCACTTTTTTTGGAAGTCGGTTCTATTTTTTTGTAAAAAAGTTTTTTTTTGGAAGTCGGTTGTACGGTTTTTTTTTACAAAACTTTCGTCGATTCACTGCATCAATGCATATGTATAAGACTGAATAAACTTTGTCTGCCTCCTTGGTCTCATGGTCGCAAGAGCTACTGTCCTGGGTTCGATTCTCGGGTAAGGCAAAAAGTGTTATTGGGTTCTCCATTAGAGATCTCTAGCACACCGGCTCTGTAGCAGCCCGGACTTTGGAAGTTGTTAGTGTGACACCCCCGTGCCTCGGAAAGCCCGTAAAGCCGTTGGTCCCGATCTTCTCCCGGTCATGTCGGATTGCCGTCCCATTACATTCTTACAAAATTCACTTGCGCTTATTGGCCTGACAGCCGACCCAAATCTTGAGGATCGCTCAGAGGACACGGTGGAGCGTACGGTGGAGATCCATGTCCTCGCGGAGGCGATCGGCGGCAGCGGCCTTTCGCGCCCGGCCCAGGTTCAGGCCATGGTACGGGGCGAGAGGAAATGGGAAGCAGGCTCCACCTTCTGCGAAGCAGTAATGCTCGCGAAGGAGGAGGCGGAACGGGCGAGGAAGGCTCAACAACAGAGTGGCCCTCACGCTCTCAGCAGCAGCCGCCGCAGGAGAGGCACTGGGCGTAGGACGTCGCGAAACGATCTCCGGGCACTGTAGACCCGGGCCTGCGGACGGCGAGTAGTGGGTAGCTCGCCGTCCGATCAGCACCTGGCCCGTGAGTCAACGGCGCGTAGTGTTCTACGCGCGCCTCAAAGAGTTGACAGCAAACTATGACGGGGCCTGTCATGGCCAATGACTTCCCAGGGGTTGTGGATAAAACAGAGTTACCGCGCCCCTGGGCACTCAGGGCAGGGAAGGAACAGGGGTGGGTTTTAGTCAGTAAGAGTCTGATACGCCCTTCTGCTCCCAGAGCGGGAGATGTCATTGGACGATTTCCCATCCACCAAAAAAAAAAAAAAAAGCCGACCCAAATCTATCTGATAATCTTATTTATTTCAAAACTCGAATAATGTTTATTTCTTTTAATATTATAATGTGTCATTACTTCTTAAACCCTCTAAATAGGCCCTAATGAAAGAGTCTCTACAGTACTTCATTTCTATGTTAGACTAAGTAGTTGAACGTGTTTCTCATTAACGTAATACGAGTAGATGCGAGTAGGTAATTAATTTAAGTATTATAATTCGGATTTTATTAAAGCAAGTGTAGAAACTTGACAGACATGATTGTAGTCGAATTCTCTTACTGAAATGTAAACCTTTGCGTATAAGGTACCTCGCTCGCGCACCTGCATGAATGGCGCGAGGAGGCGAAACGCCGGGGTGAAACTCCGCTGCTGCGACACCTCGCGGCTCGGCGGACGGAGCTCCGGCAGGATCTCATGGCGACATGGAGAGAGCGACTGTCGCAACCCAGCGCTGGGCACGCCACCATTTCAGCGGTAGTGCCCCTCTTTGAGGAGTGGCTGAAGAGGCGCCATGGCGTCCTCACCTTCCGCCTGACGCAGGTCTTCACCGGACACGGCTGTTTCGGGAGGTTCCTGTTTCGGATCAGGCGGGAGGAGATCCCCGGGTGCTTCCACTGCGAGGATCACCACGGTGATCAGGACACGGGGGAGCATACCGTGGCAGGGCAGAGCACCGCCGTGTCCTCGTGGATGCGATAGGCGGCAAAGACCTCTCGCGCCCGGCCCTGGTTCAGGCCATGGTACGGAGCGAGAGAGAATGGGAAGCCATCTCCTCCTTCTGCGAAGCCGTAATGCTCGCGAAGAGGGAGGCGGCATGGGTGAGGGAGACTCAACAACGGAGTCGCCCTGACGCCCTCAGCAGCAGCCGCCGCAGGAGACGCCACGGGCTTCCGGCACCGCGAGACGATCTCCGGCCAGCTGCAGCATCCGGCTAGTCAGTAAGAGTCTGACACGCCCTCCCGCTACGCCCTAGAGCGGGAGAAGTCATTGGATGATTTCCCAACACCAAAAAAAAAAAAAACCTTTGCGTGTAAAAAATAAAGTTCTGTATCAATTGCATCTTATCTTAAAAAAGAGCGCACAGAATCGCGTCGCTTCGCGTCTGTTTATGAACCGGCCTTTATGTACTTAAAACCACTGTTTAACATATCATTGCGTAGAACAATGACGATATGTTTTTTATAAATTTCAGGTATCTAGTCCGAGTCTCCTGTCCGCATTCAAAAGTTTAAGAGGTAAGTTTAAGTTGAGTTACTTACTCACTTTGTATTAGAGGTCCTTGTGGAACAGTTTGTAAAAGTACTACCATCTTACTTCAAATCGAAACACAGCAATGCAGGCTATTAAATTTACTAATAAGCATTGCTCTTGTAGAAAACTCAGTGGTAGGTACTGAGTTGCCAGAATAGATTCTATCAGTTAGTAAAATTTAGATATAATGCATATGCCTGTGTTGGACATGTGGGGTATCAAAATAAAGATCTCGAGGAAACGATTCCAAAATTATAACTCACCAAAATGTGTTGGTGGCACCAAATCTATGATTTAACTAAAATTAATCCCGCCATTCCATTGAAAAGTGACTTGTTATTAGTTTTTTGTCTGTAGGGTTTTCGATTTTTAGGGATCCATACCCAGAGGGTCCAAACGGAGCCCTACTGTTGTCACTCACGTGTCCATCCGTAGTCTGTCACAAAATTTTGTTACGAAGAATTTTTTAACTTCCCATTGACCTATGAACTTCTGGTGATAATGTTTATTATTACGTATACTTTACTAGCAAATACCAATATTTGGTACGGAACCCTTAATGTGCGAAATCCGACACGCACTTGGCCAGTTTTTTTTTTAAAGCAAAAATTGCTAAATGAATAACTTCAACTAGGGTTCGAACTCACGACTTCACGCTGGGTCTTAAAACAAAGCTTTTACTAATTGGAAGCACGCCCTTCTAGTAAACTGTTTTAGGTCGGTATAGTCTAGCCCAATAAGTATTTTTCTCTCACTTTCTTGCAATCTGTGGGAGTAATTTCGTGAAATGGGACGGAAGTGTGTAACAGGAAGCCGGGGAAGCGCGCGTTATTTGATTTGACCAACGAGCGCGCGCGGTGGTAGAGCTGGCCGTCAGCGCGTGGTCGAAATCGGAACTAAACGTTTTAATTTTATTTGTCAGGATAGAATGTTAGTGTACCAAGGTGAGATGTCAAATGTTACACAACTGTAAGGCTCGCTCGTTTTTAGGGATCCGTACCTATAGAGTAAAACGGGACCCTATTACTTAGACTCCGCTGTCCGTCTGTCTGTCTGTCTGTCCATCACCAGGCTGTATGTCATGAATCGTGATAGTTAGACAGTTGAAATTTTCACAGATGATGTATTTCTGTTGCTGGTATAACAACAAATACTAAATAAAAAACTTTTTTACAAAAAAAACAACCGACGTCCAAAAAAAATACCAACACTAAAAATTAAAAAATAACTTTAACTTCGGAAGTCGGTGTTTGTATTTTACATCTTCGTTATTTGACACCGACTTCCGAAATTAAAGTTATTTTTTAATTTTTAGTGTAGGTATTTTTTTTGGAAGTCGGTTGTTTTTTTTGTAAAAAAGTTTTTTATTTTTCACTTTTTAGTTGTTATACCCCAGAACTAAAAAGCCCAATAACATGGAACATGGAATTTAAACATTTGGAGAACACCAAAACGTTACCGAGGTATTCGTATTTTTCGTTTTTGTTCAGTTTCTCAAAAAGCGCTAAAGCAATTTCGATAAAAAATTTATGGGACCACCTCGGGCGTACTTATATGCTTTACCTCTCAGAAGACCACTCCGGAACGCCTTCTAGGAAACACCATTTTTTTTTTGTGGACTGTGTCCAATGACATCTTTTTTTTTATAGGCATGCGTTGACCACTATCTCACCTGATGGTAAGCGATGATGTGGTCGAAGATAGAGCACGCTTGCCTAGAAGTAACCTATTCACTCTTGACTTAAAGACTCCCAGGTTGTAGCTATCAGGAAACACAGACTCCGGTAGGGAATTCCACTCCCTAGTTGTACGCACAATGAATGTGTTCTCAAAACGCTTTGTGCGTATGGATGGGATGTCCACCATGAACCGGTGGCACTTCACCGTACGTCTTGTGGTCCGTTGATGAAACGGGCTTGGCGGAATCAAATTATGCAATTCCGTCGCACACTCCCAAAAATGTAACCGATAGAAAACCGACAGGCTAGCAACTCGGCGTCTATGCTCAAGACTTTGGAGCTTCGACTCAACGAGCCTATCATTGCCGATGATCCTCTTGGCTCGTTTTTCAATTGACTCAAGGGCATCAAGCTGGTATCTGGCAGATCCGTCCCAAAGATGAGAGCAGTACTTCATACACGATCGAACTCCCGCTCTAGGTGGAGCGGGATGGCGTGTCAGACTCTTACTGACTAAAACCCACCTCTGTTCCTTCCCTGCTTGAGTGCCCAGGGGACCGGTAACTTTGTTAGGAATTTATCCGCTACCCCTAGGCATTAGGGTACATCCCTGAGGAGACTGTAAAGTAGTCTTACCTGAGCCTCGCTGTGCACGGCAGCACGTGATCAGTGCCGCCGCACGAGTATAGGTGTATAGCCCTTACCAACATAACATAAAACCGAGATTTAGAACTTTCGATGAAAGTCCTATTGTAAATGAATAGTGAAGGTATTCTATCAAGATACAGGATAATATCCTAGTTTGAAGGACAGAGTTCATATTTATGTAAAATAGCCACTACCAAGAATGTAATTTTAACACTAATGTTACCTATAGGCTAATCTTTTTTGTGAAATAAAACTTACTTACTTACTTACTATTTTAGTTCTATGTACATTTCGGAGGAACTCGTGGCTAAAGTAATAACAGCCGCACGGGTCGATCCATCAGGTTAAGCTATGCTTGCCGGGGTTGGTCCATGGATGGGTGACCATCTTTACATACCGAGACTCCTCCGTGCCTCGGAAAGCACGTTAAGCCGTTGGTCCCGGCTTTCAATCGTGGATCTTTGACAGTCGTTACGGGTCGTCAGAAGCTCGTGCACATGGTTTTTGTGTAAAATAACTTTATTTTCGGAAGTCGGTGTTTATATTTTGTTTCTACATTATTTAAAAAAAAAATCTATTTTTATTTTTCACTTTTCGGTTGTTGTACCCCAGAAGTAAATATTAAAGTTATGCCCGAATGGATAAACCCCCCAAATAACATGGAATTTGATCATTTGGAGAAAACCAAAACGTCATCTGTGTATACATATTTTTTGTTTTGTTGATTTTTTATAAAAGTGCTGAATCCATTTCGATAAAATTTATACGGGACCACCTCTGAAGTATGACCTATCAAACAAAAAAAGAATCATCAATATCGATTCACATATGGCTGAGATATCGCGTAACAAACATACAAAAAAGAAAAAAAAACATACAGACGAATTGAGAACCTCCTATTTTTTGAAGTCTGTTAAAAAATGTGTTTGATTTTGTAATGGTTAGGTTCCTTTAAACCCTGCAGACAGACATAGAAAGAAGCCCCGTCGGACGGACTCCGTTGACATAATTATCCCACTTACGCCCGTCGTCAGCACATTACCGGCTGAACGACAAAACAAAGTTAATTTTACGACTTGCCACAGCCTCTCTTAAATGTCTGGGTTAGGTACGAGTAAGTAGTGAAACGTTATCGATCCAAGTCATTTGCCCAGCTGTTTGATTGAATGGCTGAATATTATTTGGGGGGCTACTTGAATGGCGCCGTTTAGTAAAAATGCTACGTTGTTAACTGAATTGTGAATTAAGCTAGTAGGCAACATCAACTACATCTGTATAAATATAAAATTCAAAGTCTTGACTGACTCATATATACCTATATCAACGCACAGCCTAAACCGCTGGTCGGAGAGACATGAAATTCCGAGGGTGTGTTCTTTGTGAAGAGTAGGTATCCAATAAGAAAGAGTTTTCCGAAATTCCACCCTTTTTTTTGGGGGTGGGAAATTATCCAATGACATCTCGCGCTCTGGGTGGAGCGGAAGGGCGTGTCAGACTCTTACTGACTAAATCCCACCCCTATTTCTTCCCTGCCCTGAGTGCCTAGGAGCGCGGTAACTCTGTTTCAAATTTATCCACAACCCCTGGGCGCCATCGGCTATGACGGGCCCCGTCATGTTTTGCTGACAACTCTTTGAGTCGCGCGTGGAACACTACGCGCCGTCGACTCACGGGCCTAGTGCTGATCGGACGCCGAGCTACCTACTACTCGCTGTTCGTCGGCCCTGGTCTACGGTGGCCGGAGATCGTCTCGCGACGTCCTACGCCATGGGCGTCTCCTGCGGCGGCTGCTGCTACTGCTGCTGGGGGCGTGAGGAGAGGGAGTCTCGTTGAGCCTCCCTCACCCGTTCCGCCTTCTCCTTCGCGAGCATTACTGCTTCGCAGATGAAAAAATCCACCCCTGAGAGGGAAAAATGGGGGTTGAAAATTTATAACGGGGGTAGTACTAATTCAACGCAGGCAGCTATTTTTTAAGTGGTTAAAAAATATAATAATAAAGCTTCTTGACATTTAAAACATTTAATAAGTCTTGACATTTCGCGCCCTCTATCGATGATATTTGAAGTTATTAGTTCATTGACATTTCATGTTTACGTCTACTCGTGTATATTGTGATAAAACCTATTCAGCCTTGCTTATGAAACTCGCTAACTAAATGCTTATGGCGTATATAGTCGCCAAGTGGCGCCCTCATTGAATAAAAAATCGTATCTTAGCATAGAAAATAAAGATTAAAGAATCCTATGTTGCGTTTGTTACAGATAGAATAAGGTATTTTTACGTTGTTAAAACAGGACTCAAAGTATTTCGTATCCAAAGTAGTAAGCAAAAGTGTCAAAAACGGCCGCTGCTAAGTGGCGCCCTCATTGAATAAAAAATCGTATCTTAGCATAGAAAATAAAGATTAAAGAATCCAATGTTGCGTTTGTTACAGATAGAATAAGGTAATTTTACGTTGTTAAAACAGGACTCAAAGTATTTCGTATCCAAAGTAGTAAGCAAAAGTGTCAAAAACGGCCGTTTGGGACACTTTTGCTTACTACTTTGGATACGAAATACTTTGACTAATGCGGAGGTAGGCCCTTGATTTAAATACTGATTAGTGGAGTCTAAATTCAAGATAGCGTAGGTACCTACGTCTCATCCATAACATTCAGCTGTATACAGGTTAAAACCTCTTTCAAGTTATTAGTCAGTTTGTACTTTATTACCTATTCACATCTAAGTGATAGCGCGTACGAGCAACTTTTGTCTCTACAACTATTTTATTAATATTTTTTTTTTCTCTATTTTTGAAGTTATACTTCTTTAGGTGCGTTATGAAAAAATGATGAGAGTGAAATTTTAAGATGCGCGCGCATCACTGTCACACAAAATTCACAGGTTGATGTAAGCTAGAACTGATCCACCCTGAAGATAGCTATGGTCTGTGATTCATGAAGAATGATTGTTTTCCTTTTGTAAACTTTGTGACAGTTTGGTTTTTTATCTTGTTACGCCAAAGAAGTATAACTTCTTACGTGCATAAGTACACACAAACTTTTTTTAAATTTTGTTGTACCCATAGATTTAAGCTCGTGTAAACAATTGTGTGACTGTTTTGGTGTACAATCAAGTTTTTTTTCTATTCTATCCAGTCTATGGGCTTGTATGAAAGTGCGCCCATGTAGCGACGCGACAGTCGGGAGACTATTTTGTCGCATGGCAACATAAAAGTTTCCGACTAGCTAGCTGCCGCTCAAAAACATTTTTATTGTTTTAAATCTCAGAATTTTCTTACAAAAAAGTCGCGTTGCTGTCGCTCCCGTGTGCGTATCGTCCGAAGACAGCGATAACAGCTCTCCCTAACCTTCTTCCGGGCAGAAAATCTTGAATTAAGAATCTGATTCTCGGTCTGCAAGGTGGAAGCTCCAGGGTAGCCCGCGAAATTCAAATTTTCTTACGTTTTTTGCAATTTGCAGGTCAGTGTCAGGTTGTAACTTGGTCAAATTTTGATTCGCGGCCGTAGCAAGTACGTATTTATAGAACTGTAATCATTAGACTACAACTTAAATAATCCTACAACTGTTTCAGCTAGAATTGATGTCAAATGTAAGTATTTCATAAAATCATGATATTTGGCATCAATTTTAACTGAGAGAGTTTTATTGATGATTTTAATGATTACAGTTCTATAAATACATACTTGCTACGGCCGCGAATCATATTTTGACCAACATACAACCTGACACTGACCTGCAAATTGCAAAAGAGCTTTCACCTTAAACTAATAACAACTGTTTTTTTCTTTTAAATAAGATCTATTGAATATTGTCTATAGGAGGATGAACTTGAGGCTCCGATTGAACAGTCGCATGAGACAATCTTATAGATGGGCCTGTGGATGGGTGGCTATTCAATACATACCGAGATTCCTATGCGAGTTGGAGAGCATGTGAAGTTTGGACTCGGCTGTCACTAAACTATGTTTCAGATAAATTTGCAATAAAGTACATTGACCTTTCCCTAATAACTCTTCGTAGGTACCTGAACAATTAAATATAAATCGTTTTTCATTATTAGACACGAGAGATGTTGATTCGGGACAGCTTTGAGTCATTAATTCCGTTTTTCAAATTAAAAATGTCAATAAATGTAGGTGGGTCAATGACCGTTATTGCACGTTTATTTGGAACGCCCTATAGTCCTTGTCAGTCGCTATACCGTAAGGCTTTTTATTTGGGACAACCCCGCCACACTATTCCCAAACAACTGTAACTCTTACTTAACAGTGGCGACCACCAGAAAAAACACCGAGGCAATGAAGCTCAATGAGTCCCAGAGAAACGATTAAATTGTCTTGGGACCCACAGCGAAATTAAACACCAAGATAACAATTAAATTAAAAAGCCAAGCGAACATTTAAATAAGTAAGTAAGTAAGTAAGTAAGTAAATAGTTTATTTTCTCGCCACAATACAATTATTTTTCCTTTTTTTACATCAATGCAATTACTAAGCATATTGTGGGAGACTGGTGCCTAAGCTAGGCTTATTGCCTGTGTTTCAGGACACCAGGCCTCCTCCTTAGTGGGTTACAGTTTGTGCACAGGATTTCACATAAGGTTGTGGTCAAAAATTTAAGTAAAAAGAGAAAGAAAGAAAAATCTAAAAACTAAAAAAAAAAAAAAAAAAAAAAAAAAACACAAAAGAGCTGATGATTTGAAACGGCTGAACCAATTTTGATAAAAAACATGTTTAAGAACCATAGCTAGAAAACCTGATTTTAAATAAAAAAAAAACGCATTCTAATCGGTTCACCCGTTTAAGAGCTACGAGCCACAGACAGACAGACAGACAGACAAACATAGCGGTCCTACTTAGAACACCCCTCTTCTTACGTCGGGGGTTAAAAATAAAACACCGGAGAAGTAAGGAAAATAAACATATCTAGTATTCGATGCATACCTATGTTGCTATTGTTGTAGTCGATTCCCACGCAAAACAAATATTTTGCATCCATCCTACAGATTGTTGATCCAGTTCTCTGTATGTTTGTATTTGTTAAGTAACACAACTGCGAAATAGGAGGAACTAGTGTGTTTAGATTACTAGGACAGAGGAAGCTGTGTACTTACGTAAGCCATGGTAGCTTAAGAGTCTACTACCAGCCACGTGGCGCCCGACAGGACTCAAAATGACGAAACATTTTGAGTCCTGTCGGGCGCCAAAGTAGTAAGCAAAAGTACCAAAAACGGCCGTTTTTGACACTTTTGCTTACTAATTTTGATACGAAATATTTTGAGTCCTGTTTTAACAACGTAAAATACTTTATCGTATTTGAAACAAACGCAACGTAGGATTCTTTAATATTTATTTTCTATGCTATGCAACGATTTTTTATTCAATGAGGGCGCCACTTGGCGGGTAGTAGAGCCTTATGGCGCAGTTATACGAGAGACCTAAAAACATTTGTGTGTACCTAATCATTGTTTTATTAACATATTTAGTGTTTTTTGTTGATTTAGCGTTAATAGAAAACACGCTCTGTAAAAATTTTAACTCTCTACCAATTACGGATCACGAGCTACAACCCGCTGACAGACAGACTGACGGACAGCGGAGGCTTAGTAATAAGAATCTAGGGTTTGGTTACCCATCGGGTACGGAACCCTGAAAATCCAATGCCCCATATATTTATCTATGTTTAGGTAACTCGATAAAATGTAGATACTGGATAAATGATTTTTGAAGTTATATTTCTTTAGGCGCGTTATTAAAAAAAAATGTTGAGAGTGAAATTTTAATACGCGCGCATCACTCACACAAAGTTCACAGGTTGAAGTTAGCTAGAACCGACCACCCTGAAGTTAGCTATGGTCTGTTGTTCATGAAGAATGATTGTTTTCCTTTTGTAAACTTTGTGACAGTTTGGTTTTTTATCTTGTTACGCCAAAGAAGTATAACTTACGTGTGTACATAAGTACACACACACACTTTTTTTTTCGTGATTTTAGGGTCCCGTAGTAAAAATGTTTCATAATAATGAGTATTGTTAGTGTTTTCATTTATTGTAGTACTAGTTTCTGCCGGCGGCTTAACCCGGGTGGAATTAGTATTTTCCCCATTATGAATTATATCTTATGTGCTATTTCAGACTATAATCTATCTCTGTGCCAAATTTCATACAGATCTGTTCAGCCGTTCTGGCGAAATTGAGTAACAAACACACATCCTAACTTTCGCATTTACAATAGTAGTAGGAAGTTAGAATATCGTTTCCACATTGTAGGTTTAGAGTGGTGATCTATTTATAAACGGGTCTAAATACAGAAATCTATTTCCAGTTGCGATAATAGTAATATAGATGGCGCTTTTTACAATCAGCTTGATCGTGACCAAGCACTCAAAAGGGTTGAATAGGGGTGCCACGATTAATTAAAAAAAAAACAAAAATGTATTTTACATTTTCCGTATACCAGTATAGTATATTTTTGTAAACAATACTTTGTTTTAAAAGAATTAAGAAAGGAGTTTCATGCCTATTCTTCTCCATAGGAAACGACTAATGAGTGTTTGTTGGAAAATTTACGATACCCGGTTGGCTCAACTAAGACGAGATAATTTGAAAAAATAAAGAACATTGTGGTGCAAACTTGAAGTTGAAATCAATATATCTAATGTCAATTTATTACATTTTTTTTTTAATAATAATAATGAGTTTATTTCAAAAAAAATCCAAACGTAGAAGCATCAAATACAAAACAGTTTTGCTAAGGTTACAGGTAATAATAAAATAGAGTATCGTTGGTACCTGTACTAATGAAAAACATTGTATCACAGGTACCAGAAAGTACATTATTTGAAATAAATTGACAGGTGTAAATCCAGACACCTTTTTTTAAACAATTGTGGCTACAGCACTGGCTTGGTGTCAAGACCTTTAAGCCAAGTCTTAGTTTGATCACTATCTCTTTTTCTTTTTCCCCATTAGAATACAGATGTAACACATTCTAATGTATTTTGCAGTATTTGGCAACAAATGTGTCGAGTCAGCCTTCTCGGCAAACTTCGCTGAGGTAGTCTTTACTACAATAAAATTCTCAGCTCCATTTTACCGAGATCGCGGCTATTTCAATGATTCCACACATTGTCCAGTTGCGTAGACACTTGAGACACAAAACTACACCAATTTTACATCACAATATCCACTAGGAACCAATTTGCGAATAATAAAAACAGCCACTGAACTTCACTCGAAGAAATCCCGCGAAAAACCACTGACAGGATCTGACACCTCAGTGCTGCCATCTAAAAAAAAAAAAGTGCTGCCATCTGGTGTACGTCATTTCAAAAAACCCTCATAGGCACCGTGTACGTATCTCGTATATTTATGCCAAAGACGTACGGTCTACCTAAAATACTTAGTCTTTTTTTTTGTTTTCATCCCCAAAATAATAGACTTTAAATTTTTAGAGTCAACCCTAGAAACCTAGGCTCCCGCTCGCGTGACCGATAATAATAGATCCTGCAGGGGGTTAGGTCCTTGTTCCATTGTGATGTACGAGGGATGGAAATTAAAATCATTATCGCTGTTGCACTGACGTAAAGTTGCCATGAGTTATGCACGCCTATAGGTACCTTGGGTTACATTTAGTAGTTTAACTGGTTATTAAGTTATTTGCTTGTTTCTTTGTGGTCAACAACCTGATTTCCAGTGCGTCTCGCAAAAACTTGAAAATGGCTTGACCTATTTGTTTATAGGGTTCACTACCCGAAGGGTCCAAACGAAGACTATTCCTGTCACTCACGTGTCAGAGTTTCCTAAATAATAATAGTAGGCTTTAGACTATGAAAGGTTATAGACGGAACGTCATTGGACATTCCGTCTAGGACGCGTTTGCAAATCTGACTAAAATTTTAAAAAATAAGTAGTTTTTCGGTTACTGTTGCGACAAAATGAAACAAAACCAAATGCAACCAATAATTACCACATATAGATTACTTCTTCATCTTCAAATGGTATTAGCTTTTTTTTCGAAAATGTTGGTTTATGATACTGTAAAAAAATATTTCCGGTGCCTCTCCACACAAAATTAACGATATCGTGTTGAGTTTAGGATCAGTTTTCTTCTATTTAATAACATAAATGTATATATTTAAAAATATTTTATGTAAGAATATATGTTCAACTCGAAATGGTATTTAAAAAAAATATCAAAATGTTACAATCCAACTCAGAAAAAAAATAAAATCGCATCTATATTTTCTACAAATTTTGCTTAATCGCGTGAATCTTATAGGCTTGAGTTACGGGTTATTTTACTTGTCACTGTCTTGATTTATTACACAAAAATTTTGTAATTTAATATTAGTCTGCGCTCGGCCGCCGTCGTGAGTGGACACTGTGTCGCTTGTAACCAGGAGCTCGTATTGAAAAAGATCGCTGTACGAATACAAAATATTTGACATATCAAACTTGATACTTTACGTATTTTGTACGGGCTACGGACAACCAAGGTAAGATTTTATTCAGTTTCATAATTGTTTTTGCTTGAAGTATAAAAAGGATTATAACATTCACATTTTGTTTCGGACTTGATGGAGTGACCTGAAGGTGTACTTGGAAGGCTGTTACAGGAACTAATAAACGAGTAGCGCTGGTTGTACCGAGTTTGGGTTTGTTTTGTTAGTTATGTTGAGACCTCACCTTTGGACTTAGTGGAGTGACCTGAAGGTGTACTTCGAAGACTGCTACAGGAACTAATAAACGAGAAGCGCTAGGTGTGCCGAGTTTGGGCTTGTTTTGTTTGTTATGTTGAGACCTTACCTCTGGACTTGGTGGAGTGACCTGAAGGTGTACTTCGAAGACTGCTACAGGAACTAATAAACGAGAAGCGCTAGATGTGCCGTGTTTGGGCTTGTTTTGTTTGTTATGTTGAGACCTTACCTCTGGACTTGGTGGAGTGACCTGAAGGTGTACTTCGAAGACTGCTACAGGAACTAATAAACAAGAAGCGCTAGGTGTTCCGAGTTTGGGCTTGTTTTGTTTGTTATGTTGAGACCTTGCCTCTGGACTTGGTGGAGTGACCTGAAGGTGTACTTCGAAGACTGCTACAGGAACTAATAAACGAGAAGCGCTAGATGTGCCGTGTTTGGGCTTGTTTTGTTTGTTATGTTGAGACCTTACCTCTGGACTTGGTGGAGTGACCTGAAGGTGTACTTCGAAGACTGCTACAGGAACTAATAAACGAGAAGCGCTAGGTGTGCCGAGTTTGGGCTTGTTTTGTTTGTTATGTTGAGACCTTACCTCTGGACTTGGTGGAGTGACCTGAAGGTGTACTTCGAAGACTGCTACAGGAACTAATAAACGAGAAGCGCTAGATGTGCCGTGTTTGGGCTTGTTTTGTTTGTTATGTTGAGACCTTACCTCTGGACTTGGTGGAGTGACCTGAAGGTGTACTTCGAAGACTGCTACAGGAACTAATAAACGAGAAGCGCTAGATGTGCCGAGTTTGGGCTTGTTTTGTTTGTTATGTTGAGACCTTACCTCTGGACTTGGTGGAGTGACCTGAAGATGTACTTCGAAGACTGCTACAGGAACTAATAAACGAGAAGCGCTAGATGTGCCGTGTTTGGGCTTGTTTTGTTTGTTATGTTGAGACCTTACCTCTGGACTTGGTGGAGTGACCTGAAGGTATACTTCGAAGACTGCTACAGGAACTAATAAACGAGAAGCGCTAGGTGTGCCGAGTTTGGGCTTGTTTTGTTTGTTATGTTGAGACCTTACCTCTGGACTTGGTGGAGTGACCTGAAGGTGTACTTCGAAGACTGCTACAGGAACTAATAAACGAGAAGCGCTAGATGTGCCGTGTTTGGGCTTGTTTTGTTTGTTATGTTGAGACCTTACCTCTGGACTTGGTGGAGTGACCTGAAGGTGTACTTCGAAGACTGCTACAGGAACTAATAAACGAGAAGCGCTAGGTGTGCCGTGTTTGGGCTTGTTTTGTTTGTTATGTTGAGACCTTACCTCTGGACTTGGTGGAGTGACCTGAAGGTATACTTCGAAGACTGCTACAGGAACTAATAAACGAGAAGCGCTAGGTGTGCCGAGTTTGGGCTTGTTTTGTTAGTTACGCTGAGATCTTACCTCCGGACTTGATGTACCTTGAAGACTGCTATAGGAACTAATAAACGTAAAGAATGTGTAAAGTTTATACCTCTTATAACTCAATTGTTGTTTTAGATGCCAAAGCCAAAGACGTTTGGGAAATGTTCCCGTAAGAAACTTCAGACCAGTAGACGTAACTTAGAAAAGGCAAGACGGTTAGTACTTATATGATTATCAAAAATACATGTATAATTAATTGTGATTATTTATAACCACTGGATCCTTTTTTCACAGGCAAAAGGATGGAGGTCGTGGTGATACGAGTATTGCGACTGATACACCCGAAGTGTGTCCGGAAAGATATGACCAAGCGAGTTGTAGTACTCCTGATGACATTAATTTGGAAGTGTCTTACGTAAGTTATATTGCATTTTTAATTACTGTAATGATTTGTTTATTAATTACTACTTTGCACTGAAAAAAAAAAGATTTTTTTTTCTGTATTGGTTTTAGAACATGAACATTGAGGAAACAGAACCGTTCCAGGTATCAGGAAGAAGGGTCGTAGAAATAGGTTATTTTATGAAACAGCTTCAAGATATTGGAAACCATAGTTCCATGTTTAAATGTAATTTAGGTACTGTTGAAATCTTAAGTGAAAAAAGGACTGGACTTAATTCAACTTTTCATATGAAGTGCCAAATGTGTGGAACAAATTTTATATTAAAATCTTCCAAAGATTCGATAAATAAAATGGATGTGAATGAGGAAGTCGTGGCCGGTATTATGAGTATTGGTGCTGGAGTTACTCAGCTAAATACGGTTCTTAGTCACATAAATACGCCACCTATGTCAGTACGATTGTATCAATCGAAACACGATTTAATTTGTCGATGGTGGAACAAAACTGCAAAGCACTGTATAGCAGAGGCTGGTAAGGAAGAGAAAAGTCATGCTCTATCTATTGGCAGTGTAAATGATAAGGGCATACCAATGATACCCGTATCGGGTGACGCATGTTGGTCCAAACGTTCGTATGGAACAAATTACTGTGCGTCTTCTGGAGTTGGTGCTATTGTAGGACTTTTTTCTAAAAAAGTTCTACACTACGGAGTTAAAAATAAGACGTGTATCATCTGTACACGAGCACACTCAAAAGGAGTACAACCAGCAAAACACAGTTGCTTCAAGAATTTTCAAGGGCCTTCTACTGCGATGGAAGCAGTTATTATAACAGAGGGATTCAAAGAATCTATAGAAAGTCATGGACTCATTTATAATCAATATGTCGCTGACGGTGATTCAAGCACTTATGCTAGTATCCGAAATGCCAGGCCATATGAGAACGTGACTGTGGGTAAAGTCGAGTGCAAAAATCATTTGCTCAGAAATTACTGCAAAGGACTTTTAGTAATATCGAGCAACACCACGTATCCTATTAGAGCCCGAAAAATATTAAAAGACAATTATTTGCGGATACGGTGGGGAGTAGATAGTAGTGTAAAACATTGGGTGCAGCAAAATATTCCACTTTCAGAAAAAATTGAAAATATTAAAAATGATATTACGAATGGTCCTTACCACATTTTTGGAGATCATTCAAAATGTGCATCATATTTCTGTAACGAGATCAAGAAACGTACTACCGAAAATATGGTGCCAGAACTGAAACTAAATGGAGTGTTCCAAAAAGTTGAAGATTTGGCTCATCGGTTATCGTTTCACGCCTATAGTTTCGTACATAACCAAACGAACAACTTGGTGGAGAGCTTTAACGCCAGAGTAGCGAAGTTTGTTGGCGGAAAAAGAGTCAATTTTTCGCAACGGCGATCATATGCCGGCCGCTGTGCTGCAGCCGTGATATCATATAATTCGGGTATGTTACAGTCAACTGTTCATAAATATATTTTTGGCACTGAAGCCAACCATGAAATAGTTCAGTTAGAAAGCTTTCGTAAAAAATTAAGTGTGAAAAGAAGAGAAAAAGGTGTCAAAAAGAAGAAAGTAACCAGACCTACCTCAAATAAGGACGTTCATTATGGCGAAGAATGCCAAAAAGTGGACATGGACGATAAACAATATGAAGTAGCAAAAAAAGACTTTTTGTTAAGGTTAGAAATAACCTCAGAAGAAAAAGAGAAGATCGAAAAAGACACCATTTTACAGAGTAATAGTCCATTATGGTTGGAAACCAGAAGGAAATTACTTACAGCTTCATGGTTTGCCACAGTCTGTAAACGGCGCCCAAGCTCCAATTGTGCACCATTAGTTAAACAAATTTTGTATGGAAAAGATTTAAGTAATGTTCCATCCATCAAACATGGTAAAAACAATGAGTACACCGCACTACGCGATCTTGAAAAGTTGTTAAACACGACAATTCTGCAATGTGGGTTATCGATAGATAAAGAAATTTCTTTTCTCGGTGCAAGTCCTGATGGAAAATGTGAACATGGTATAGTAGAAATCAAATGCCCGTCGTCGGCATATGAAATGGTACCAGAAGAAGCGATAAAACAAAAAAAAATTGACTTTTGGAAATACGATTCGAATTCGAACCAATTCATTGTAAACAAAAAACATAAATGGTATTTCCAAATTCAAGGACAGCTAAGAATTACAGGGGAAAAGACTTGTGTTTTTGCTATTTGGACGGGCCCTGGAAAAATGAAATATGAATTTATAGACAAAGACGATCAATTCTGGAAGGAGAATATGGAAACACATTTAATTCGATTTTACAAGAACTGCCTCCTTCCAGAATTGATCGATCCAAGATTCAAAAGGAATATGGAACTACGAGAACATTCTTCACATTCGCATAGTAATATAATGAAAACTAAGAATTGATTAAACTTTTTTGTTAGTGTTTTTCGTTAGTTTTTAATCATTTTATCATTTACTAGCTCTTATTGCATTTAATGTGAATCGTAATTTATGCCGTATGAATGTGAAATGTTTTTCTTCTATTTATATTGATATTTGTATGGTGTACATCTATCTATTGTTACTGTGTGCCTAAACTTGTATGTGCCAAATAAACTTATTTTCTTAAATTTTTCTTTTCTTTCTAATAGAAGACCGGACAAAATAATCTAATTATTCCGTCAGATAGATTTCCAAAAAATATTGGACACGTATTTTTTCTTTTTTCTCGTAAACATAAAATGAAGACGATACAGTGCGTCGAAAAATCGTGTGACGTCACATGTAGGTAGACTTTTTAAACACAAGTGACGTCACAAGCCCTCACTCATGACCTTTGATGCCTTATAACTTCGTCAATTTTGACGGACTGAATAGAATCATATTTTTTAGTGCTTACCAAATAATCACTGTCCAATGGTATCTTACGTACTTGACCATTTCACGTTACAAAGTTTTTGAAATCAAAATACGAGTATTTAGTTGGGTACCGTAAGTTTAAAAAATATTCACGTCAATAAATAAAAAAAGTAAAAAATAAAAGTAGGCTCAAGTATCAAATCGTGTCAGTTCACTCATAATTTCGCCGCTTCGCGCAAGTCGCTGTGTGTGTGAGCCGTGTACGTGTAGTAGTAAGATGCAATACCTAAAATCGAAGCGCGTCAATTCGTAAATGCGTCCTTATTCTGACCTTGACGAACGTAACAATGACGTATCGGCTTCTCATTTTGTGTGACAGACGGACATACGGAAAAACGGACAGACGTGATAGCAATAGGGCTCTGTCTGGACCCTTCGAGTACGGAACCCCAAAAAGGAATAAAAATACACCTGTTCGAAGGCGGGGTGGGCCGTTAGTCCAATATAAAACATTTTGTATTTTGGGGAACTATACTATATAACTATATGGTTTTATCGTGTCGTAAAGCAAGTACATGCTACACAAGCTGTGTAGCATGTACATTGGTAACATGTACATGCTAAGCACTGCTTAGCTTGGGACTACATGGCGTTGTGTGATAGTTGTGGAATATTATTATTATTATTCCGTTTATTTTAAATACATATTTAAATAAAAAAGATTAAAAAAACATTTAAAAATATAAAAAATAGTATCCCACCGGTATCGGGAACAGGATCTTATTATTATTATTATTATTATGTCATGTACGTGTGTCATTTGGCCTAATCTACAAATACCGTGTAAGGCACGCACATACGTGTACCAGTGATTCAGTACATGATTCTAGACCACCTTATTTTTTTTATTTTTTTTGAGGTGGAAATCATTCTATGACTTTTCCTTGGAGCGGTAGGGCGTGTCAGACTTTTACTGACTAAAACCCACCCCTGTTCCTTCCTGGCCTGAGTACCCAGGGGCGCGGTAACTCTGTTACGAATTTAATGACCCGTAGGAATTTTTCGTCGACGTTTTATTCAATTATTTAGTTTTTTTTACTTTGACTGTTCAAAACAATGAGAGTTTTATTTTAAAAGTAATTAAAATCGCTAATTACACTATGTACACCATGTTTAAACAAATAAAATCTTTACTTACTTACTGACTGTTTCGCTAGAGTTCATTCACTTGGCCGGCCTAATACCTACATACCTTTTTTTTTTGTGGGGTGGGAAACCATCCGATGACATCTCCCGCTCTGGGTGGAGCAAGAGGGCGTGTCAGACTCTTACTGACTAAAACCTACCCCTGTTCCTTCCCTGCCTAAGTGCCCAGTGGTGCGGTAACTCATTTTAAGAATTTATCCGCTACCCCTAGGCATGCAGGCACCGGCCACGATGGGCCCCGTCATTGGTGTTTTTTTTTTATTTTTATCTTATGACTTCTTCCGCTCTAGGGTGGAGCGGAAGGGCGTGTCAGACTCTTACTGACTAAAACCCACCCCTGTTCCTCCCTGCCCTACGTGCCCGGGGGCGAGGTAACTCTTTCGAATTTATCCTCAACCCCCGGGCAGGCATTGGCCGTGGCAGGCCCCATCCTTTGCTGACAACTCTTTGAGGCGCGCGTGGAACACTACGCGCCGTCGACTCTCGGGCCTGGTGCTGATCGGACGGCGAGTTACCCACTACTCGCCGTCCGCAGGCCCGGGTCTACGGTGGCCGGAGATCGTCTCGCAGCCCCTGGCGTCTCCTGCAGTCCTGCGGCGGCTGCTGCTGAGGGCGCTAGGGCGACTCTGCCGTTGTTGAGTCTCCCTAACGTGTGCCGCCTCCCTCTTCGCTAGCATTACTGCTTCGCAGAAGGAGGAGACGGCTCCCCACCGTCATTGGTGGTTGACAATCACCTTTTTGAGGCGCGCGTGCTCTCGGGTCTGGTGCTGATCGGACGGCGAGCTAGCCACTGCTCGCCGTCCGCAGGCCCGGGTATACGGTGGCCGACGATCATCTCACGACGTCCTACGCCCAGTGCCTCTCACCTACATACGGTGCGCGGCGCGCTCGGCCGGCGCGAGTGGAGTTACCTCGACCTCGAGTAGTAGTGCGGAGCGTTTAGATCGCATTATTTACCATACATTGCGCGCTCAAAAATTACCATTTCTGTAACCGATCATTACCAAGATTAATGACTATCATAATTTTGTTAGTGGCATTAGGTGTAACCTTTTCGCGAAGTTTGCGGTATCTTGTTCCTTACAGCCTGTACTTAAATAAAACAAAGTCGTGTTAGTTACACCATTTATAAATAAAGAACGGCTGGACCGAGTTCAGTGGTCTTTGGTTCGTTGGATTTGTTTCCACCCCGAATAGCACTAATAACTATTAAAACATCGAAAAAAAACCCAAAAAAAAACCAAAAAAAAAATTAAGAATATTCATTTTCTCATTCATTTTGTATGGAACTGTATGGAACGTATCCCTGTTATGTTCGTTGATTCTGAGGCGGTGTGAAATTCGCCGGGACAGCTAGTAAATTATAAAATAAAGTCATAAAACATAATAATATCTACATAGGAAGTTGAAACTAAATTCACGTAAATCAGATAACAATATTCTCGGATTTATCTCACGTAGGAAAGAGACATATTACCTACGTTTTATATGAAACTAGCGAACCGCCTCGGCTTTGTACGATTGCATTTTATACAAAATCCTTCCACGTTTATCACTCTTTATATTAGTGAAAACCACATTAAAAACCGTTATGCCATTCCGCAAGAATTTCGGAAGAAATAAAACCAGAAACACCGACTTCCGAAATTAAAGTTATTTTGCACTTTTTTGTTTTCTTTTGGAAGTCGGTTCTATTTTTTTGTAAAAAAGGTTTTTTTACTATTAACTTATTCTAATAATGACTACCCTATTTATCGCTAAAACCCGCATTGTTATTACCCAACTACATAGAGCCTGTCAATCACAAAGTGTCACAGACTAATCACGCCAGTAAGACAGGTCTGTGCATATGATAACATTGGTGCAGTGTTCGCGTGTTAGATCATTATCAGCTGACATGCTACGAATGTCGCCTACACTGTGGCTTTGGACTCGGGAAATTCCAAATGATCACCTAAATTCTAAGTTCTTTTCGAAAAGCAATCATTTGAAAAAAACTTTTTTACAAAAAAAAACGACCGACTTCCAAGAAAAAAAATACACTAAAAATTTATAAATAACTTTAATTTCGGAAGTCGGTGTTTGTATTTTACTTCTTCGTTATTTGACACCGACTTCCGAAATTAAAGTTATTTATTAATTTTTAGTGTATTTTTTTTTTTGGAAGTCGTGTGTTTTTTTTTGTAAAAAGTTTTTTATTTTTCACTTTTTAGTTGTTATACCTCAGAACTAAAAACCCCAATACAATGGAACGTGGAATTTAAACATTTGGAGAACACCAAAACGTCATCGAGGTACACGTATTTTCCCTTTTTGTTCAGTTTCTCAATATTGTTTCAGACAAAAAAAGAATTTTGAAAATTGGTTTACAACTGACGGAGAAATCGCGTAACATACATACAAAAAAAAAAACATACAGACGAATGGAAAACCTCCTCCTTTTGGAAGTCGGTTAAAAAGCCACGTTTTGAAAAAATAAAGAGTGGCACTCCGGGAGTGCCGACAGAAGTGAAAACTTGAACAAAAATGCCAAACGCGCCTAAAGAAGTTTTTTTTTTTTTTTTTTAAAAAAACGTTGCCCCACACTAGGAATTACTCCTGTATCGTGGGTGCGTTCACAAACATGTATACTCACATACACAAGACACCCAGACCCGGAACAACTATCTGTAGGCCATACAAATATTTGTTCCGTGCGGGGATCGAACCCGCGACACGCAGCGCAGCAGCCGAACGCTCAACCACTACGCCAACCGTGCCTAATTAAAAAACTATCTTTTGAAAAAGCCAACCAGATATTTACTTTTCGGTTGTAGCTATCAGGAAACACAGACTCCATCAGGGAATTCCACTCCTACCTGTACTCTACGGCCAAGGTCGCAGATCTGTTTGAAGGAGTCACCTTACACTGGTACAGGCAACTGAAGAAATACGGGTGGGTTTTAGTCAGTACCTTTTTTATTGTGGGGTGGGAAATCATCCAATGACATCTCCCGCTCTGGGTGGAGCGAGAGGGCGTGTCAGACTCTTACTGACTAAAACCCACCCCTGTTCCTTCCCTGCCCTGAGTGCCCAGGGGTGCGGTAATTCTGTTTTGAATTTATCCACAACCCCTGGGCAGTTTACTCAGTACCTCAAAGTCTGACACTGTTGCCGATTCTGTTATGCACAAACTAAACTTAATTTAAGCTATTACTATATTTTTCTCTCTAATAAAACAAGAAAGAGACGGACGTAAATATTTAGTTGACTTAGTATTTCCATACCAAATACAAAAAACGGTCGCTTTTGACACTTTTGCTTACTACTTTGGATACGAAACATTTTGAGTCTTGTTTTAACAACCTAAAAATACTTTATCCTCTTTGTAACAAACGTGACGTAGGATTCTTTAATATTTATTTTCTATGCTATGCTACGATTTTTTATTCAATGAAGGCGCCACTTGGTGGGTAGTAGACCCTTAAGGGTACACGTAAAACATGTCGACTAAAAACACGGTAAAGCGCAAGGCGTAAACTAGTTTGACATCTCTAACTTAGATCATATCCAAGTTAGAGATGTCAAACTAGTTTATGCCTAGCCGTCCTTTTTAACCGACTTTCGAAAAAAGGAGGAGGTTCTATGTTCGACTGTAGGTATGGTTTTTTTTATGTATGTCCGCCGATTTCTCCGTCAGTTGTGGACCGATTTTCAAAATTCTTTTTAATCCGAAAGCATATAAGTACTTCCGAGGTCATCCCGTATAAATTTTATCGAAATTGCTTCGGTGGTTTTTGAAAAACTGAAGAAAAACAAAAATGCTTATAGATAGATGACGTATAGATTTTCTCCAATTACGAGTATGTTTAAATTCCACGTTCCATGTTGCTGGGGTTTTTAGTTCTGGGGTATAACAACTAAAAAGTGAAAAATAAATATTTTTATTAACAAAAAAAACAACCGACTTCAAAAAAAAATTTAGTAAAAGATAGCGATTCTCTAATTTTAGTTTAGTAAAAGATAGCGATTCTCTAATTTTAGTTTAGTTATTGAATAAGAACTGCCACCCGGAGCGGGCGAAGTTATTTGACGATTTCCCACTCCAAAAAAATCTCTACACCAACCTCTGTATAATGTGCGAAGTTCTCAGCTTACCCAGCCTTCATTAAAATCAATATAATAGCATAATAACAAGACTCAGAACATGGCGTGTTCGCATATTGAATGTTCCTGCTGTTGACACTGTGTTGGCTAGCCCCAGAACATGCTCGTGATGGTATCATTTCCTACAACATATTATCAGGCTTATTTATTAAACTCGCGAACCGCATGATTATTTTCTTTTTAACCGACTTAAAAAAAGAGGAGGTTCTCAATTCGTTTGTTTTTTTTTTGTGTATGTTTGTTAAGCGATATCTCCGCCATTTGTGAATAGATTTTGATGATTCTTTTTTTGTATGATAGGTCATACTTCAGAGATGCTCCCATGCTCCCATATAAATTTTATCGAAATTGATTCATCACTTTTTGAAAAAATCAACTTAAACAAAAAATTTGCATAGATGACGTTTTGGTTGACTCCAAATGTTCAAATTGCATGTTATTGGTGTTATTGATATTCGGGCATAACTTTAATATTTAGTTTTACTTCTGGTGTACAACAAATATAAAAAAAAAACTTAAAAGTGAAAAATAAAAAACTTTTTTCAAAAAATACAACCGACTTCTAAAAATTGTAAAATAACTTTAATTTCGGAAGTCGGTGTCAAATAACGAAGAAACAAAAAATAAAAAAAAAACACTTACTTGCGAAATTAAAGTTATTTTACAATTTTTAGAAGTCGGTTGTATGTTTTGAATAAAGTTTTTTTAGGGTTCCGTACCCGATGGGTCCAACCGGAGTCCTATTGCTATCACTCAGTGTCCGTCTGTCCGTCGTCAGCCAAACGTTTGGAGCTACAGCCTTAAATTTTTCACAATAAGCATCTTGTTGACCCAAAGCCATACAAATTGTTAAAAATTGTTACGGAACCCTAAATGTGCAAAGTGCGACACGCACTTGGTTGGTTTTTAAAAACGTTGTTGATAGTCATGCCACGCGTAGCGGCGACCTACCCTGCGAATAGTGCAGGAACCAGGCTGACTAAAAAGTTAGAAATAATTTTATTTTAGACTAGCTGCACTCCGCGTTTTAGCGCGCCTTAACCGGAATAAAAGGTAGCCTATATGTTAATCTAGACCATAATCTACCTACATATCGAATTTCATACAAATCGGTCCAGCCGTTTGAGCGTGAAGAAGTAACAAACATACACACTCACAAACTTTCACATTTATACGAGTAATATTAGTAGGAACTAGGATTTTCAATGAGTGGATGTCATTTAGTTTAGATTATTTATTCAAATAAATAACGTAATTGTCTAAATATCTGACCCTAAATCATTAAATATTTTATACACATACTTAAATAGATTATGTCGAATTTAGTGTACATACCATAACGTGAAAAACAATTTTTCTGCAGCACTTTTAAAAAAAAATACTATTTGCATTAACCGTTTTCTCCAGTTTAATCAAAGGTTTATAATTGAAAAAAAAAGAGTCGCACTCTGGGAGTGCCGATAGAAGTGAAAACTTGCCCAACGCGCCTAATGAAGTTTTCACTTCAATCATCTGCTACGCGGATCGCGTAGCGGTGTCAGTGTTGGTGTTGGTGTCGGTGTCGGTGGCGAGTTCAAATGTTTTTTCACATCTCAAAATAAAAAACTTTTTTACAAAAAAATAGAACCGACTTCCAAAAAAAGTGCAAAATAACTTTAATTTCGGAAGTCGGTGTTCCTGTTTTGTGTCTTTGTTTTTTGACACCGACTTCCGAAATTAAAGTTATTTTGCACTTTTTTTGGAAGTCGGTTCTATTTTTTTGTAAAAAAGTTTTTTATTTTTCACTTTTTAGTTGTGGTTCCCCATTAAACTGTGTTAACAGTTCATAGACATACGATAGCAGCAATCGCGGTCGATTTGCTGTCAATTTTTGAAGAGTCCCGTTGTCTGTCTCCGAAACCCATCATCAGATCTTTTTAAAATTTAAATGGGACCATTTCGGAATAAACCCCTTTCGAACAAAAAAAGAATTTTGCAAATCTGTCAACATATGACGGAGTTATGCCCGAACATACATAAAAAAAAAAAAAAAAAAAAATACAAACATCCGAATTGATAACCTCCTCCTTTTTCGAAGTCGGTTAAAAACCATACGCGCCTAAAGAAGTTTTCACTTCAATCCGCTGGCGTGCGAGTTCAATAGTTTTTTCTCTTCACAAAAATGCCCAACGCGCCTAAAGAATTTTCACTTCTAAAATCTGGATATAGTCTGTATTTATCATACTTCTTGTGGAATTCTTCATCTTTACCCCGATCCTTATTCCAATCATGTACTCCACAATCTTTTCCAAATATAATATCTTGAACCAAAAAACTACTACTTTCCAAGCAATATCGAGATAACTTTGATAATGACATTTCGCTCTCGGTCTATACTGGTCGCGGCGGCGAACGCCCGTGCCCTGTAAACTGTGCCGCGTGAATTGACGCCCCGCTAGACGCACCGCCCGCCGGTGGCGTCGCCCGTTCCCGTGGCCAGGCTGTAAAGTTCTTTTTTTTTTAACCGACTTTCGAAAAAGGAGGAGGTTTCTATGTTCGACTGTATGTTTTTTTTTGTTTTTTTATGTATGTCCACGCATTTCTCCGTCAGTTGACTGCACGGTTGGTGCAGTGGTTGAGCGTTCGGCTGCTGCGCTGCGTGTCGCGGGTTCGATCCCCGCACGGAACAAATATTTGTATGACCTGCAGATAGTTGTTCCGGGTCTGGGTGTCTTGTGTATGTGAATTTACATGTTTGTGAACGCACCCACGATACAGGAATATTCCTAGTGTGGGGCAACGTTTTTAAAAAAAAAAAAAAAAGTGGACCGATTTTCAAAATTCTTTTTTTATCCGAAAGAATATACTCCCGAGGTGGTCCCATATAAATTTTATCGAAATTGCTTTAGTGCTTTTTGAGAAACTGAACAAAGACGAAAAATACGCATATCTTGATGACGTTTTTGTGTTCTCCAAATGTTTAAATGCCACGTTCCATGTTATTGGGGGTTTTAGTTCTGGGGTTTAACAACTAAAAAGCGAAAAATAAATTGCCTTCGTGGTGAACATCACCAATAAGATCTCCAAAGAAAAATCCTCGCAACAAAGAAAATATCATTTCAAGTAAAGTATAAAAGCTACAATAAAATTAGGGAAGTTCGACAATATTACGAAGTAAACCCGACTTTAGAAGTCAGAAGTCGATCGGCTTGCAATCATATCGAAGCCGTAATACGTCTTCAAACTTTTGTTTTATGTTAACCGAGGTAAAAAGATTTATTTTACGACACGTAGACTCTTTACTATATCTCTCTCTGTCACTCTTGTATTATATGTCTGTCTCTTTCTACAGCTCCCTCCTACTAATAATATAAATGCAACGTTTTGGATGGATAGATGTTACTCAAACACGCCCGAACGAATGATGTGGATGAAATTTGGCAGAGACATAGATTATAGTCTGGGACAGCACATATCGACTGTGAACTGGGAACCGGTACTATCTCAATTTTGACAACTTTACAGGATGAAGAGAAAACTTGTTTGCGTTATTTACGTAGCTTCTGGTGCATCTGATGTATTAAATAAAAATACGTGGCTTTTAAATATTTTTATTACACAGGTTATTTAAAACATCCCACAGAATACTATAAGTATACGGGTAATGCTTTCTTGTAATATAAAAACGAGATATGACAATATAAATCAACACAAAAATTTTCAAACATAGAATATAAAGTCGATTGTAAGAGTGTTGATAAACGTCGTTGGATACTTGTGAGCGTTTGTCATTGCGCTCTCGGCTGTCAGCTCTCCATATAAGGCCTCGTCAGGAATGATATTTTTCGGCTACTTGCATCAAAACGTACGTAGATTATTAGGTAACACATACCTGTGTGTTCTGGTAAAATGTATCTGAGATGCGATTTCTTGCAACGCTGCGGAGTATGAAATAGTATAAAATGGTAATAAGGCACAGTTATACGACTTTTAATGGTTTTTAATTGAACATCACGTGTAAACGACTAGTCTTATTTCTTTGAAAAAAATATATGTCACTCTAGACAATTTCCGTCGTAATTTAATCTGAGAATATTTTAAATTATATTTTTATAACATTGTGTAATTAATTTGTAAAGTTATGTCTAACGTGGATAAAATATTTAGAATTACGCAAAAACTATAAAGCGTATTTTTATGAAAATCTTCACCATTTTGAAGATCATTTAATTATTTATAATTTAGTTTAAGTATTCTAGTTTAATACCTGTTGTTGTATGTGTAATATATTAACAATGCGTCTAATTTTGGACAGCGCTCCTTGATGGTCGAGTCCTATTACTGGGTGGACGTATGACGCGTTACGTGAGCACACTGCACAGCACAGAACACGCAAGCTAACCACTCAAGGTCATTGACAGTTAATAGCGCTTTAAAAAGTGAAATCTTCAAAACATTGAGATTCAATACATCTCTCTGAGTTAGAATTGATGCCAAATCTCATAATTTCATGAAATACTTGCATTTGGCATCAATTCTAACTGAGAGAGTTAAATTGATGATTTTATTGATTATAATTCTATAAATACATACTTGCTACGGCCGCAAATCAAATTTTCACCAAGATACAACCTGACACTGACCTGCAAATTGCAAAAAAGGTAAGAAAATTTGAATTTCGCGGGCTACCCTGGAGCTTCCACCTTAAGGAAACATGCCTTTATTTTTAAAAAGAAACAAAACTGCATTCACAAGTTTTTTGAAAGCTTACCTAAACCGGGAATCGAACCAGCTAAAATTAAAAAATCACTCGGTATTTTATTGTACCAATCGATAGGATTATAGTTCAGAATAAAATCTCTCTAATAAACATTTAGTCTTAGATCATGAAATCTAGCATTAATTTTATTTTATCATCCATTAGAAGGACACGTTTTTTTTTTTTTTTGGGGGGTGGGAAATCATCCTATGACTTCTTCCGCTCTAGGGTGTAGCGGAACGTGGAACGTGTCAGACTCTTACTGACTAAAACCCACCCCTGTTCCTCCCTGCCTTGAGTGCCCAGGGGCGAGGTAACTCTTTCGAATTTATCCTCCACCCCCGGGCAGGCATCGGCCGTGGCAGGCCCCGACCTTTTGCTGACAACTCTTGTTCGTCGCGCGTGGAACCCTACGCACCGTCGACTCTCGGGCCTGGTGCTGATCGGACGGCGAGTTACCCACTACTCGCCGTCCGCAGGCCCGGGTCTACGGTGGCCGGAGGTTTGAAGGACACGTAACGTTTTATTTTTAAACTTTTCGTCAGAACGCCTCGTCTCGGAAGGAAATGTGAATAGAATTATTATCTACTAATAGAGATGTTTCCTGGGTATGAAATTAATAATTCTATTTAGTTCGAAAGTTAGATATTAAAAAAAAAAAAATTGAGCACATATTTTTTTGCTTTACCAAATCAATAAAAAATTCTAAAGATACAGGTGAAACTAAATAAAGCTTGTAAAGACGCATCAAAGTTCAGGAGTGAGCTCGTTTCGTCACTTAGTGGTAAAAAGTGTCGCAGACCGTGACGAAATTGAAATGAAATTTTTTGTTAATCTACTCTTCTTTTTTTTTTGTGTGTGGGAAATCATCCAATGATTTCTTCCGCTCTAGGGTGGAGCGGAAGGGTGAGTCAGACTCTTACTGACTAAAACCCGCCCCTGCCCTGAACGCCCAGGGGCGAGGTAACTCTTTCGAATTTATCCTCAACCTCCGGGCAGGCATCGGCCATGACGGGCCCCGTCCTGTTTGCTGACAACTCTTGTTCGTCGCGCGTGGAACACTACGCGCCGTCGACTCTCGGGCCTGGTGCTGATCGTACGGCGAGTTACCCACTACTCGCCGCCCGCAGGCCCATTCCGACTGGCTGTGCCGTTACCAGTACAGTTTATTGGAAACTATCAAACTACCCTATTCAACGATTTCCTTATTTAAGTCTTCAACAAGGTACTTAGAGATAAATTAGCAAGCTTGTACTTTATAACATGGCTTTGGAGCTATAAGAAAATTATAACGTGTCTTTTACTTGTTCAAAGTAACAGTTCTAGTCTAGGTAACGTTGATTGAAACCCTTGTGTATTAAACTTTACATTTTCATGTATATCTTGACCAGACTGGCTGGCCTTATTTTCGGCCAACGAATTAGCATTGCCATTCAACGTGGCAATGCTGCCAGCGTTCTGGGCACTTTTCCCATTGACAGCGATGTCGACGAATTTTTTGATGCCCAATGAGCTGTACTCCTACCGGATCTTTTATCCCGCTTGTACATATTTTATTTATTAAGTTATTTATAAGTTTAGTATAATATGTATTGTAGTTATTAAATAGTCTCTTGTCAGACGAGTGTAAAACCTAATTTTTATTGGAGAAATTTTACGAGTACCTTTAACATTGACTGTATCGACTAGTGAAATAATTTAGTGAGTTTATAGAAAAATAATCCTTTTTAAATTTTTAGCTGGTTCGATTCCCGGAAGCTTGTCGAGAAATCTGTGAATGCAGCTTTGTTTCTTTAAAAAAAAAAAAAATGTTTCCTTTATGTAAAATAATCTATCTTAAGGATTTAAAGTGGTTTCCCTTCAGAGCCCATTGATATTTTCCACCTTGGTCCCTGTATATAGGTACCTATAATATATGTAGATAACCGCATTAAAACCTGTAGAAGTTAGCAGATAAACAGACTGACGCGGCAAGCAACTTGAACTTATACTATGCATGAGTACTGTAGGACCCCAAGGCACCAGTACGGCCTGCAGGGATCCTGGGACTTTCTTCAAAGCTCGGGTTATGTCGCACTCGCTGGCAACGCAAGAGCGTGGTGTAGGTGACTGATTACGGTGTACAGTGTTATAAAGAAAGAGGGATAGGGCACTCAGAGTCACTATATTAATTATAATAATAACATGTGTGCCCACTTCAGCCGGGATAGCTGAACTGAACTCTAAAACAAATGTCTTGCCTACACCTTCTAAATTCAAACGGCTCTCCAATAACTCTCGAACAGTCTCATCAACCAGTTGAAGGCCGGTACACACCCGCTAATATTAGGCTGTGACTACAATTGTCACAGTACCTACAATCAGCCCCTTATAATTGCGAGTTAATTAGAGTCACCCTGTACAGAAAAAATCACGATTTCAGAAACAGGGGCTCAGCACTCTGCCAGTCAATAGTCAACTATTGCATAACCTCCTGGGGAGGAGCAGGAAAAGTGCACCTTCTGGAAGTTGAAAGAGCACAGAGAGCCGTACTCAAAGTTGGAGCCGGGCTCCCTTTTCGTTATCCAACAGCTGAGCTATATACACGTTGGGATGTCCTGACAGTAAGGCAGACCTTCATATTCGCTGTGATACATAAAACACATACAGAAATGAAGTATGACTCTAATCTCAACAAATTTAAAAGAAGTAAAGGTCACGTCTGTCCTACTAATTTCTTTCGCACCATTATCTCGCAAATGTTTTACTGTTTTCTTGGAGGATATCTGTATAATAAAATTAATCCAACACTCTCAATATACCCAATGCGTTGATCAGCTTGCAAAGTATCTGTATGTAAATGGCTTAAAACTCTCGATTATCAGTCCAGTGAGAGTCTTATGATTCCTATCAGCTAGATTTCTCTCCTCCACAAACATACACTCACACACACATACACACCCAACATAACATCACACACTCACACACACATAGATCACATAATATGTCCAGTCTAGATTATTATTATTTTTAATTGATTTTTTCTGTATTTTTTTTTATCTGTACCTAGAATGTAAGTTTTCATCACACACTTTGTTTTTTGTCCATTAATCTAAATAATTTGTACATAATTATTTAAGTATTGGGGGGCCTGGTGGCCTGTAACACAGGTATTTTATGCCTTTTTCGGCCACCAGTCTCACACAAATGTTAAGCATATTTTTCAGATTAAGCACTTACTGTCCACAACAACATTTGTGATGACAAAAATAAATGTATATATTATTATTATTATATAGTTACAATACACAGGTATGTTAAGGTGGATGCGCCAGAGTAGCCCGCGAAATTAAATCTCAGTTAGAATTGATGTAAAATGTAAGTATTTCATGAAATCATGACATTTTGGCAACAATTTTGTCTCCCCCCTGCTCGGACGTTGTTGTGAACAGACGTGCTACCAGTGCTCTGTGAACTTTTAATTCGAAATTCGGAGATAAAGTGTTTTTTAATAGTATAAAACCCTACAATACTAAACTTCAGTGCTCAAGTGACAATCTGTGAAGGAACTGTAGTGAAATATGAACTGGAACCACTCCTAAAACCAAAAGTTACATTGCAAACGGTCGGTACTTTAAAAATTTTAAACATAAATTGAGCTTTGGACTCATTAGTGCTGATAAAGAACTGGTGTCAACCGCGCACCTTCATTCGCACCGAGGCGATAGTGGCAACTAAATTGGCAACCTTCTGTAACTACTCGCTTGGTGCGGTTGCAAATCGCGCGGCTGTGACTGGAGTGTCCCGAGTTCAAACCTAAGCGAAGACAAATATCTCTTTTCGAAATTGGAAAATTTTATTTAACAAAAACATATAATTATATAATAATCATCCCTTCCTTCTGGGCCTCTGTTAAGAGTAGACGTGCCATAAATAGTTTTATTCCAATTAATTTACTTAATAAACAGTTACAAAAATTGGAGTGCATAAGCGCGGAAGAGCTTAAAAAACTCGCTAGTACACGCACACATAATTTAGTTGTAATGTGTATATGTGAATTCTGAATCTATGCATATAAACATCAAGGAACGCAAAGGATAGAGAGCCTGTGGCATAAACATTTGCGCTAAAAGATATATAGATTCCGACAGCTACTCTGAAACAGTGTGCACGCGCAACTATTGGGTACGGATAGCTCACATTATACTGGACGGAAAGGCAATAACTTCCCATTCGTAGATAGCGGCTAAATAAACTAGACCCCCGTCGCACTAGTGAAGACGCTGACACAACGTATTTTGCCCTGGTGCTTTTGGTGTAATAACTTGTTGCATTAACAAAATAGCTTAATTGGGATGTCACTAACACGAACTCCCCCTGCTTCACCTGCCCCGCTGACGCCGTCGGTCGCAGGAGAGAACGCACGGAACACTACGCTATCCTTTACAAAGGCGGTAATTGACTCACAGTTGCACCATAGTGAGTCTGAACCTGATCTCCACTCACTTGCGATCAATATTACGGAGCGGAAGAAGCGGAAGCACGATGACGAAAAGACTGACGTCACGACATTTATCAAGGATATGTTTGAATCGCTTTCTAAGGAGCAAGAAATGCGCTTCCAAGAGCTTAAATCAAGCATGGACTTAATGTCAAATAAATATGACGAATTCCTATCGAAGATAAATGCTCTTGAAAACGAAAGAAAGAATGATAAACTGCTCATTATAGAATTAGAAGAAAAATTGGAGGCAGTAGAACGTAAATCTCGTGTTACTGGTATCGAAATACGGAACATTCCGAAACATGGCATAGAAACAAAAGAGACTCTATGTCAGGAAGTTATCCAATTGGGAAACATTATTGACGCTGGTATAGATTGTTCTAGTATAAAGGATATCTACCGGCTTAAGTCAAAAGATGGATCAAACCCGGTTATTGTTGACCTGACTACGGTAATGCTGAAAGACAAAGTCCTCAAGGCTGTCAAGAGTTTCAACAAACCGAAAAGTAAAGGCAATAAACTTAGTACCACTCACTTGAACCCCAAGTATCAAGCAAAACCCCTGTTTGTAGCAGAAACCCTCACGTACAAAACCCAAAAGATATATTATATGGCGAGACAGTTTAAAAATAGCCATGACTTTAGATTTTGCTGGACGGCAAACGGAATTGTTTATCTCAAGAAAAACGAAGAAACCTCACACATTCGTATAAACAACGTTATGGACTTGAATAAGCTAAGAATGTCAATATGACTATCAGTCATTGTTCTTGAATGTCTCTATACTATAATGTTAGAACTTTTTATATTGCATGCTTTTCTTTATTTTAATAACATAAGTAACTCTTTTTATATACATTGTAATGTAATTCGCAAAACATATTTTCCTTACTCCTATAAAAAACTCTCACATACACTTAAAAACCCACTACAAAACCACTTATTCTCAAAACCAAAACGCATACTAGCACATCACATAATTCACATCACATATATTACAGCATGCATGTGGCATACTTGTCGAACGAGGATATTTAATCTTATTTTACGCGAATACAGACATACATTCTCAAACGCCATATTTAACTATTACCCGCCTTCAATTCTATTAGAAAACTTACTAAATTATAAAATTCTCAGATATTAACTACTTACTTAATAATATAGATAATTACAAACCAAGTGAAGTATATGTCTGCGACCCATGTCAATGTAAAGATATAGTTAAAAACCCTCAATCTTATGTTAAAATCCTACATCAGAACATTCGAAGCATTAATAAAAATTACGATAGTTTTTGCGTTTTGTTAAAACAAATAAAAATAGAGTGTGATATTATAATTTTAACAGAATGCTGGCTGTCTTGTGTCACTAATCTACCTACTTTAGATGGGTATGATACATACAGCAGCTCTAAACACCATAATCAAAATGATGGAATTGTTTTACTCATTAATAAATCTATCTGCTATAAAATTGAAGAACCAGCTTGCATGGACGCCAATTGCCTAATCATTAAAAAAGGAAAGGATACAGCTATTATTTCAGTGTATAGACCACACTGTTTTAAAAATATAGATATTTTTTTAAATTCGCTGAATACTATTTTGACAGAACTATCATCTTTTAGGAATATTTTCATAGTTGGTGACATTAATATTAATATATTAGATATTAACTCAAACACTTCGTGCTATCTTGAATTACTATCTTTTCATGGCTTGATCCCTGCCTATGACACTGCAACAAGAGGCAGAAGTTGTATTGATCACATTATCTTGAAAACAACCTTACCTTCCTTGTCAATCATAGTCACCGCGGCTATCACAGATCATGAGCCGGTATTATTTTGTTACAAAAATAAAATAAATAAATTACCAAAAACCGGGCAAGTTAGCAAAATTAATTTTGACAATGTTATACAGGACTGTAAAAACACTAACTTTGACGAACTGTTGCCTTACCAAGACCCAAACCTGGCAACTACTATCCTCGTCGAGCTCTTGCAAAAAATAATTGTTGCTAACACAATTAAAATTAAAATTCCACGTATGAAAGCTACTCTTAAACCTTGGATTACTTCTGGCTTATTAAGATGCATTAGAAACAGGGATAGGATGCATAAGAGACTTAAAACTGAACCTAATAATCAAACACTGGCCATTACCTACAAAAGATATAGGAACTTCTGTAATTCAATACTTAAAAAATGTAAAATTACCTACAACAAACATGAACTTGAACTAGCAAAACACAATAGTAAAAAGCTCTGGAACAGTATAAAAAGTATCACAAACTCGCATAAAGTTAATGAAACAAATAGGGAACTTTTGACACTAAAAACCACTGCAATCGAATCTGTCAATGCTGTAAACGAATTCTTTGCAAATGTTGGCGAAAATTTGGCAAAGAATATAAGACCGAGGCCAATGACGTCAAACTTTACGTCGGAAAGTGTCCCAAATATGTCTTTTGCCCTATTGGATACAGACTGTGATGAGGTGGAGGACATTATTAGCACTTTGAAGTCAGGAACTAGTACCGGTTGGGACAATATCTCTAGCGAAATATTAAATAAAATTAAAAAGTTTATAGTCCCACCTCTAACGAAGATTGTCAATAGCTGCCTAGCGCTCGGGGTATTCCCAGATGCTTTCAAGCGATCCATATTGATACCCATCTACAAAAATGGGAGGAGAGATTGTGTCAATAACTATCGTCCGATATCTATCCTGCCTTCTTTGTCTAAGGTTTTAGAGAAAATTATTAATAAGAGACTCACAAATTATTTGGAAAAGAATAACCTATTGTCTGACGCCCAATACGGCTTTAGGCCAAATAGATCAACCGATGATGCTGTGCACTCGTTCATAGATTTTATTGCAACTAATCTAGACAAGAAAAGCAAGTGCTTGACAATCTTTTTAGACCTGGCAAAAGCTTTTGACACAGTCTCTCTTCCCAACCTATTGCTTAAACTTGAAACACTGGGTATCAGAGACAAACAGCTGCTTTTATTTAAAAGTTATCTCGCTGGTCGAATGCAGCGGGTAAGGATAGGTGACAATTTGAGCAATGAGCAACCTGTTAAGTTCGGAGTACCACAGGGAAGTATTCTGGGTCCCTCTTTATTTCTGTGCTACATTAACGAACTTTGTCAACTAAATCTCAATAGTTGTAAAATAATTTCTTATGCTGACGATACTACTCTCACCTTTTACGGGGAATCTTGGGAAGACGTCTTCGCAAATGCCCAACAAGGTTTTGATAGGGTTTGTCAATGGTTAGCATCTAATTCATTAACCTTAAACGCAGACAAAACCAAATACATAACCTTTTCGTTCAGGAATTATAATATTAATAACTCTGACCTTTTGCAACGCCTAATAGTAGCCCATTGTTGTAACGTAATACCAGATTCAATCTGCAACTGTCCACACATAAATAAAACAAATTCAATAAAATATCTAGGGGTTACAGTTGATCGAAATCTTAGTTTTGCGGAACATATTAGTAACGTAGCTATGAGAGTTAGGAAGCTAACATATGTTTTCAAACAGTTAAGACATGTAGCGGATCCTAAGATAATGAAAACTGTCTACCAAGCTCTCTGTCAATCTGTCCTTGCTTACTGTATCTCCTCTTGGGGTGCAGCAGCTAAAAGTCATCTAATTGAACTTGAGCGGGCTCAAAGACTAATATTGAAAATAAGTCTATTCAAACCGAGACTTTTCCCTACAGTGGAACTTTTTAACCTAGCGGAAGTTTTATCAGTCAGGCAGCTTTATATACTGAATGCTGTCCTAAAAGAACATAAACGCATACAATTTGATCCAAACAACAAAGTGCTTACCCGACGTCGTAACTTCCAAGTCTGTCAAATAAATCCAACCAAAACAGCTACTAGCGCAAATTTCTTCTTTTTTCAAGGGCCAAGACTATACAACCATGCCAACAGAATGCTGCATATTTACCACAAAACCAGAATGGAATGCAAGATAAATATTACTCAATGGCTTCTCACTCTTGGCTACCATGAAACAGAGACACTCTTAAACAGACACAGAGACATCTAGGGTCACCAAAAAACAATATGTTAGCGAGAGATTGCTTATTCTAATACACACAAACTCTCCCTCTCTCTCATAAACACACACACTTGCGAACACACACACAAACACACACACACCTACCCATACATACACACACACATACACTAATATATATAAATACGTCGTCCAGTACTCCCATACACATCCCTTCGAAGATTAAATAAGTAGCGTTTAAGATCTCGGGTTGGGGCCAGGAGACCCAAGACACAAGCTTTGCTTAGTTTGGGCTCCTGTCTCTCTTCCAATTTTGTACTAATTCTAATTGTTAATATGTTTTAAGGGAGAAAATAAACGAATTTATTATTATTATTATAATTCCAAGTGAGACAGTTGTATTGATGATTTTAATGATTACAGTTCAATTAATACGTATTTGCTACGGCTGCGAATCAAATTTTGACCAAGATACAACCTGACACTGACCTGCAAATTGCAAAAAACGTAATAAATTTTGAATTTCGCGGGCTACCCTGGCGCTTCCACCTTAAAGGAAATCCTTTAAATAATAAAACAGAATAACTTGGAAATGGATGAGCCGAATCTGGAAAAGTTTTGTTTGAATATTACATTAACTTCGTAAGTATGCATGATCTTGGCAAGTCGATCTTTTGAGTCTTAATCCGGAAGTATCTTTTATGGTAAAAGATTCATAAAATTTCATTCAATAAATAGAAATCTTTTAATCAGACCTGTGTTTTCCTGCCAGGGTTGCGACTATGTTAAAAAGAGAGACGCAACTGAAGTAACACGGGTCAGTAAAAATCTGACACCCAGCTTCACCCAGAGAGGGAGAAGTTACTGGATAATTTCCCACCTAAAAAAACAACCTATGGTTTATACTTGTTGCGGATTCAAAACCTTAAAATGGTTGATGGGAGACATCAATGAGAACTTAAGATTCGAAGGCATGTGACATCCACCAACCCGCACTGGCCCGCGTGGTGGATAAAGCCCATTCCCTGTCTCAGAGAGGAGACTTGTTTTCCATTTTCACATGTTTGAGGAGCTCGTGGCTAAAGTAATAACAGCCGCACGGGTCGATCCATCAGGTTAAGCTACGCTAGCCGGGCTTGGTCCGATACCGAGACTCGTCCGTACCTCAGAAAGCACGTTAAGCCGTTGGTCTCAGCTGTCAATCGTAGATCTTTGACTGTCGTTACGGGTTGTCAGAAGCCCGAAAGTCTGACAACCTGTCTTACCCATGAGTTACCGCACCCCTGGGCACTCAGGCAGGGAAGGAACAGGGTTGGGTTTTAGTCAGTAAGAGTCTGACACGCCCTCCCGCTCCACCCAGAGCGGGAGAAGTAATTGATTTCAAACCCCACCAAAAAAAAAAATGGTTTTGTATTACCCAGTTATTGGGTTGTGTAGGTCAGATATAAATGCTGGTATTCAGCTGCATCCGGTTAGGCTAAAATTAAAAAATAAACAAATAAAAAACTCTTCAATGCTCGGACACGAACACGAAACGAAACTCACGCTGACGGACACGAGATTTTATGTACACATTAAGACAGCCGGTATAAAAGCTTGTTTACAAAAATGATTTTTTATCACGATGTCCTATTCCAGGACATAGTGTGTGCGTTCCGTGTGCTAATTTTCAGTCATTATGAACAGACAAAATTTTATAAAATAGTAAGATCTTGGCTTTTACAGTCAACCTACACGGAAACAGAAATTTTGAGTTCGGTAGATAAAATATATATGGCTATGATATTATTTATCGCATTTAATAAAATTACACTCACAATCCTACATTACTCACAAATGCATTACACACACATGTCAAACACCCTAGCAAATTGTAAAAGTGGCACATTGTTACACTGTCCTTTTTAAGGCGCTATTAAATGCCAATGGCCTTGAGTGGTTAGCTTGCGTGTTCTGTGCTGAGCTTACGCAACGCGTCACGTCCACCCAGTAATAGGACTCGTCCAATCAATGAGCGCTGTCCGAAATTAGAGGCACTATTATTTTATTATACATACGTTGATGAGAATGTTGACATAGATGTGTGGAGTAACGAGAATGGATAAAGTGGGAAATGAGTACATTAGAGGTAGTTTAAAACTGGCGCCAGTCACAGAAAAGTTGAAAGGGAAACTTATCTTGGTATGGTCATGTGAAGAGGAGGGATGAAACACATGTAACTAAAAGAGTTATGAATATAAATGTGGATGGATGGAGAGGGAGAAGGAGAAGGAGGCCAAAGAAAAGATGGATGGATTGTGTGAGGAGTGATATGAAAGAAAAGGGAGTTAGTGATAGCGTGACGGCTGACAGGACTGAATGGAAGAAAAAAACGTGTTGCGCCGACCCCAAGTAACATGGGATAAGGGCAGGAAGATGATGATTAATTTATTATACATAAAACAACAGGTGTTGGCAGGCGTATACTGAAATATAAATAATTAAATTATCTTTGAAATGGTGAAGATTTCATAAAAATACGCTTTATAGTTTTTGCGTGATTCTCAATTTATTATCCGCGCTAGATATGAACTTTACAAATTAATTACACTGTGTTATAAAAATATAATTTCAAATACCTATTCACATATAAAATTACGAAGGAAATTGTCTAAAGTAAAATATTTTTTTTTCAAAGAAATAAGACTAGTCGTTTAGACGTAATGCTCAATAAAAATCATTAGAAGTCGTATAACTGCGCCTAATATGTATTGCCTTGTTGTTTAGTCTTGTTTTCTTGTTTTGTTAATTTTATACTAATTCCCTATAAACAGGCTTGCTCTTATGACTGTAAGCGTGCTACAAGTGTGATGATGGGGTAGGCCTAGTGCCTGTAACACGGGTTAACGGTCTACTACCGGCCAAGTGGCGCCCTCATTATCAGAAACGGCCATTTTTGGTACTTTTGCCTACTACTTTGGATACATTCTGAGACCTGTTTTAACAATGTAAAAATACTTCATCCTCTTTGTACAAACGTGACGTTGAATTCTTTAATATTCGTTTTCTATGTTATGTTACGATTTTTTAATCAATGAGGGCGCCACTTGGCCGGTAGTAGGGCCTTAATTCCTAGCGCGGGTCTGGGTTTTGCTCTGCCGTCCACTGTAACTCGCCCTAATTATCTGTCAAAATAAAATTTATGAAGAATGTAATATTTAGGAATGTATTCAAACTTTTTGTTTTTAAATAAATAAATTGTAATTGAAAGACGTGAAAAGGTTGTTTGTTTCGATAGGCTCCCGTTTGACCACTATCTCACCTGATGGTAAGCGATGATGTGGTCGAAGATGGAGCACGCTTGTCTAGAAGTAACCTATTCACTCTTGACTTAAAGACTCTCATGTAGGTTACAGACAGACAGAGTTACTTTCGCATTGATAAATGTTATTATTAGTAGGGATAGTAGGGTTAAATAAATTAACCTTGGTAAAGTGCTTGTGAAAAAAACTTTTTGAAAAACAACCCTTCGTATAAAAGAGAGATTTCTTACAAAGTTGGCCTTTCTGTTTTGAGAAAATAATTCTTTTGTGAGCAAAAAGTTTAAAATAATGACTGTTATGTTGTTTTCCTGGTTGGAAGAAAATCTTTTTTACAAAAAAATACAACCGATTTCCAAAGTTTTTTTTTAACCGACTTCGATTTAACTTTTTAGTTATTGTACCTACCCCAGAACTAAAACTAAATAGTAAAGTTATGCCCGAATTAATAACTCTAAAAACATGGAATTTGAACATAATTTGAGAAAACCGAAACGTCTTCCGTGTACCTAAGTATGTATATTTGTTGTATTTGTAATGATATTAGATACTTATAGTTACTTAGAAATTTAATTATAAGTAAAATGAATACTATAATACAATAGAAATAACTTAAAAGATATATATACAAACTAACAAAAATACCTAACATGTACAAATGCGTATGAAAAAACAACTCACTGGGCATCAAAAAATTCATCCACATCGCTGTCAATGGAAAAAGTGCCCAGAACACTAGCAGCATTGCCACGTTGAATAGCAATGCTGATTCGTTGGCCAAAGAAAAGCCCAGCCCTCTGGTCACGTGAAGAGTCGACTAACAGCTTGCTGATATGCCGGAAAACTCGATTATATAAATTATTGTATTTGTTGATTTTTTTTCAAAAAGTGCTGTATCAAATTCAATAAAATTTATATGGGACCATCTTTGAAGTATGGCCTACCAAACAAACAAATAATCATCAAAATCAATTCATATTTGGCGGAATAATCACAAACAAACAAAAAAAAGACACAATCGAGTTGAGAACCTCCTCCTTTTTAAAATCGGTTGAAAAATTTAATGCAAAGTGGTTTATTTAACTGAAAAATTACAACATTAGAAAATATGGATAAAGGTCGTATACACAGGATGTATACCGGAAATTTGACCCTCGATCATGTCTAATGTAAAGTACTCCTGATAACAAAACATACTAGACTAGCCATACATAACATACACACACACGCATACTAAGCCTCACTGTTGAGAATATATAAATGTAATAATGTATAAAGTAATACATAAAGAATCATGCCCACTTTCCATACATTGATTGACCTGTCACTTGATTTTTTTTACAAGTAGTCTCTACCTACAACTAGTGTTGTAAAAAAACAATTATTGTTTATATTAACACAATAACTTATCACCTTTTCATTTAGAGGCCAGGGAAAAATGCTGTTAGGTAAATAAGTTTTTGAGCTTAAAACAGTTGTCAGATAAGGTTTGACAGCTTTTATAACCTCACAAACTATATGATAATTATTAAAGTAAATTGTTTCTTAGTCGCTGAGAGCGCCTTCACAGGCAAGCTCGGTTAAGCAGACGACAGCCTCCTAGGCTGACCTGCAAGACGTCACACAAAAAAAAAAAAAAAAAAAAAAAAAAAAAAAGTCGCTGAGAGCGTTAAATTCGTTGGTATCAGAAAGGGTATCAGAAAATCCAAAATCGCACAATACGTAGGTAGCAAGAGCAACAACAACAAACGAAAGACTGCAATCAAAGAGAATATAATTTCACTGCAATTGGACTGCAAAGTGCAAAATGTCAAACAAATGACAGCTTCTCATTTTTTTCTTTTGTTTTTTGCGGAACAGGCTAAGGTCAAAGACCATGCTGCCTAGTCATCACTTAGTTCGTATTTTTTCCCCAATTAGAATGCAGATGTATGTAGTACATCATTCACTTAACGATGCGGTTTAAGAAGTTCGTTTTACGCGTAATCGGTCAACTGTACACTTATTTTTCTTTTAAGTCCTAAAATCCCAAAAGTCTATTGAGTATGCTAAACATAGTAACATATATTATTCTCAGCCTTTATTTGAAAATTCAGTTAAGCTATACGAAACAAGCAAAAAAATGCAATTTTTTAAGATATTTTACATCACTACACGCTTTAGAAAATTTTCAGGTCAAGAATTGGCATGATTCTTTACTTTTGTGTTTATCTGTATATATAATAAATTATGCTAAAGAAAAGGAGCTATATCTGCAAACAAACTGCTGAGCAGTTTGGCAGAGGTAAAAATTCGAGGGTTTGCATGTATTATTGTGAATGAACACTTTTTCAATTTTTTTTTTTCAAATTCCACTGTCCTACCATTTGCCATCAGGTAATTCCAGTTCCTAAATCCCGGCGCTCATCAGATCAGTTCGATTGTATCATAATATTGCATTGTATACTTACATACATACTTACATACGTCATTGACTTACATCATCATCTTCCTGCCCTTATCCCATGTTACTTGAGGTCGGCGCAACACGTTTTTTTCTTCCATTCTGTCCTGTCAGCCGTCACGCTATCACTAACTCCCTTTTCTTTCAAATCACTCCTCACACAATCCATTAAATCCTTTCTTTGGCCTCCCTCTCCCTCTCCATCCATCCACATTTATATTCATAACTCCTTTAGTTACATGTGTTTCATCCCTCCTTTTTACATGACCATACCAAGATAAGCGGTTCCCTTTCAACTTTTCTGTGACTGACGCCACTTTTAAACTACCTCTAATGTACTCATTTCTCACTTTATCCATTCTCGTTACTCCACACATCCATTTCGACATTCTCATCTTCGCCACATGCAATCATTTTTCATACGTCTTTTTCACAGCCCAAGATTCTGACCCATACAGTACGACAGGTCTAATCACGGATTTATAGATTTTGCCATTTAACTTAAGAACATCCGTCGGTCGCAAGTTGTTCCAGTGACCTGTCGCCATTTCATCCACCCTGACTGACGTCATTGACTTACATAAGTATGGTATATCCTTTTGCGTGTGTAGTAAATCATCCAATGACCTCTCCCGGTCTGAGTGGAGCGGGTGTTAGACTTTTACTGACTAAAACCCACCCCTATTCCTTCCCTGCTTGAGTGCCCAGGAGCGCAGTAACTCTGTTTCGAATTTATCCACGACCCCTGGGCAGATGCTATCAGCTCTATCGGAAACCAAAACGTGGTCAAAGTATGGTTTGCAATTTTGAAGCGGCCAACTTACGTAAGTTGGCCGCATTGGACAAGCTTTATATTTAACTTGCATTGGACATTGCAAGTTAAATATAATTGTTGCTGTTGCTGCTTGTAATAATAAAAAAAATATTGTCAAAAAACCCGACTGTAAAAAACTACTAAGAAGTTCCAAACAAGTAAATTTTCAAGCAGCCACCAACTGCATCAGACTGGACTGGACTGGGACTGGTTTGGCACTTTTTAGTTGTTTTTGACAGCCGGTCTTTTGAACATATTCAATCATTTCATTTTCTCCATTTCAGTGAGTTATATTTTTGGAATCGCCTCCTCGAACCCTTTATTTTGATACCCCACTTAATCTCGTAGTTTGTCGCCTTTCATTTATTTCTTTTTCACAATATGGCGTCTGGATGTCGCCATATTGAATTTTAATAACTGTCATGTATTTAGTGACACTCGCAAGATTAAGACGAATCAATTGACGGAAGAATTATCAATATCAGCCCACCCGTTTGGTCTCTAAGCACCACAAAGGAACAAACATATATACATAGGCTGATAAACACATTACCCTCCTTTGCGTCGCGCAGTCGAGTAATGACAAGCACAGTATTATCCGCCTTTTAATATTCCCAATCGGGACACAGACCTCCTCTCTTACTAAAAACAAAAAATCTCTGCCGGAGTCTGTGTTTCCTGACAGCTACAACCTGGGAGTCTTTAAGTCAAGAGTGAATAGGTTACTTCTAGACAAGCGTGCTCCATCTTCGACCACATCATCGCTTACCATCAGGTGAGATAGAGGTGCTTAACCTCTTGCCAATTAATGATAAAAAAAATATCTACAATTTTTTTCTAGTGTAGTTTGTTTAGCTTTATTTGCCACTGTCTTTCAAATCAATGACACTGATCAGAAACATTATATAAAATATACTTCCGTCTTCTTTAAATTTCTCCATTTTAAAGCTTCCCCATCCAGTTTTCTCTTCGCTATTAGACCCTTTACGGGTTAGGAACCCGTAAACGATCCTCTTACCCTTACATCTCTGTTTTCAAAAGGGTTATCCACAAGAATGTTACAATTTTACGAATGACTAAGTAAAAAGTTCAGAATGACCCTTTCAAGGGCGGATCTGGCAAGGAGAGGCACAGGGGCACGTGCCCTGTACCACTCGGTTCACGGCACAAACAAAATAAGGATCTGAGAATCTGAGAGTTTAATACCTTCTATGCCGCTTTGATAACATGCATTTCTTGTGTGAATAAGTAGGGCCACATTTTTTTTTTTTTACAAGCTTCTGCCAGCGATTTCGCCTACGTAGGTAACGTTCGAAAATTAGTCAATGGGAACATATTCCCGAGACAAAAATCCTATGTCATATTCAAGGACATGGTCTGCCCGTGTGCTAAGTTTCATCCAAATCCTTTCAGCCGTTAAGGCTTGGAGTGGTTTCAAATAGACAGAGTTACTTTTTATTAACTGACTTCAAAAAGGAGGAGGTTATCAATTCGGATGTTTGTATTTTTTTTTTTTTTTTTTTTTATGTATGTTCGGGCATAACTTCGTCATTTATAGACGGATTTCCAAAATTATTTTTTTTGTTCGAAAGGGGTTTGTTCCGAAATGGTTCCATTTTATTTTCATGTAGATCTGATGATGATTTTCGGAGACAGACAACGGAACTCTTCAAAAAATTACAGCAAATCAACCGCGTTTGCTGCTATAGCATAAATATGCATTGTTAACACAATTTAATGAGGAAACACAACTAAAAAGTGAAAAATAAAAACTTTTTTACAAAAAAAATAGAACCGACTTCCAAAAAAAATAAAAGTGCAAAATAACTTTAATTTCGGAAGTCGGTGTCAAAAAACGATGAAACTAAACCAGAAACACCGACTTCCGAAATTAAAGTTATTTTGCACTTTTATTTTTTTTGGAAGTCGGTTCTATTTTTTGTAAAAAAGTTTTTAATATTAGTATGGATACTTTTTTGTGATTTATTTTTACGTTATGTACAGTAGTGGCGGATAGGCGGACTTAATGCAACAAGGTTTTCTATACCAGTCAGTCAGTTAGTCAATCAGTATTAAATCCCAAAGACAGTCCAATACTAGAGAGGATACTCCATACATGCCCTTAGTCCCCCCCTAGAAAAATTCAGGATCCGCCCTTGGTCCCTTTTAAGAAGTGGAACGGACATAGCTCGGATATTTTGTGTTTATTATTTAGATGTAAAAGGGATGAGGGATACCAGGATGTACTTAAGAGATATAAAGGCTGTTTTCTATTTAAAGGGATAATACAGGGTAAAAGAGTCTGCCCACAAGGCCCACAACACCGTCTCATACCATGAGCGTGTTAAGAACGTGTCGGGAAAAAATATTCTTGGTATTGAAAAGTATGAGACTCCAGCGTCTGTCAGCAGCTTAGCCCATTAATTATTAATTTATTATTATTTTTTATTGTTAAACCGGCAATAGAAATACACATTCTGTGAAAATTTCAGCTGTCTACCTATCGCCATTAATAAGATCGAGCAAAAAACGCAAAAAAAAAACACGTTTCTAGAAGAAGAGCCCCTTTTATTTTCAATTTATTTTTATTTTTATAATTTTCTGTTATAGCAGCAACAAAAATACATATTCTATGAAAACTTCAACTGTCTAAATATTACGGATCGTGAGATTAACAGCCCGCTGACAGACAGATTGACAGCGGAGTCTTAGTAATAGGGTCCCTGTTAGCGACGCGAATGTTCATCTTATGATTCATGAGATATATTTAATTTATGATAACTGTTTTAGTATGTTTTCTTTTGGTTTTGATTTATTTTGTATGTACTTTGTCATTTTATTAATATAATAAACGTACTGGTGACGAACGAGCTACCTGTGAGAAGCACCTAACTGTTAGAAGGGCGCCTGAGGTGCGGGAGGGGCACTCAAGCACCACCGCTGCGTCACACTAGTCCGCAACATACATACGCGCTGACCGCACGTCGCTCGCTCGCAAAACCTATTTTGTTACCCTGAGCTGCGACTTCGTTATTTTCACCCCGACACCTTACAGTCCCGTTGGTTAGCCTTTGGGTACGGAACCCTAAAAACACGCTTTGATGTCTTTTTAGTTTTACTATTCTTCTCAGCAAATCCTTTCATTTGGTACCAATAACATGGGAATGCATTAGATAAAAATAAATTGTCCACCATCTTTGGTAGTCCACCATACTAGATTTAGAATATCGTCACTTAGTTAACCATGTATTGTCATATAAACTAAAAATGTACCCAAAGTTTCAGCTCAATCGGAAACAGGGAAGTGGGTGAAATTTAAATTCTAAGATTTTTTTACACAGTCAAGCTGTTTTTTTTTTTTTTTGAGGGTTGGGAATCATCTTATGACTTCTTCCGCTCTAGGGTGGAGCGGAAGGGCTTGTCAGACTCTTACTGACTAAAACCCACCCCTGTTCCTCCCTGCCCTACGCGCCCGGGGGCGAGGTAACTCTTTCGAATTTATCCTCCACCCCCGGGCAGGCATTGGCCGAGGCAGGCCCCGTCCTTTGCTGACAACTCTTTGAGGCGCGCGTGGAACACTACGCGCCGTCGACTCTCGGGCCTGGTGCTGATCGGACGGCGAGTTACCCACTACTCGCCGTCCGCAGGCCCGGGTCTACGGTGGCCGGAGATCGTCTCGCAGCCCCTGGCGTCTCCTGCGGCGGCTGCTGCTGAGGGCGCTAGGGCGACTCTGCCTCTGTTGAGTCTCCCTAACGTGTGCCGCCTCCCTCTTCGCGAGCATTACTACTTCGCAGAAGGAGGAGACGGCCCCCCATTCCATCTCGCTCCGTACCATGGCCTGAACCAGGGCACGGCGCGAGAGGTCGCTGCCGCCTATCGCATCCACGAGGACACGGCGGTGTTCTGCCCAGGCGGGGCAAACCTCCAACCGTATGCTCCACCGTGTCCTCTGGGCGTACACAGTCAAGCTAATGCGTAAATTATGCAACTCAAAAAACGGCACTCACAACATACAAAAATACGCTCGTTTGTTCTCGCACTTACTGGATGAGGTTTGAGGAATATACAGACTGGGATACCAAATGATATCTAACTAGCGGACGTCACGCGGTTTCACCCGCGCAGTTTCCGTTCCCGTGGGAGTACGGAGATGAAATATAGCCTATGTTACTCGCTGATAATGTAGCTATCCATTGCTGAAAGAATTTTTCAAATCGGTCCAGTAGTTTTTAAGACGCTATTAGCTGCCAATGACCTTGAGTGGTTAGCTTGCGTATTCTGCGCTGAGCTCACGTAACGCGTCGTATGTCCATCCAGTAATAGGACTCGCCCATCAAGGAGCGCTGTCCGAAATTAAACGTGTCACGGTACGAAGTTGGTGTCACGTTGCAGGACCGGAGTATTGGTGACTCGTAGAGGACGTAGGAGTGACACGCAGAGGAGAACGTAGAAGTAGGAGGACCGTAGGTAGATGAGGAATTGGATGAAGGAATCACACACGACAAGTTAACACGTATATTTTATTACTTACAAAAGTAGGCATAAATATAAGAAGCACTCATTAAAGTACAAACACATACACTGTGACTTGATACGTAATTATATTGTATAATTGCACAACTCTTGGAAACTGGTAACTGACAGTCGAAGAGACGAAAAATGATAATCAAGAGCTTCTACTAGCTCCGCTGTAGAATTAGAACTGACTTTTAATATTAAAACAGAGACATGACAGAGAAAACAAAGTAATTTTTGATTTGAAATTAAAAAAAGGTAGCACGGAACGTAATTTTGGAATAGAGGTCAAAAAATAAACAAGGCTTTAACACTGCCTTGTTACAAACGCATTATTAATTTAATACACATAAAACAACTAGTATTAAACTAAAACACTGAGACTAAATTATAAATAATTAAATGATCTTTAAAATGGTGAAGGTTTCATAAAAATACGCTTTAATTTTTTTGCGTGGTTCTCAATTTTTTATCCGCGTTAGACATAACTTTACAAATTAATTACACAATGTTATAAAAATATAATTTTAAATATTCTGAGATCAAATTACGACGGAAATAGTCAAGAGTAATATATATATATTTTCAAAGAAATAAGACTAGTCGTTTAGACGTGATGTTCAATTAAAAGTTGTATAACTGCGTCTTAAGTTTATTCGTTACATACAAAAACTTTTTTACAAAAAAAACAACCGACTTCCAAAAAAAAAAATACACTAAAAATTTATAAATAACTTTAATTTCGGAAGTCGGTGTTTTTTCACACTTTTTAGTTGTTATACCCCAGAACTAAAAACCCCAACATAATGGAACGTGGAATTTAAACATTTGGAGAACACCAAAACGTCATCGAGGTACACGTATTTTCCGTTTATGTTCAGTTTCTCAAAAAGCGCTGAAGCAATTTCGATAAAATTTATATGGTACCACCTCGGGAGTATATTCTTTCAGATGAAAAAAAAATTTTGAAAATTGGTTCACAACTGACGGAGAAATCGGGTAACATACATACAAAAAAAAAAAAAAACGTACAGACGAATTGAGAACCTCCTCTTTTTTAGAGGTCGGTTAAAAATATAAATCTTTCCTCTTTATAATATTTGATTGATGATGATTGATATCTAATTGCGGTATACGGGGTGTGAAAGTGTGTTTAAACTGCCTCGGTGGTCTTGCAAGCGCGACTGTTGAGCGTTAAGTTCTGGGTTTGAGTTCTGGATTTTGGATTTTTCCTTTAGGAATTACTTTGTAGCAGCCCTGAGTTTGGAAGTCAGTGGTGTCATCCCCGTGACTTGGAGAGCACGTGAAGCCGTTGGTCTTGCGGCTGATCTCCGTCCCTTTTTACCCGACTTCAAAAAACAGGATGTTCTTAATTCGTCTGTATGTTTTTTTTTTTTATATGTTTGTTACGCGTTATCTCCGCCATTTGTGAATAGATTTTGATGATTCTTTTTTTGTATGATAGGTCATACTTTAGAGGTGGTCCCATATAAATTTTATTGAAATAAATTCAGCAGTTTTTGGAAAAATCAATATAAACAAAAAATATGTAAACACAGATGACGTTTTGGTTGTCTCCAAGTGTTAAAATTCCATGCTATTGGTGTTATCTATTCGGGTATAACTTTAATAATTAGTTTTAGTTCTGGTGTCCAACAACAATAAAAAAATGACTTTTTTTTTTCAACCTTTCAAAAAAAATTCAACCGACTTCTAAAAATTGCAAAATAACTTTATTTTCGGAAGTCGGTGTCAAATAACGAAGAAACAAAAAAATTATATACAAGTTTTTTTGATGTCCACTTATATTTCTGTCACTAAATCAAAGGACATGTGTTTCATACAGCCTAGATACCTTTTCTTTTGAAAAAATAATTGATTTGCATTAATATTGACAAGCATATATTATTTTATTTAGACTTACGGTACATATAGATCGTATAATACTAAATTAATGATAACTGTGAACTAAATATATAAAATAGTTCCATAAGGATTATTTGATGATTCCTCTTTGGCTGAATGTCACTTACTCATGTCAAATAAACACGTCCTCTGTAAAAATATAAGCGGATATCAAGTTAAATATATTTAGTGATCGTTATATTTTTACCCTAGTTAAACAAACTCAAGAATAATTTCACTATACGTGTTTTATTCTAAATAGAGTTAAGGACTATTAATAGTTTCTGTCCATTCCAGGCATTTTTTTGTATGGCAGATGGGTATTCTCCTTTGGTGATAATGTTTATTATTACGTATATTTTATTAAAAAACACCAATATATTGATAAATCAGATTTTTTGCTTTGAAAATTCCCTCATTTGGTACGGAACCCTAAATCTGAGAAGTCCGACACGCGCTTGGCCGGTTTTTTAAAGTATCTGTTTGTATCACTTAAGGCCCTTCTCGCGGTCCAGTGGCGCCCTCATTGAATAAAAAATCGTAGCATAGCACAGAAAATAAATATTAAAAAATCCAACTTCACGTTTGTTACAAAGAGGATAAAGAATTTTTACGTTGTTAAAACAGATCTCAAAATGTTTCGTATCCAAAGTAGTAGGCAAAAGTGCCAGAAACGGCCGTTTTTGGCAATTTTGCCTACTACTTTGGATTTTTTAATATTTATTTTCTGTGCTATGTTACGATTTTTTATTCAATGAGGGCGCCACTGGACCGCGAGAAGGCCCTTAATAGAACTTAATCCTACTAATATTATAAATGTGAAAGTTTGTGAGTGTGTATGTTTGTTACTTCTTCACGCTCAAACGGCTGGACCGATTTGGATGAAATTTGGTATGTAGATAGCTTATAGCCTGGATTAACATATAGGCTACCTTTTATTCCGTTCTAGGCGGGTAAAACCGCGGGGCGCAGCTAGTAAATAATAAAACCATGTCATTCATATCGTATATTTAATCTCTACATCATTCAGTCTTTTCAACATAAACTATCAATCAACTTGGAACATTTTAAGCATCAATAATAATATACAAAGAAATCTCTCATTACTTATATCTACTATTAATATTAAACCTCTTAAATTGTTTATAATAAATACAACTTGTATAGGTACTTAACTTAAATATGTCTATTCGATATCCTTAGTGATCGACAATACGGCTTCCGCCGAAATCGGTCAACTGGGGATCTTCTAGCGTATGCCATCCACATCTAGAGTGAGGTCATAGAGAAACATGATACAATCCATTAACTTTATCTTTCATCACCTCTTATAACAATAACAAAAAGTTTTAACTAACTAAAACTAAAAATAATCTAAAATAAGGCGTCGAAATTTCTTTCGCATCGCTGTCGACTGGTAATATGCCCAAAAGACAGACGGTATTGCCACATTGTATGGCAATGCTTATTCCTCTTTCGCCAGCCCTTAGGTCAAGCGAAGTGTCGACAAGGCGTTTAGATAGATATAATATAATATGTATGTAAATAAAATTCTGCATCTTTGAAGTTATTTTTATTTATGTTCATGTACTTTTGTTTTTTTTTGTGGGGTGGGAAATCATCCAATGACATCTCCTACTCTGGGTGGAGCGGGAGGGTGTGTCAGACTCTTACTGACTAAAACCCACCCCTGTTCCTTCCTTGCCTGAGTGCTCAGTGGTGCGGTAACTCTGTTAAGAATTTATCCGCTACCCCTAGGCATGCAGGCACCGGCCACGATGGGCCCTGTCAGTGGTGGGTGACAATCATCTCTTTGAGGCGCGCGTGGAACACTACGCGCCGTGGACTGGTGCTGATCGAATGGCGAGCTACCCACTGTTCGCCGTCCCCAGGCCCGGGTCTACGGTGGCCGATCGTCTCGCGACGTCCTACGCCCAGTGCCTCTCCTGTGGTGGTAGCGGCCGGGGCCGTGAGGGGCACTTCGTTGAGCTTCCCTTACGCGTCCCGCCTCCGCCTTCCTACTGAAAGAATCCGTCAAATATTTGCAAGATTACACTATTTTGAAACATTGGAAGACTCAGTTAGTCTCTTCATGTGACCAGAGGGCTGGCCTATTTTTATTTATATATTTATTAAAAACTTTATGTAAAAGTAAACAATACAAAGGCGGACTGTCAGCATTGCCATTCAACGTGGCAATGCTGCCAGCGTTCTGGGCACTTTTCCCATTGACAGTGATGTGGACGAATTTTTCGAATCCCAATGACTTTTACGCCTTCTATTTAATACCGCTTGTACATATTTTATTTAGTTTTTGGTAGTTATTATATATTTTGTTATTTTAAATTTTATTTGTAGGCTATATCTCCAATATGCACAAGTAAAGTTTTTTTGTTACATTTTAATGATTTTTATTTCAAACTTTAATTTTTTAATGATTGATTATTAATTTTTTTGATTTTTAATATATCTTCATTTAAAATCGTAATATATCTTTCATTTTTGTTTTAAATTTACACTTTTGCATAATAATATGTTTTTTAATTCAATTTTATGGTTGGTCGCTAAGTAGCAGCACTTCAATAGTTTTTAAGTCATATTTTATTAATTTTATAATTTTATGCAATGTTGACGATCTTATCAATAAATAAAAACACAAACTGATAACAATAATTATGTACATAGTAATAAGAGGACATACAAAATAATATGTACAAACGTGTATGAAGATAACTCTTCTTTATAATTAAATAGTTCATAGTTACGAACTATTTAAGCTAGTATTATATAAATAAACGAAGATAATTTATGTTTTTCAGGCAGCTTGACGTTTTCACGAACAATGATTTCTACCAATCTACTAGTAAGTTGCGACTTGTAGTCATTCAGGCCCATATTCCAAGTCAGTCTGAATTACCTCCACTCGACACAGTCGCCATGACAACAGAAAAAACCTCGAATAATGTCAATATGTAACAAGCTTTAACTGTGATTCGAGGTGGAGTCGAGTTGTCGCTTTTCTGACATGCTCTACGCATTTCATACGCTACTCTTGCGCTTTCATACATAATTAGTTGGCCATAATAGATTATATTTATTACCAACAGCATTATGGTCAAAATCTTTAATAATAGCATACTTATTGTCAATGGTATAAGGTTCATTAACTTCTATATGAGCTCCGTACTTATCATCGATATAGTTCTTGACAATCTTACGAATTTCTTCTATATCGTACTTGTCTAAATGATTGATTACAGGCATGAAATTATTTACGGATAAATCTTTGAATTTGAGTTTGAGCTCTGCTTGAGCTATTTTGACACTAGATTGCCACACTTTTAGTCCTATAGAAGGGTTGTTTGTTTCTATAGTGTTAGGTTTATAGGGTTCTTTCTTCGTAATTGCTATATTTCCAATGGGTACGGTTAATTCTTCATTTTTGTTGTACAAATTATTTTTAACGTCTTCTCTTCTATTAATATAATTGATTAAACTAGTTTTAAGTTCATTATCTTCATTTTTATTAGCTGCAGATATTGATAAATCTTCGAATGGATTATAATCATCAAATTCTAAACTCTCTTTTAAAGTGTCAAGACCTAATTTCGTTTGAAGAGGTGTTGGCATATCTGCTGGTGTTAGGTGCTGAGAAATTAAAGATCCATATTCCTCCAAATCTGAGCTTTCTTGTAAACTGTTAAGACCTAATTTAGTTTGAAGCGGTGTGGTCATTGGTACTGGTTTTAGGTAATGAGGAATTGGAGGTTCATATTCATTCAATTCTGAGCTTTCTCGTAAATTGTTAAGACCTAATTTAGTTTGAAGAGGTGTTGTCATATCTACTGGAGGTTGGTACTGGGAATAATGAGGCTCAGAGATTTCTGTAGGTCTATAAAAGTTAGACAAATTTGGAATTTGTTGAACATTGGAAGCTTTAACAGAATTAATAGGAGATGAATAAATTCCTGCAGTAGGATAATACTTTTGAGAAGGTGTTCCTAAATTTTGAATTGACTTTAGAGATTTGGAAGAAGGCATCTGATACGTCTTATATCCTGCGTATTTGATATCCTCAACATTGTTGTAGGGAGTAAATGAAATGGGTTTATAAGGCATTTCAGAGGTGTTAGCGATTTCTATTGCATTGGTAGGGAGTTTCCTTTGAGGATGAGGTTTCGAACGGGGATTTAAGTAATTTTGATATGAGTTCATGATTGGAACGTATTCAGGAAAGTTCGCTATTTCAGGGTAGTACTCATTTGGTCTGAGGGTATCTAATTTAGGGACAGATTCAAAATGTTTAGTGAAATCCTTAAATATCTCTGGAGATATGCTATACGGACTTGCTACATTTGTAGAGGGACTTATTGGTAATGTTTTGTATGCAGGGACAGTAAATACTTGTGGGCTTTTTCCTATATGATTATTGGCATAGAATTTATCTAGTTTTGATAATCTTTGAGGTCTTAGTGCAATGTTATTGTAAGTAGGCACACTTAATTCTTCGATAATATTTGGCAAAGTTTTAGTAAATGATTTAGCATCAATATTTTCAGCCATTTTTTCATTATCATATTCGTTAAACTCATTTGTATCTATGATTTCATAGTCAATGTTAGGACCAGATTTTCTTAATGGAATGGGTTTCACATTATCCAGTTTTAAAGATACTTCAGGTACTGAAGATATCAGTTTGTAAGGGTAGTTGTTATACCCTAGTTGTGATATTTTATTATCTGGTCTAAATTTATTCAAAAGATTTGATATATTCTCTTTTTCTGGTGCTTCTAAAAGAATTTCATGGGGAGGTAAACATTTTGCTAAGTTTGGTGACTGAAACCAATTCTCGGGTCTTAACGATATTGGGTTGTTGTAAAGTGGTTCTGAACGTGTTTCTACTGTCATCGGACTGGTGGTTAACTGAAGGTTAGTGTTGCTGGATGTTAGACAATTGGTTGATGATGACGATCCTTTAGAAATTGTGGGACTTTGAATCGAATCTTTATATTCTTCTGGACTTAAGTAGACCTGCGAAGGTTTTGCTATTTGGTTGCTATAACGTGAAGTCTGTAATTTTGGTTGTAATTGCTTGTATTTGGAAGGAGGAGGTGTGTAAGGAGAGAATTGTGAAACATCAGATACTGTTGGTGGAGTGTTTTTAAGTATTGGCACGTGTCTATCAGTAGGAGTGTAGTCGACGATTAATGGTTCGGCATTAATTTGTAATAGTGGATTGAAATCTGTAGTACCTATTAGTTCAACTTTCTTTGGTGTTACTGAAAGGGGTGGTCTTGGCCTTGTAGTTTTATGTTTGAATGAAGGCAAGCTATGAAGTACTTGTGGCATTGTTAAATATTTAGAAATAGGTTCGAATATTCTTTTCTGATTATGATACGTTGGTAACGGTGAAGGTTTACCTGTAGGCGAAAATGTTTCCTTCATATTTACATGTTCATATGGTTCTATTTCTTCTATTGTTTCTGTATCTAAAGAATGTTGAGATAGTGGTGATGATTCCGAGGCTGTAAAGGCAGAAACTTCAATGGGATTAACAGTATTTACATGATTTGCTTTTATTGGAAGCTTGGGTGAAGATTCTTCAATATCAAAATTTGAAAATAAAGGCATATGTGCCATTGAAACTGGTGATTGATAATATTTGTTAAATGGTGAATTTAATAAATTGTAAGGAGTTGAAGGCAAAATATGTATTGGCTCAGCAGTTTCAGGTATCTCAGAGACCAGTGGAGTGAATGGACCAGAATATTCGTTGTCACTAGTAACTGAAGGTAGAACCTTTATAGGTGACCTTTCAGGGTTTACCGTATCGAGGCTAGAAAAATGCATAGGATATAATGGAACATTATTATGGGGGGTAGTCAGTAACGGTTTTAGCAGTGGACTTTTTAGTAATGGACTAGTAGATGGTAATAACTCTGAAACTTTTTCAATTGATAATTGAGATAAATACTGCGAGTAATTAGGAATCATTTGGGGTCGATATTGACGCGATTTTTGGGGCAATGATTTTGCTAAAGGTTTTAGTAAAGATGATGAATATAATGGAACTGAAGGAGATAAATACGAACTCAAAGATTCTTGGGAAATATCTAGAGGTCTAAGATTTGATAATAAGATACTATCGGAAGGTGTTATTTTAGATGATGAGATAAGGTTTTTCAGAACGGGATACGATGGTACCTCTGGAACAGATTCAAAGTATGGATTCAAGTAAGGATTTTTAGCTGAAGATGATGAATATCTTGGGATATCAGATGCACTTGGAAGACTAATTTGGTGTATACTGGGTTTATTTATTAATCGATTGGGTACCATTTCTAACGGTAAAGAAGTATAGCTTGGAGATGAAAACGGAGTAGCATATTGATTTGAAACTGGTGATAATTTTAGATGTGGTTTCTTAGTATATTGGATGTTAGGGCTTGGTTGAGCTGGGTAAGAATCTTTAGGCTGTAGTGGCTGAGAGAGATAAGACGATGAAGACAGTGGAACTATGAATTGATCACTAGAAAATTGTTTGTTAGGCTTTAAAATGTTTTGAGAGAGAACTGTTTTACCTAAAGGCCTGCTTGGTGTTTGAAAAGGAACAGTTTCTAAAGGTTTATTGCTAGGGAATGGCAAACTATATATTGGAATATTGTTAAGAGGAGCGAGTGTATTTGTTTGTATTTGTAAGTCTGTATCTGAAGACATAAATAGTGATGATGGTATTATATAATTTGTAAATGCTTGCTTTGCAGTTTGTGGAGTAATCACAGGCAAGAGGGTTGAAAGGGGAACCGAGGGATTTGATATTGGAATAGGTGAAGATAATGATGCTGGTGAAGTATATTGTGGAGTAAAAGATGACCATTGCAGTTTAAGATCTGCACTAAGAGGCTCAACTATGTTATTGAAAGACGGTAAAACAATATATGGTGAAGTTACTGAAGGACTCTTGAAGATATTTTTTATAGCACTCGAAAGTGCAGCTGGTGGGTTATATGGCTGATAGAAAATTGGTGCATCTTTCAAAGGTAAACTATTTTGTAATGTAGCCGTGGCTGGTAATATGGAAGATGTGTATTGAGGAGAGAAGAGTGGTCTTGACCATTTTAAATTTTGGGGAGGTGATAGCGGAGTGATGTATCGTGGAGTAGATAGCTCTTCATTATGTGATATGATCGGTGCACTTGGCATTGATGAAGATAAGGAGTCTTGATGTGTTTTTGATTTGGGTTCATAGTATGCTGGTGGCAATTCTATAAAACTGTCTGGAATATATGGTAAAGTTGGTGGTTGCGCTATTGGTATTTGTTTTGACGAAACAGGTATAAAAGGCACTTTCCCTGGGATTTGGAGGAAAACTGGAGCTGTTATATTTCTTAACAGTATTGAGTCTATAGGTGAAGATAACATGTTTCGGACAGTTTCAGAATTATATGGTGAAGAAAAAAATGGTTCTTTGTTTATTGGTATTATGTTACATAGATTTGCAGACGGATCTATACATGGGTTAGACAATAAAGGGAGGTTAGGTGCAGAAGTTACCGGTGTTGGTGGTTTCAGAAAATGGCTCGACAGAATTGATGTTGGTAGTGAGACTGGGTATTTTAAGGGCGTTGAAGAAGGCACTGGTGGTATATAATCAAATATGTTTTGTTGAATAGGTTCATTTAAAGATGGTGGCGGCAAATATTGTTGGGCTGGACATGGTTTACCATATAGTGGAGTATACGGTGTTAGGCGAGGTCTTTGAAATAACTTTGTTAGTGGTGATGGTTCAGTAGCAACACTAAGATGGTCTTGTTCTACAAAATCTTCTTGAGGGAAAGTTTCAGACATCTCTTCAGGAGCTAAAGTATATGACATAGATTCTAAAGGATATTTAAGACTTGGTTCTTGATAAAATTTGTCTTTGTCATTACTGTATGCATAAATGTTATCTTCTACAACATCATAAGCAGGTACCTCTTCTGTCAAAGGTGATGTTTGTAAATTTGACTGTAATAAATCTTCACAAGGTAAATTTTCCTTTATTGGTGAATTGGGATAAGGTGACGATTTTGAAACGTGTGAAGGATAATTTGGTATTGGTATATTTGGACTTATTGGTAGCATCTGGTAATCATTTAAGAACGGGTTATTTTGTGCATTAATTGGTTTCATTAATTGTAATTCTTGTTTTGTTGTTTGGGGTTTTGGGCTAGATATTAGATTTGATGGTACACATCTAAAATACGTAGGAAGATTTGAATTTTCTTGTGGTATAGGAGTTAAACAGTCTGGAGAAAGAACACTAAAAGGTCGTTTCAGTGGATTTGTAGAGGCTAGGAAAGGTGAATAACTGTACGTATCAGGACAGACATAAAAAGGTGACAGTAGACCCGGTTGCCTTGGTGCCATTAGGCTGGGGGAAACTGGTTCCAGTGGATCAGAATATGCTGGCAATCCTACATTAGTCAATGATTTTGATACTGGTTTTAAGTAGGGTGCTGATAAAGTGGATTGAGTCAAGACTGGTGATTTAGAACTGATCAAAGCTGGTGCGAATTCACCCATAAAAGTCGGTATATAAGGACTAGTGTCAATTGGCAGTGAACAAGGATGAACTATTAAATATTGACTAGAGTACGTTTGCGATGGTTTGCAAGGGTCAGTTAGTGGTATTGGTCTATTGTCTGTCGGTAAATATGAATATTCTGATGGTTCTGTCTTTAGAGGCATAAATGGACTAGAAAACTCGGTAATGAATGGGCTAGTTGTGTAAGGGTTGATAGATAATTTTGGAGGTGCAAATGGGCTTGTTGCATAAGACAAATTTGGGGTTGATATTGGCTTCGCATAAGAAACAGATAATGGTCTAGCATAACTTGGTGTTATTGATCTTGTAAATGCATTTGACAATGGAGTTGTTGGAATTGGATATATTGGTGTAAAATATACTGGTGGTAATTGACATGGTATACTGTTCAGTTCATTAGAAGCTGTAGGCAATTGCAACATTGTATCTAAAGCCGAACTAGGAAGAATTATTGGCGAGTCTAAGCATGGTTTCGATAATAATTGCTGCAGATATTCTTTGTCAAGTATAGGATTTGTGACAGATTTTATAAATTGTGGATTATTCGAGATTTGATGCAATTGTGATTCTATAAATGAATTCGGAGATTCAGTAGGTACTGATACTAATTTCGGAGGAGGACCAACTATTTCAGAGAATTGTCCTTCTAATGGTACGTAAGAATAAGGTTGCGAATTGTATGGTGGGATATAAGATGTTTGTTTCATAAGGGGTATGTTTTGCGAATTATATAAACCTATCTGAGGATAGGTATATAGTGATGATGGAATTATGGGATCGGTCATAGGAATAGGTAAGCCTGGTTGGAATTTGATAAAATCTGTTTTTATTATTGGTATAGTATCTAATAGTGATGGTGAAACTATTTCAGCTTCAAAAATTGGCATATTAGGTACTAAAGAAGGCAAAAAAGACATATCTTTCACCAAATGATGCCTCTCTTCATCTATTAGAGACATAATATCATCAACTACAATGGGGTTAAATTCTAAATTAGACGGAAGAATAAAGTTATCTACAGGCAAAATGTTTAAAGGTGTAGTCCATTTTGATGATGATGCTATGATTTCTCTTGGTGTATACATGCTAGGATATTGAGGGCAGATATTACTTTGTGAAGCTAAATCTAGTATTTTTTTTAAATCTTCTGATCGTATTGGTGCTAATACATTTGAACCAAAAAAAAGCGGAGCATTTCCCACTACTGGTTTTAAAGGTTTGATGGGTGTTTGAGTAACTCCTTTAGCATAAGCGTATTCAGGATAGGTTAATGGAGTTGGGAAATAATTTGAAGTAATGCAGGGTTGCCCTTTTGTAATATATTCCACTGGTGAAAGTCCCTGTTCTGGGACAGTCGGTGTTATGGGAGGAAACTCAGAGGCTAATTCATCTGCAGTATTTAGTAAAGTGTAAGTTTGCAAGTCTTCACAAGGTTGTATATTTTTGTTATCGGATGATATTTTAGTTAATGATGATAGTAATTTGTCACACGGCTTCATTTCAGATGCTGAGAGATGAGATTTAGTTATTGCATTAGTAAATTTTGATAATAATTCTTGTAGATCCGATGGCATATTAATATATTTTAAAGGGGGATGTTCTTCCACCAGGCTTGATGATTCTGGATTTTGATACCGTGATATTTCTGACTCATCAAGTTGATCATCAAATTCTAAGTGTGGACCTATGAGAGATGAATCTGAAGGTTTTAAATTAGCAAGCTCTGGTTTTAGCTGCAATTCTTCATTTATCACTTTGATTTCATCACTTGAGAAAGGTGCTGTTAATAAATGTGGCCCTTCTAAGGAAGAATCAAGTATAATTTTAGAATTGAAAGCACTAGACACATCTGTTGTCCCCATTTCAGGTTTTAAAGATAGACCTTTTAAAGAACTATGAAGTTGACTATTACCTTCTAAGAATGATGACGTTGCCGAAGAGTCTATTGTCTTATAAAGATTTGGTATAGCAAATGAGTGATCAAGATGAGTGACAGAATCTAAGGTATTTGAAGTTATTTCTTGCAGTAAATTTGGCCTTGTTGACAAAGAGCTATCAAGTTGAACTATTGAATCGATGACAGCTGAATTTTCAAAAGGTTTTTTGATCTGATTCGAAGTTGGAACTCCTTTATAAGTTTCAAAATGATCTACATAGTCTAACATTGGTGACATTTCTCGAGAATCTGTTTCCTGTAGTAAACTTGGTCCTATTAAAGTGCTATCAAGTTGAATTGAAGAATCTAAGTTTGCAGACATTTCTGGTGATTTTAATTTGTATTTTAATTTAGTAGAATCTGTTGTTTCAAGAGTTGGTTCTACAATTTGAAAGTCTGTTTCTTTTAACGATTGCGCTATTGATGAAAAACCAGTGATTGGCAGTTCTTCATTAGTTTCTAATGATAGTTCGTTAATTTCTTCATTCAATTGTGCGTCTTGTGTATGGATAGTAAGGTTTAAATCAGATTTTACTGTTTCATTCAGTAATGATGGTAATACTGATGAAGGTAATACTATACTTTCTAATTCATCAGCCTTGATATCTGTTTTTTGAATACTCTCTTCGGATTGAAGTGATACAGAATTGGTAATATTTGGCAAACTCCCTGTTTGTAAGTGTGGGCCAATAAGAGAAGAATCTAAAGGAATCAATTTCGTAGAATCTGATTCTAATAGTAACTCTTCTTCAATCAAATTTGGTTTGGGTTTAACTGCTTCATAAAATTTTGTGCTGTCTACAGTTGTAGTTGTTTTCCCATGCTGTAAGATTTCTGCCTGTTCAAGTTCATTTACAAAATCTACTTGCGATGAATCTAAATGTGCCAATTCAGTAAGATATGATTCTAACGGTATCCTTTCATTGTTACTTTGAATTTCATCACTGAGTAATTGTTTAGGTGGAGATAATGTTGCTAGGTGTGGACCGATTAAAGAACTATCAAGTAAGGAGTTAGTAAGATGATTTTGGTTAAGTTTAGTTTTGATTTGTGATGACGATGTCACTGGTTCTTCAATATATTGTGTAAAAATATCACTTTTATTAATATTAGAATCAAACACCATTGGTGGACTTCCTATTTTTAAATGAGGACCTAACAGAGATGAATCTGAAGGCATAAAGTTAGAAAAATCTGATTCCAAGTGCAATTCTACATTTCCGATTCGATCTTTATCACTAAGCTGGAAATTACTGGTCGATAGAGTTGACAATTGTGGACCAATAGGGGAACTATCCTGAAATGTATGTTTTGGCTTATTGTTCATGCTTAAATGCTGAGTATTATGTGGTCCGGTAGCTTCTGATGCATGAGTATAAGTTTCGAAATCATGTGGGCCAAGCAAAAGGGAGTTATCCATTTCTAAATGAGAACCAATGAGAGTTGAATCTAACGGTGTCAAGTAAGTAAGATCTGATTCTAAAAGTTCTTCATTACCACTTCTATTTTCATCATTGGCAACTGCAATTTTTGCTGATGATGGTGACTTACTTTTGATAGAACTGTCGTGAAGAAAGTTTGAATAAGGTAGCTCAGAAGGCGTCAATTTTTGGCTGTGAGCACCAGAGATTTCTGCGTTTAAAGAGTCGAGGATCTTTGTCAGAGGTATACCATATTTGCATGATAAAGTCTGTAAATCACGTTCCAAGTCCAATGATGGATTTAATTCTATTTGTACTGGTCTTGTGTAAATTGTTGAAAAGGGAGTGTAGCTTAATGGTGTCTCTTTTAAATTGTTTTTATTTGCACAGGGCTGTTCAAGAACTGATTTAGCAACTTCGTTTGTTGGTATTGGTTTATAGATTTGATTTTGCTGTAGATCAATAGCTGGAGCTAAATAATTGTAAGGAACAGGTGGATAGTTCCATATATTTTGGTCAGGTGAGACGGAATATGGTAAAGATGGCATGTTCTGATATGGGATATTTTTCCATTGATTAGGATAACTATTTGGAAAGGAACCTGATTCCAGCCACAGTGGGGTTAATGGAGAAAATGGAGTCTTAGGTTCAAATGGTAAGTGTGGGATTGGTTTGGTTTTTCGTGGGTAGTCTGCGTTAAGGCAAGGATTACTTTGGTATAAAGAAATAGATGGAGAATCTAATGGTGAAATTGTAGGGATAGGTCGTAAAGAAGTTGCTGGGAGTGGTTGCTCAAAATAGGGTGGTATATTTTGTGGTGGTTTTAAGTGTGGGTTGGAACAGTAAGGAATGTTATTGCAAGAATATTGGTTGCTATTAGCGGAACATGGAATCATTTTTTCTTTTATGTTATTGTCAATTGGTGAATATTTAACCAATCCTAAGCTATCTGTAGGTGGTCGTAAAACGGGTGATTTTTTTTTAATAGAACTTGGTGAGATAACTTCCCCTTTTAGGTCGTAAGGTGGTACTGATACGGGAGCTTCATTTAATTGACTAGTTGTAAGCATTCTATCAAAATCAACAAAGGACTTTTGTAAATTTACTTTTGATGTCAATATGTTTTGTTTTGATGACGTTTGTGTATTGGCTTCTAAATGAAGTGGTGTTGTAGTTAAAGATGGTTCGTGTACATTGACACTAAGCGAGGGTGCACTTTCAAGTAAACTTGAGTGTTCAATTGGGATAGTAAGATCTGGTGCTATAGACTTTGGAGTACCAGAGAAAACCTTACTTGGTCGTGTTAACGGTAAGATACAATCTTGTGGTAAATAAACACTGTCTAATGATGGTTTTGCCGCACATGGCATTTGAAGGTCTTCAATACCCGAATAGGAGGGAAGCGAGCTGAAACCAAAATTAAGAGGTGAATGTTGAGAACCTTTATTTAGTCCCACAGCACATCCAACCGGTGGAGATGGAAAAATTGGGAATATGTACTGAGACATTTTAGATCCAGTATTTTGATATCTAAGCACATCCAAAGGAGAATTAAGGGTTGTAATTGTTGAATGATCAAAGTCAGAATTCAAGAGAGGATCCTGAGAATCACTTGCAGATAAGTCTAGTGAAGCATATACTGGAAAAGATGACTGCAAATGAGAGTCCTTGCCTACTACTTTAGCAAAGTCTTTTCCCAAAACTGGGATTTCAGAGAATGGTGTTATTGGTTTAATAGACACTGAAGAATTATCATGTAGATCTGTTAGTCCTTGTCGATTTTTAGAAGGAATCAAGTGTAGCTGCGAGTTGGTATAATCCAAAATCCCATCAGTCAAAGATGAAGTTGATTTAGGTTCATAAGGATATATTTTAGATGATGAGAGATCGTGAGTGTCATCGAAGTCAATATCGTTACTAGTATCATTGTTTTCGACTAGTTGAATAAAATAATTATCATCGTAAGTGACGTTTTCATGGTCTGTATAAAAATCATGAATTTCTGTATAATTATTATATTCGTTTTCATCTGATATTTCTATAAATTCTTGAGAAGAATTACGTTCACTGTCTATATCAAAATCGGTGATGTTATTGTGATCAAATTCTATCGCATCAAAATGTTCCTTTTCATAAAAACCAGTCTGATGTATATCTGTTTCATTTATATTTTGTAGTAATTCGAAGTTATTATTTAGCATATCTTCTGATGTAGTATCTGTCTGTGATTCTATATGAAATTGTTCCTGGTTTATGTATTTGTTAGGTACTATCAAATTTTTATTAATATTTAGAATTTTCTTAACATTGCCCGTGGTGTTGTTAGGAATTAGTTGTTGATAAGCGTTTATGTTACAAATATTAGGTTTATTAACAGAATTTAAAATATTTTGTGCGGGTTCATCTACATCTAAGTTTATTTCATTGTGGTCTACAGCAGAATGTGTATTTAAATAGCTTGTTTCATCACAAACCTTGTCGTCATCAAGTAATTTGTTATAAATATGTCCCTTGTGTTTCAAAGATTTGACAAAATTACCAAATGCCGAATCAGCAATTTCGGAGAGCTCATCTAGTTCAATTTTAATAGGTTTAACACCATTGAGTTTTTTGTCAATATCCTCGTCTACAAGAACAAATTCATTTTTATCTTCGTCAATCTCAACGTATATTGTTCTTGATTTTCCAGTTTTTATGTCTTTAGGCAGAAAAACCTCAAAATATTTATGTTCATTTTTATAATCTGTATCCAGTTTTACATTGTTTCCGTTTTTCCATTTATGATGATGATTTTTATGATGCGTTTCATCTGGATTTTTATTATGATGATTGTGTACTCTATCATCATCTGTTTTGCTGGCATTATGATCTAATTGGCCTTGATTTGTATAAACACCGTTTACTTCAATAGTATCAGACGAATTATCAACTCTACCTTCATTTTTATACTTATCATGAACCTTTATGTTTGTAGTATCTAAAGAACTATCTGCATTTACCTTACCATGTACATGAGTTTTATCAATATTTTCAGCAGTAAGCAGCCAATTATCAAACTTCATTAATAAATCATCAAATAACTCCTTATTTACATCTAAGGTACCAATATTTTGATATCCATGGTTTACAAAATGATAAAAAGTGCACCTCATGTCAGTACCATTGCAAGCTTTTTTTGCTTCGTTTATTATCTGAAATATGTTGTTGTCTGCGGAGATGCAGGCGACGTCTTGAGTAGACAGCACATGTTCTGGTATCTGAAAAAAAAGTTCGTGGATTTGTGATCATTTTACTCTGGAGGTTATAAGTCTGTGAGATATATTTATATATAACTTTATTCTACAAGGCACACACCTTGTAGAATAAATTACACTGACTGAGTAACATCAACGTGTGACGTTTATGTTACTTCCTACTAATATTATAAATGCGAATGTTTGGAAAGATTGATGTTTGTTACTCATTCACGCCAGAAAGGATAAACGGATCTGGATGAAATTTTGGCACAGAGGTAGATTATAATCTGGAGTAGCATGAAGGGTGTGAGAGAAACGCTTCCGAAAACGAAGACAGGCGATAAGGCTAGTGATTCTCAGTACGATACCATAAAAAAAATCTGGAAAAAAAGAAATATCTAATTTTTTTAGCAATTTGCGTAGGTGCTATGCTGTGAGAACAGTTAAATGAAACCGTTATTTGCAATTAAAGACACTTTATTTATTTACAACTTTAGCATGCAATGTAATATTGTCATCAATATAATAATTAAATCATCAGTGATAGAAATGTCGTTTCTTGGAGAAAGTTTATTACATACAAGAGTAATATTTTATCTCATGCCTTTAACTCGATTCATTTGATCTTCTTATGCCTCTCTCACCGTCATCACCATCATCCATTTAGCAGTTCACATACGCCTCTGCAATCGTACACCGAGCTATCCTCATCTCAGAAGTGAACCCCAGTATATTATGTATGTATTTTATATGTAATTGTGTACATTTGTTTATTGTTACTTTTTGTATGTATTATGTATGAATTAGTTAGGTATTAAAGTCTATTTTAAGTTTCATTATCTATTTATACACACTGTGTTTACTAACTCTCATCCAACTTTCCTGTCGCAGGTCAGCTGGAAGATTTGAAATAATCAGCACCTTTGTGCTCTTCTATATGTGTATATGTTCTTTGCTCGTTAAAGTGTTTTGTATGTACATTAATAAATAAAGCCCTTTTTGACCATTACATATTTCTTAAAACGCCATCAAGTATAATCCTTGAGATTTTACCTGCATTCCAAAAGGAACAATAGTATTGGGAAGTGTCTTCTGCGGTGTGTTGCCTCCATGTTGCGACACGTTGTGGTGCGAAGAAGCATGCTCTGTGGTTGCACTTGAAACTGCTATTATTGAACCTGCAGATAATATGAACCTTTAGTTGTACACATTTTTTTTTCGAGGGTGGGAAATCATCCAATGACATCTCCCGCTCTAGGGTGGAGCGGGAGGGCGTGTCAGACTGTTCCTTCCCTGCCTGAGTGCTCAGGGGTGCGGTAACTCATTTTCAGAATTTATCCGCTACCCCTAGGCATGCAGGCACCGGACACGATGGGCCCCGTCTGTGGTGGCTGACACTAATCTCTTTGAGGTGCGCGTGGAACACTACGCGCCGTCGACTCTCGGACCTGGTGCTAGTGCTGGTACACATCATAGATTACAAAGTAAAGCGCCTGTCTGGGCTAGAACCCACTACAAATAATATCATCATCATTTCAGCCGAAAGACGTCCACTGCTGGACATAGGCATCCCCCAAGTATCGCCTTAACGACCGGTCCTGTGCGTCTCACATCCATCGGCTACCCGCGACCCTCACCAGGTCATCGGTCCACCTTGTGGGAGGCCTTCCAACGCTGCGTCTTCCGGTACGCGGTCGCCACTCCAGAACTTTTCACTGCTGGGATATAGGCCTCCTCTCTGTGGGAGGGTATGTGCCTTCATCCATCACGCGGGCCTAGTGCGGGTTGGTGGTGGATGTCTGATGTCTATAAATTTTTGGTTCTAGGACATGCCGGTTTCCTCCTGCTGTTTTCCTTCATCGTTTTTGAGAGTATGATGAAAATAATTTATACCAAAAAAGCGCCGTCTGGGCTTGAACCTATGACTTGTTAGTCTCGGCCGTTACCACTGGACCATCACTGATGTAAATTAAGTTATTTTATGATCACGCTCTCAAAACGAAGAAGGAAAACATCGTGATGAAACCAACACATATCGTCGCCTAAGACGCAGTTATACGACTTCTAATGGTTTTTGATTGAACAACACGTCTAAACGACTAGTCTTATTTCTTTGAAAAAAATTATGTTACTCTAGACAATTTCCGTCGTAATTTGATATGTGGATATTTGAAATTACGGGTATATATTTATAACATAGTGCAATTAATTTGTTAAGTTATGTCTAATCAAATCAAATCAAATCTCTTTATTGCATTCATGTGTTTTACATTTAGTTGTAAAAATATGTAAGTAAGTTCCAACATGAAACCCGGTTTGGGTACGGCAACATAATAATAATAATAATAATTTTTACATCATAATAATAACATAATATAATAGTAAGATTATGTATATATATATATCTATCCCAATCTTTAATTACTAATCATAATACCTTAAACTATAATATTATGATCAATTTAAATTCACTAATTGAACTGCAATGTCTATAGTTAGAATGAATTATTAATTCTTTGAACAATTACTGTAACAATTTAATTATTTTTGTTATTATTAACTTACTACTATTGTTACTGTTATTATCGAATTATTGTTGTTATTGCTGAATTATTATTGCTATTTCTGAATTGATAATTTAAATATAAAATTGGAATAAATAGGGTATTTTGTAGATTTTTTATTTAGTTTTATGATTTTATAATGCATGAAATGGTTTAGATATTATGGAATGTTCTAGATTTAATTTGTTACTTTTTATACTTTGGGATTAGCTTTATTATTATTATTATTTAAGACTAGGTATGTGCATTTATTTTATCAAATACTAGCACCCTGCCAGCGACCTCATCCGCGTGAATTTCAAAAACTTTGACTTTGACACCATTCTAACGCGAATAAAAAATTGAGAATCACCCAAACTATAAAGCGTATTTTTATGAAACCTTCATCATTTTAAAGATAATTTAATTAATTTTAATTTAGTATACGTGTTTTAGTTTAATACCAGTTGTTTTATGTATAATAAATTAATAATGCGTCTAATTTCGGACAGCGCTCCTTGATGGTCGAGTCCTATTACTGGGTGGACGTACGACGCGTTACGTGAGCTCAGAACAGAACACGCAAGCTAACCACTCAAGGTCATTGCCAGTTAATAGCACCTTAAGAGTCTACTATACCCAGGGGTAGCGGATAAATTCTGGGCACTCAGGCAGGGAAGGAACAGGGGTGGGTTTTAGTCAGTAAGAGTCTGACACGCCCTCCCGCTCCATCCAGAGCGGAAGAAGTCATTGGATGATTTCCCACCCCACAAAAAAAAAGAGTCTACTACCGGCCAAATGGCGCCCTCATTGAATAAAAAATCGTAGCATAGCATATCATAGAAAATAAATATTAAAACCTCATCTGTCACGTAGGTCATATGTGACCACGAACAATAGATTTTCTTTTGTGTCTGTTGTCTGACAGATCAGCCATTAAAGAATTCAACGTCACGTTTGTTACAAAGAGGATAAAGTATTTAGTATTTATATGTTCTTAAAACAGGACTCAAAATGTTTCGTAGCCAAAGTATTAAGCAAAAGTGTCAAAAAGGCCGTTTTTGGTACTTTAGCTTTTAAGTATTTTTTTAACAAAATCCGTTAAGTAGGTATATCATTCGATGGAGAATCGAATGATGCAGCATTTGACAAATGAAGGACACGAGGATTTCAACCATACTAGCAAACAAAACATACTAACCCAAAGTCAACTGTCCTACCATTTGTCATCAGGGAATTACACAGCCTGAATCCCGGCGCCATCATCAGATCAGCTCGATGGTATTATAATATTGCTTTGTCACAGGACTTACATACGTAGCTCTATCGGAAACCGGCAAGACGTGGGCGAAAAATGATTTGGAAAGAAGCGGACAATTTTATATACGAACATTGCAAGTTAAATAAATCTTGTAAAAATCAGCCCTAAATCCTTAAAAACAAGGGAGATATTTTACTAATTTATTCTTAATTCTTTTTCTTTATTTTTTTTCTTAATTTTTAGGGTTCCGTACCCGCAGGGTCGAAACGGAGCCCTATTGTTGTCACTCACGTGTCCGTCCGTCTGTCTGTCTGTCTATCCGTCCGTCGTTGTCACACAATTTTGTTACAAATAATTTTTTAACTTCCTATTGACCTATGAACTTGTTTGGTGATAATGTTTATTATTATTACGTATACTTTACTAACAAATACCAGTATTTGGTACGATTTTAGATGGCGAGACCAAATGTGTGAAATCCGACAAGCTCTTAACCTGATTTTTTTTTAATAATTTTTCCGTTTGGGGTTGAAACACTAGGACCATGGGGTCCGAGCCCTCATCGAGTTTTTCGGGATATCAGCACGCACTTAGTTGACTCTTCACGTGACCAGAGGGCAACCCCCCTAGCCATATTACTTTTCTACTATCATTTACGCTAACGTTTCGATAACGCTTAGTTCAAAATGTATGGCGATGACATTACCTATATATTTTGTACTAAGCGTTAGCGTAAACGATAATTGAGAAGTAACATGGCTAGGGAGGCTGGGTTTTTCTTTGGCCAACGAATCAGCATTGCCATTCAACGTGGCAATGCTGCTAGCGTTCTGGCCACTTTTTCCATTGACAGCGATGTGGATGAATTTTTTGATGCCCAATGAGTTGTTTTTATACGCATTTGTACATGTTAGTTATTTTTAACCGACTTCGCAAAAAGGGGGAGGTTCTATGTTCGACTGTATGTATGTTTTTTTTTTGTTTCTTTTTTTTATGTATGTCCACCGATTCATCTGTCAGTTGTGGACCGATTTTCAAAATTCTTCTTTTATCCGATAGAGTATACTGCAGAGGGTGTCCCATATAAATTTTATCGAAATTGCTTTAGCGCTTTGTGAATAATTCAACAAAAACAAAAAATGTGGATACGTAGATGACGTTTTGATCTCCTCCAATTACGAGTATGTTCAAATTCCATGTTCCATGTTGTTGGGGTTATCAATTCGGACGTAATTTTAATATTTAGTTTTCATTCTGGGGTTATAACAACTAAAAAGTGAAAAATAAAAAACTTTTTTACAAAACGACTTTCAAAAAAGAAAATACACTTAAAATTGAAAAATAACTTTAATTTCGAAAGTCGCTGTCTATTAACGAAGGAATAAAATACAGACACCGACTTCCGAAATTAAAGTTATTTTTCAATTTTAAGTGTATTAAAAGTTTTAATCAGTTTAAGTTACTTAGTTTAGTTGTGCTATTTAGTTGTTTTTTAGTTTTAGTCTGTTGAAAATAAACTATTATTTACCTGTTTATTTTTATTCTGTACTAATTTTCTGTTTGTTTTTTATTTACAGGTACGTTTTTGGGTTGAGATTACATCGGTAAGTCAGTCAATACTTATTTATTTTTAACCTTTATGTACAGAATAAAGAAAGAAAGAAAAAAACATTTATTTTGCACAGATTACAAACGCACATTAATTTACAAAAGCCTAGTAACCAAGCAAAAATGAAAATAAAATTAAACTAATTGACTAATGCCTAGTGATCTCGTTTCTGATGCGGTGCACCACTACGCGCCATAGACGACGACAATAATATACGAGATTAATATTCCCCATTTTATATTTTATTTAGGAATGAGTATATTGTACACGGTTATAATTCATCATCATACTAGTATTTTACATGGAGCGACTGCCTATCTGACCTCCACAACCCCGTTACAATTATAATACGATTACGGTTATAATTCTACTTCAGCAATTTTTTGCAAAAATGTCTTTCCTCTGTCACTGTGGTCTCTTTCTGCGACCATCAACTTTGTTGTCACTTCTTGAAGGGTATAGATTACCTACTTAAGAAAATTTAATTAGGTTAAGAAAAATCTTCGTAACTTGTGACAACATGAAGCAAAAGAAAATAGGTTTATTTTGGGAGGAAGACAAGTCATTAAACATTAGTCAAAACAAAGTTCGTTTTTTTTAAATTAATTAAACTGGTCAAGTTTGTTTCGGACTTTGCATATTTAGGGTTCCGTACCAAATGAAGGAATTATGAAAAAAAAACCTAATTCATCAATATATTGGTATTTGATAATAAAATATACGTGATAATAAACATTATCACATTTCAAGTTCATATCAATGTCAATGGGAAGTTAAAAAAAATCTTCGGAACTAATTTTTGTGACAGACGAAGGACAGACAGACAGACGGACATGTGAGTGACAGCAATAGGGCTCCGTTTGGACCCTTTGGCTACGGAACCCCAAAAAACGTACTTTTTCCTTTAATACGTTGAATATTAGACAACAGCCACAATAGCAAATCTATTGTTTGCGGTCACCATTGACCGCCACGGCGGTCTTAAATAGGGAATATTAATCATCATTCTCCTGCCCTTATCCCAATTTATTTGGGGTCGGCGCAACATGTCTTTTTCTTCCATACTCCTCAATTAGTCGTCATCTCTGTAGTCACCCCCTTTTTACCCATATCCTCTTTCACACAGTCCAACCATCGTTTCTTTGGCCTTCCCCTACTCTTATAGTCATCCACATCCATACACAAGACTTTCCTCACGACATTTTCTTCATTCCTCCGCATCACATGCCCATACCACGACAACCGATTTCCTCACAACTTTTCAGTCAGCGGTGCCACTTTCAGACTTCCTCTTATATATACTCATTAGGGTGGGTAAAATTTTTTTTTTCTAAGTTATCGATTTCTAATAGCGATAATATGTTGAAGTAAGGTATCGTTATGAACCCTTTAAATTTTTTTTTAATTATTTTAAGTGGAACAGCCCGCGCAACGCACTTGAAGTTTTGATAAATAAACGTTCAAGTACCCACTTTTACACCTTGACTTACATGTTTGATGTTGGGTCTAATTTAATATTTTAAAGAGTATCCAGTGAAATACACATTACTTTGGTTAAATAAGCTGTGTTGTTTATTAAAAGAAGACTTTTGGGGTAAGTACATTCAGATAATTCATGTATCCACGAGGATAGTTTCTTGTGAAATCTTGTGAAATTGTAATTTGTGTAATTTTTGTTTTAGGAATTGGGATTGGAATTAAATTTTTTCATCATGTCAAATAGACAGTCATACAAGTGCCCTATATTTGAAACTATAGAGGATATAAGACCAAACGTGTTACCAACATACCAGGATGTAATGAAATGTTACGAGTGGAATAGACTACAGGTGAAAATTAAAAATGGCAGTAACAAAGAGCCCTCATTTTACCGAAATTGCAGAAATTGTAACCCAAAAAGTTGAAGGAGTGTGGCAAAAGGCATCAATCCCTGTGGTCTCGCATATAAGAGTAATTCAGCTCCTAAAAGCTTATCATTCCAAATGCAAAAATATCATCAAATCATTGAAAAGTTTGTCAACTGAGAAAAAAGCGGATTTCTTGCAAAAAAGCGAAATTTTGTTCGATATTTGTTCCTGCAAATGCAAGATAATAAGTCAGTGCAAATGTCCCAGAGAAGTCAAAGTTCCTAAAGAAGAACAAGACTTTTTGACTGATCAACGGGGTGAGAGAAAAATGAGAATCGGTGGCATTGATCGCAATCGAACAAAAAGTTTACAAAAAAAGTTTGTTCGAAAGCAAGCTTCAACAAAAATCTGTCTGAAGAGCGATAACAACCCATCGAAATTGCCAGAACAAGAATTAATGTTATCAACAAGTAGTGATTCTGATACTAGTGTGTTATTTTCGGGAAAGCTACAAAAAAATATAGAAGAGCCCTTACCTTCTACCTCAGGAACCACAGAAAATAAAAAATGTGTGAAAAGTTTACCGGTGTTGTCGCAAATATGTGAACGCTATGGAGTAGCCGACAGAGCTGGTGCTGCGATTGCTTCTGCAGTTTTACACGAAATTTCATTAGATATCGTTATAGATAAATCAAAACTGCGAAGAGAGAGAAGGAAAACACGTGACACGCTTATGAAGAATCAAGCGCCTTTAAACTTGCCTGCTTTATATTTTGATGAGCGAAAAGATAAAACTCTGAAGATAGTCAAAAAGGGAACCAAAAGGTACAAGCAAGTAATTATTGAAGAACACGTATCTGTAATTAAAAAACCGGAGTCCATTTATGTAGGATATGTGACGCCTTTACAAGGAACTGCAAAGTCCATTGAGGTGTCAATAAACGATCTTCTTTTCACCAAAAATATTAGTAGGTACTGTTAACCTCCTGGCTATTGGATGCGATGGAACAGTAACAAATACGGTTAAATTTTGTGGTGTTATAAGGCTATTTGAAAAAAGACTTCAGAGACCTTTGCAATGGATAATTTGCATGCTGCATTTAAATGAACTGCCTTTGAGGCATTTGTTTGATTACATGGATGGTAAAACTTCTGGTCCATCTACGTACAATGGTCCTATTGGCAAGTTGCTGGATAAGTGTGAATCCCGAGCTGCAATGGCAGCTTGTGATAAAAAAGCAAGGAATAGCATGATTCATCCCAAACTTGCTTCGAGGAAAGTTATGCCAAAATTCGATAGTAGGCGCGATTTATCGTAAAAAATAACTAATTTTTTTAATAATCTATTATGATTATTTGTTTAAGTTTTTTGTTTTACACGTTAATATATGTCTTTCGTAAAATATTTGTTATGTTTCAATAGTATTTAAAGTAATTTCTAATAAAGAACTATGCCTTATAGTAATAAGTGTTTTTTTTCAAAAACGTATGGTTTTGGAGCGCATGCGCGGGCTGTAGATATATGTTTAATTATCCGTTTTTTAGCTAAAACTACTTTTTATAGTACACTACAACATAATATTACTATTACAATTTGATTCATCAACTTTATTTTTTTTCCATACTAGAGTGACCCACCCTATTATAACCGTGTACATCCTGTCGTGAGTTCAATCCCAGGCAGAGGCTTTATTTTGTGTAAATTATTTCATCACCACTGCTCTCAAAACGGTGAAGGAAAACATCGTGAGGAAACCAGCGTATCCTAGAACCAAAAATTCGAAGACTGTGACATCTATCCACCAACCCGCATTGGAGCAACCCTCTCACAGAGAGAAGGCCTGTGCCCCACCAGTGGGGACATTAAGGGTCTACTACCGGCCAAGTGGCGCCCTCATTGAATAAAAAATCGTGGCATAGCACAGAAAATAAATATTAAAGAATCCAACGTCACGTTTGTTACAAAGAGGATAAAGTATTTTTACGTTGTTAAAACAGGTCTCAGAATGTTTCGTATCCAAAATAGTAGGCAAAAGTGTCAAAAACGGCCGTTTTTGGTGTCGCAACAACCGTGACGTTGGATTCTTTAATATTTATTTTCTATGCTATGTTACGACTTTTTATTCAATGAGGGCGCCACTTGGCAGTTAGTAGGGCCTTAAAAGGCTGATAATGATGATGACGAAATCCTACTGAACTAATTATCTTAGTAATTACAAAATCCTAACTTCTACTAAACTAATCCTAATATCCCACAAATAACTCTTAATATTAAAAAGGTGAAAGTTTGTGTGTGTGTGTGTGTATTTGTATGTTTATTACTCCTTCACGCTCAAACGGCTCGACCGATTTTGATGAAATTTAATATGTAGATAGCTTATATCCTGAATTAACACATAGGCTTTTTATCTCGGTCTCCACGGGTGAAACCGCGGGGCGCAGCTAGTCCTACTAATAAATGCGAAAGTATGGATGGAAATGAATTTTTGTTACTCAATTACGTCAGAACGGCTGAACTGATCTGGATGAAATTTGGTAAAGAGATAGATTATAGCCTGGAATAGCACATAGGGTATAAATTATAACGGGGTAAGTACTAATTGCATGCGGAATAATATTATGAATACGGAAGTTTGAATAAACATTAAACCATCCATTGGTTGGATGTTTGTTACTCAATCACACCACAGCTGAACAGATATAGAAAGAAGAAAGATAGAAAAAATATTTATTTTATACAGACAACAAACTACATTTAAAAACTTAATTTACAAAAATACAAAAAATAAAAACTAAGTTAGGTACGTTACTTAAGTTTTTTGCAATTTGCAAGTCAATGTCAGGTTATATCTTAGTCAACATTTGATTCGCGGCCGTAGCAAGTATGTTTTAATAGAATTATAATCGTTAAAATCATCAATACAACTCTTTCAGTTAGAATTGATGTCAAATGTAAGAATTTCATGAAATCATGACATTGGGCATCAATTCTAACTGAACTTCATGGCTACCACATCGGAACCCGGAACCCGGGCCTGCGGACGGCGAATATTAGGTAGCTCGCCGTCCGATCAGCACCAGGCCCTGTAGACAAAGTAACATCGCTTCGTAGCGAAACGATATCTAAATTCGTCATCGTCTCTGAGATATCGATAAACATTTCCTAGCGTTAGCGTTCCTTCGTTATCTTTTTTGGCGATCACGATCGAGGCGAAGGCGAACTCTGAAAGCGCTGCTTGTCAACGCATTTGTATGGGATAAACACGATAGCAATTCGTTTCTCTAAGGTTTCGTTACGAATTATAACATTGTCTACCAACTTGCGATAACGATGTCGACAGTCGCCTGACCACGTGACTTAGCGCGGTTTATGTCAATCTCATACATTTTAGTCTTTTCTAACTTCGTTATCGTTTTTAAATTGTTACTTTGTCTAAGCCCCCAGGCCCGAGAGCCGACGGCGCGTAGTGTTCCACGCGCGCCGAACAAGAGATGTTGTCAGCCACCACTGACGGGGCCCATCGTGACCGGTGCCTGCATGCCTAGGGGTAGCGGATAAATTCTTAACAGAGTTACCGCACCCCTGGGCACTCAGGCAGGGACAGGGGTGGGTTTTAGTCAGTCAGAGTCTAACACGCTCTCCCGCTCCACCCAGAGCTGGAGATGTCATTGGATGATTTCCCACCCCGCCAAAAAAAAAACCATTTTACAGAATAGCATCGTGGGTGCGTTCACATACATGCAAAACTCACACACAGCATAATGAGGTAGTATTTTTAACCGACTCCGAAAAAAGAGGAGGGTCTATGTTCGACTGTATTTGTGTGTGTGTGTGTTTTTTTTAACGTATGTCCACGGCTTTCTCTGTCAGTTGTGCACCGATTTTCAAGGTGGTACCATATAAATTTTATCGAAATTGCTTCAGCGCTTTTTGAAAAACTGAACAAAAACGAAAAATACTCGTACGTATACATAGATGACGTTTTGGTTTTCTCCAATTACGAATATGTTTAAATTCCATGTTCCATGTTTTTGGGGTTTTTAGTTCTGTTTTTTTAGTTTTTAGTTTCATAACTAAAAAGCAAAAAATAAAAAACTTTTTTACAAAAAAAACCACCGACTTCCAAAAAAGAAAATACACTAAAAATTAAAAAATAACTTTAATTTCGGAAGTCGATGTCAAATAACGAAGAAATAAAATGCAAACACCGACTACCGAAAATAAAGTTTTTTTTGAATTTTTAGTGTATTTTCTTTTTTGGATGTCGGCGGTCTTCAAGAAAGCACACGTATTGATTGGAGTGTCCAGACAGTGCAAGCATTTGTCTGTTATCGTGTAGCTCAACTTAGAACTTTGTGGAGCTCAACTATTTGACCCACGGGTTGGTTTTTACGTTGGACAGAGGATAAGCATTGCCATACAACGTGGCAATACCGCCAGCCGTTTGGACACATTACCAGTCGACTGCGATGTGAAAGAATTTTTTGACGCCATATTTTAGATTGTTTTTAGTTTTAGTTACTGAAAAGTGTTTTTTTTGCTACACTTAAGATTTCATGGTATCACCAGCGAGCCAGTGCGAAAATGCCGTTTGCCTTGCCAAAACAATTGCCAAAAACCCGATTCACGCGTTTTAAACCTTTATTATGCAAGGTTTTTTATCCTGTGGCAAAGTTCACACACTCGGAACATGATATAGTCTGTAGTGGCACGATGGCCGACTGTCAACGGGGCTTGACAGATGTTGACGTTTAACACGCGTAGGCCGTTTACATCTAGATAGTTTAACATAGTTAAGTATTTTGAATATTTTTGTTTTAGGAAGATAAATAAATTAATCCAGATTAAAAATGTCTGACCTTCCATAAAAGTATATACTTCATTTGAAATTGATAATAAATATACCCAACCCTGTTTCTTCTTAATCTTCGCTAAGAACTCACCCGTCAAGGATAAACAAAATGAACGCAAATCCACAAAATGGCTGCGTTTAATTCAAAACATTAAACATTGCTCAGGTGTTCTACAAAATGGCGATTTGTTCCTGTTAATATTTTAATTTATTTCCTTGAAACGAGTTTAGAATAGGTTGCTGGGATTGTTATTTACTTTTGAAGAGCTCATTCTGGCTTTAGAGTTCCGTATGTAAAGGGTTAAATAAGACAAAGTCGTTTATCTGTCTGTCACACGGTGGTACCTACGCGTTTGGTGTTTTTGGCGGGATTTCTTCGAGTGAAGTTCAGTGGCTGTTTTTATTATTCGCAAATTGATTCCTGGTGGATATTGTGACTTAAAATTAATAAAATAATTGGTGTAGTTTTGTGTCTCAAGTGTCTACGCAACTGCACAATATGTGGAATTATTGAAACAGGCGCGATCTCGGTAAAATAAAGCTGAGAATTTTATTGAGTGTTGACTATCTCAGTGAAACTTGCCAAGATGGCTGACTCGATACATTAGCTGCATAAACATTAAAATATATTACATCTGCATTCTAATGAGGAAAAAAAGTGACAGTGACAAGACTTGGCTTAAGGTGCTATTAACTGCCAACGACCTTGAGTAACCTTAGCTTGCGTGTTCTGTGCTGAGCTCACGTAACCGTCCACCCAGTAATAGGACTCGCCCATCAAGGAGTGCTGTCCGAAATTAGACGCATTATTAATTTATTATAAATAAAACACGTAGGTATACTAAAATATAAATAATTAATTGATCTTTAAAATGGTGAAGGTTTCATAAAAATACGCTTTATAGTTTTTGCGTGATTCTTAATTTTTTATCAGCTTTAGACCTAACTTTAAAAATTAATTACACTATGCTATAAATATATAATTTCAAATATTCACATAACAAATTACGAAAAAAATTGTCTAGAGTAACATAATTTTTTTTAAAGAAATAAGGCTTTTCGTTTAGACGTGATGTTAAATTTAAAATCATTAGAAGTCGTATAACTCCGCCTTAAAGTTCTTGTAACCAAGCCAGTGGCATAGAACTAAATAAAAAAAACACGTTTGGTTTGGATGTCAATGGGCGTCTTTTGTGCACGATGAGCTAAGTGACATCGTTCCAAATACAATTTGGCGAATTCCCAAAGATGGCGGGACAATTATGTTTTATGCATCGCCATGTTAGGAGTATAATTTTTAAAAGTTTTTATTTAACTTGCAGTGTTCTTAAGTAAGTTGCCCACATTAAAATTTGCAAACCATCTTTCGACCACTTGTTGGTAACCGATAGAGCTGAAATTTGGCATGAATGTAAGTCCAGTGACAATGCAATATTATGATAGCATCTAGCTGATTTGATGATGACGCCAGGATGTAGGGAATGGAACTTTCTGATGGCAAATTATAGGAATGTTGAATTTGGGTTAGTATTTCTTTTTATTATGTGTACTTTCCATGTGGGGACTATGTGGGTTATATTCTTTTTTCCTTTTCCAGTAGTTTTTAACGTTGTCTGACAGTTTGAGTACTTTTTCGGTCATTCATTGAGCTCCTTAGTGGTTCTAAGTTGAGCTATTCGACTACTGAAAGATGCTTGCACTGACTGGACAGGTCCACTCAAATATGTGTGGTTCATCTAGTTTAAACTGACAAAAAACAGTGACGTGTCCAAGTGTTTCTTGTAACTTATTTACTGAATAAACATCATTTATCATTTATATAGGTCGTTATATTCAAGTAGATTTCATGATTGTCTGTCAGATTGAGTACTTTTGCGGCCTACTTTGGTATTGTTCGTCAGTTCGTCAAGCTCGATAAAGTTCTGAGTTGAGCTAAACGTTAACTGACAAATGCTTGCACTGTCTGGACAGGTCCACTCAAACCTGCGTGGTGCTTTCCTCAAAAGCATATCTCAGACATTAACGTATATGGTTCTCATATGATTTGACCAGTACATAGTGTATGGATAGAACGCTTTAAAAGAGACTTTGACCTCCGAGTTTGTTTCGGTGTTTCTTCTCAGGGTAGTCAGCTAGGAAACAACGGCCTCATCTAGCTTAAACTGACAAAACACATTGACGTGTAAAAGTGTTCCTTGTAACCTATTTACTACATAAACATCATTATATTTTTTAATACATGATGACGCGGGCTTATAGCTTGTTTTTTTATGTGAAACATCTTTCCTCTCGCTGTCCTGCAATCTGTGGGAGTGATTTCGTGAAATGGGGCGGAAGTGTGTAACAGGAAGCAGAGGAAGTGCGCGCTATTTGATTTGGCCATGAAAATGAGCGCGCGCGGTGTTAGAGTTAACCATCAGACGGTACAGCGCGCGCACGATAAGTCTGCGCGAGGTCGAAATCGGCACTAAACGTTTTAATTTTATTTTTCAGGATAGATTGTTAATGTTGATTATTATCCAGGTGAGATGTCAAATATTACACATCATACGCGACTACTGTAAGCCTCACTCGTTTTTTTTAATTTATTATTTTTTAAATTAACTAATAATTAGCCACGAGCCCCGTCGACGTTGTCAAGAGCTCCCAGCTGTCAAATTCCGATCGTTCTCAGGCGCCATCTTAGAATTTGTTCCCCACTTTATATTCATCTCACATCTTTACTTATTCAGAGTGGATTTGAAAAGAATGTTTTTTACAGAGATGGCTTTAATGCTAAGCTTTATTTAATTGTTGGAAGTTTACAATGGAAGCGTGTCTCAAGTTTTTATTGACCGACTTCAAAAGATGAATTTTGCATCTGTCGTATTTTTAGAGTTTCGTAGCGGAAATTGTTAAAAAGTATACTTCTTCTGGCCGTCTGTTATTGTAGTTGCTTATTTTAAGGGACAATTGGGGCCCCATTGAAAAAAATAATAATCACCACATACTGTAAGAGCGGAAGTCGTTTGCACGCTACAAAAAAGGGAACAAGAAAGGAAAGCAGAGGGAAGAGTTACTTATGGTCTACACAGGCGATTCAGGATAGACCTCATAAAGAGAGAATCAAACTGTGAGAAGAAAAGTATCCACCACCTTACGAATTTGTGAAGCCCAAAGAACAGTTGCCTCTATGTCCCTATATGGAGGGCCCTCAATTTAAATGCGACGTATGTTATCAACCGACTTCGAAAAAGGAGGAGGTTCTATGTTCGACTGTATGTATGTTTTTTTTTTTATTTTTTTTTTATGTATGTCTACCGATTTCTCTGTCAGTTGTGGACCGATTTTCAAAATTCTTTTTGTATCCGAAAGAATATACTGCCGAGGTTGGCCCATATAAATTTTATCGAAATTGCTTCAGCGCTTTTTGAAAAACTGAACATAAACGAAAAATACGTGTACCTAGATGACGTTTTGGTTTTCTCCAATTACGAGTATGTTTAAATTCCACGTTTCATGTTATTGTGGTTTTTAGTGCTGGTGTATAACAACTAAAAAGTGAAAAATAAAAATATTTTTACAAAAAAACAACCGACTTCAAAAAAGAAAATACACTAAAATTTAAAAAATTAACTTTAATTTCGGCAGTTGGTGTCAAATAACGAAGAAATAAAATACAAACACCGACTTCCAAAATTAAAGTTATTTTTTAAGTTCTAGTGTATTTTCTTTTTTTAATATGTGTTTAAACTCAGCATAAGGTTTTACAAATAAGGCTCTTAATGCTATTTTTTATGATCTATAAATCTTTTTGTTAGATAATATTGTATGGTGTAAGATAGTGTGTATATCTGTAATAGGCCTATATACCAGCACTCTAATTTCCTTCTTATGATTAAGTATGTATAAGTACTGAGTTATTTCGTTAAGAGTTTATTTGTTTGATACGGTTTCATAAAGATGTAATAGACAAACATAAAAACTGCCGCGTTTAAAGAAGGTAAGGACGCATAAAACCACGAGCTAACTACTAGGATTCATAAACAATAGTGACCTCACAGATTTATAACAATTAATTTACAGAAACAACTCACTAATGACTCGTAAACACGCGACAATCTATGCTAATTAACAAGCCCAATGATTCATTGTTTCAAAGGTGGGAAATGTTGCTACATTATTTTTAACCGTCTTCCAAAAGGAGGAGGTTCTCAATTCGTCTGTATGTCTTTTTTATTGTATGTATGTTACGCGATTTCTTCGCCACTTGTCAATAGATTTTGATGATTCTTTTTTGTTTGGTAGACCATACGTCAGAGGTGGTCCCATACAAATTTTATCGAAAATGATTCAGCACTTTTTGAAAAAATCAACATAAACAAAAAATATGTATTCACAGATGACGTTTTGGTATTTTCCTAATATTCATATTCCATGTTATTGGGGTTATCCATTCGGGCATAACTTTGATATTTAGTTTTATTTCTGGGGTACAACAACAAAAAAGTGAAAAATAAAAAACTTTTTTAACAAAAAATTCGTATGAAGTCGGTTGAATTTTTTTGCTAAAAAAGTTTTTTATTTTTCTATCCTTGTCAAAAGTCGTTTGCAATTATAGGCACGTAGTGACCATGGCGTCTTTCTCTTGTGACGTCAGATGTACTTTGATTGGCAAATATTTTGAAACGTTAAATTTTTTAGGGTTTCGTACCCGAAGGGTCCAAACGGAGCCCTATGGCCCATAAACATGTCCGTCTGTTCGTCTGTCTGTCTGTCTGTCGTCTATCACAAATTTTTTTTCCGAAAAATTTTGTAACTTCCCTATGAACTTGAAATTAGGTGAAAATGTTTATTATTACGTATATTTTACTAAAAAATACCATTCTATCGATAAATCTGATTTTTTCTTTGATAATTCCCTCATTTGGTACGGAACCCTAGATGTGCAAAGTCCTACACGCACTTAGCTGGCTTTTTTTTTGATAAAATGAATAGCACTTATCTATAATTTTTTATAGTCCGTTACTTAAGCCTGGTGTCTGTCAAAACAATGGTCAGACCTGCTGTCTTGTATGGTTCAGAATGTTGGGCCATAAAAGGGAGGAATGAAAAGCAAATGCATGCAGCTGAGATGAGAATGCTAAAAGCGATGTGTGGTGTTACGCGCATGGATAGAATTAGGAATGAGTATATAAGAGGAAGTCTGAAAGTGGCACCGCTGACTGAAAAGTTAGGGGCATGTGATGCGGAGGAATGAAGAAAATGTCGTGAGGAAAGTCTTGTGTATGGATGTCGATGGCTATAAGAGTAGGGGAAGGCCAAGGAAACGATGGTTGGACTGTGTGAAAGAGGATATGTGTAAAAAGGGGGTGACTACAGAGATGACAACTATTAACAACATAGTACATATAGTGCACTTAGTTACATATAGTGTCGCATATAAGAGACTACTGTAATTAATTTTAATGAATTGAATGTGATGTATTTATACTAATTAATTTTTGATAATGTATTGTGTGTATGTAATCTCGTGACGACATATTGTGTAATTATTTTTTTCTGATATGGGATACAGGTACCTGAAGTTAATAAATTTTATTTTATTAAAGGAGTATGGAATAAAAAACATTTTGCGCAGACCCCAATATATTGGGATAAGGGCAGGAGAATGATGATGACTTAAGTCTGGTGTCAAAATATTAAAAAACATAACTTACATATTAAAATCCACGCCTCTGTCAGTTTTAGTGTTTTCATATCGGGTCCGGCATTTATCTGGCATTTAGACTGTTACCTAAAACAAAACAAAAAAATTGTCAGCCTATATATCTCATGTTCTCACTGCAAAGACAAAGCAAAGATTTTACACCAAAGAAAGCTTACGAAGTGGGCCGTAATTCACCACGCGGGCTCATTGCAGGTTGGTGGATGTCACATGTCTTCGAAGTTTTGGCTCTAGGACATGCCGGTTTCCTCACAATGTTTTCATTCACCGTTTTGAGATCAGTGATGATGACCTACAGTGTTAATACTTGGCCATCACTGTTCTGCTGCAATTGACTAACTAGCCTAAATACTTTTCTCTGAATTCCACACACTTCTGCACTTCTATCTATTGTTAGTGCAGTCCAGTCCTTTCCTTAGTTAAATTACCTACATCATCATTATCACTAAACATTATAAAACAAAGATCCCCCGCCACGTCTGTCTGTCTTTTATCAATAAACTCAAAAACTACTGAATGGAATTTCATGCGGCTTTCACCAATAGACAGCATAATGTAACGTAGCCGTAGACGCAAGCTTACGGACGAAGAGCAATGGGTAGCTTGCCGTATGATAAGGATCAGACCCGAGTCGACGGTGCGTATGCCTGCCCAGGTCGCGGGAGTCGGCCCTTGGCACTCAGGCATCTGAAGGAACAGGGGTGGGTTTTAGTCAGTAAAAGTCTGACACGCTCTCCCGCTCTGGGTGGAGAAGTCATTTGATGATTTTTCACCACAAAAAATGGTGTTTAATTTGTAGGTAACCGTGCGAAGCTACGACGGGACGCTAATATAAAATCTGAACTTCTCGTTTTAAGAATAAAACACTTTCTTACCCCACAAACATTGAAAAACTTTAGAACAGTACTTCCATTTTCAAGGAAGGCCAACACATTAATAATTAAAGTTTGTTTTTAAAAACATTACTGACACTAATTCGATTTTAACACTTGACTCCATTTCAAGATAAAACATAGTGATATGCAAGCACTGGCAGTGTGATTGAAGGACTTAGTTGAAATAGTAGAATTATTCTTCAGAAAAAGAAATTGTTGATGCTTTGATTATTATTCAATGATTTAGCAAATTTGTTACTTTTTTGTTTTTGGGGGTGGGAAATCATTCAATAACATCTCCCGCTCTGGGTGGAGCGCGGGAGGGCGTCAGACTCTTACTGACTAAAACCCACCCCTGTTCCTTCCCTGCCTGAGTGCCCAGGGGCGCGGTAACTCTGTTTCGAATTTATCCACAATCAGGCAGGCATCGGCCATGACGGGCCCCGTCATGATTGCTGACAACTTTTTGTGGCGCGCGTGGAACACTACGCGCCGTCGACTCTCGGGCCTGGTGCTGATCGGACGGCGAGCTACCCACTACTCGACGTCCGCAGGCCTGGGTCTACGGTGGCCGGAGATCGTCTGGAACGCTAGAATTTCAAATATTTTAGCTGCTTTGACACGAATTTGGGTGTTTTAACACACTTCTCTTTAAACTATGTAAAAGAAGTTAAAGGAGAATGCAAAAAATGGACAGAAACTACTAATAGTCCTTATTTCTATCTAGAATAAAATAGGTATAATGAAATAATTACTAAGTTTGTTTAACTAGGGTAAAAATATAACGATAACTAAATATATTTCACTTGATATTCGCTTATATTTATATGGAGGTCGTGTTTATTTGACGTGAGTAGGTAAGTGACATTCAGCCAAAAAAGAATCGTCAAATAAACTTATCGAACTATTTTGTACAACTAGGGCACAGTTATCATTAATTAAGTATAATTCGACCTGTAGGTACGATAAATCTGATTAAAATGATATATGTATGTTACAATAAAAAACAAGAAATGCAGTAATGTCAAACTGTTACCAAAATCTAAGGACATGTGATTAATACAGCTTAGATAAGTTATCTATTTAAAAAATAATTGATTTGAATTACAGATTTGATACACACGACCTCCGTTAAAATATAAGCGGATATCAAGTTAATTATATTTAGTAATCGTTATATTTTCACCCTAGTTAAACAAATTCAAGAATAATTTCACTATACATATTTTATTCTAAATAGAATTTAGGACTATTAGTAGTTTCTGTCCATTCTAGGCATTTTTATCCGACTTCAAAAAAAGGAGGAGGTTCTCAATTCGACTGTATTTTTTTTTTTTTTTTATGTGTGTTACCCCATAACTTTTTACTACGTGAACAGATTTTGAAGTTTTTTTTTTATTTGAAAGCTGTTGGTTCACATGTAGTCCCATTTTAATTTGGTGGAGATCTGATGAAGAACTTCGGAGATACACAATGGAACTCTACAATAAATGATAGCAAACCTTCCAGAATTGCTGCAATCGCATGTCTGTATATTGTTTTCACCACTTCACAACATTACATCACGCTGATACGCTCTGAAGAGGTATACAGATTTGTACAGTTCACCCTGATACACCATAATTTCACCAACTATGTTCAAATTCTCTATTTTTGGGGCTATCAATTCGGGCATAACTTTACTATTAATTTAGTTTTAGAATGGGGTACAACAACTAAAAAGCGAAAAATAAAAAACTTTTTACAAAAAAAATACAACCGACTTCCATAAATAAGACTAAAAAATGCAAAATAACTTTAATTTCGGAAGTCGGTGTTTTTAGTTTGGTTTCTTCGTTATTTGACACCGACTTCCGAAATTAAAGTTTTTTTTTTGTATGGCAGTTCGGCATTCCGCATTGCCTATTTCCCGGTTTCCGATTAAACTGAAATTTTTCCTACATGTTTAGTTTCGATGACAATGCATGGTAGGTAAGTTATGTCTTTCTAAATCCAATATGACTCTCAAAGATGGCGGACTAGTTATTTTATATGCATGTCTATGATATGGGTATCTAATGAAAGGGTGAGCTGAAAAAAACACAAAAAACCGGTCAAGAGCGAGTCGGACTCGCGCGCAAAGGGTTCCGCACAAATTATTATTATTATTATTAGGTATTCTTTATTGTACACATATAACATATAAATAAAACACAAATTAACAATTAGTTACAAAGGCGAGCTTAACCCAGCATTTGGGTTTTCTTACAGCAAACCTCAGGGTGAAAAATACATTTGCATAAGTAGGTAGGTACATCTTAAGTGCACAACAAAAACTTAAAATAAATCTGTTACTTAAATAAACTAAACAAATATGTGATACATAAACATACTAAATACTATGGGTATGGCTAACAAAGAAATCCTTTTTCAAAACATATTACGGGTCATGCCGAAAGGATGTGTTCCCTAATTCCTCTCCTAAACACCTCCAACGAAGGGCTAGCCCTAAGAGTGTGTGGAAGAGAGTTCCAAAGGCGTACAGCACGAACAGTAAAGGATCCACTGAAACAACTAGAGGAGTGGGGAGGGAACCGAAGGAGAAGGGAAGATGATGAGCGGCAAGGTTTTCCTCTTGGAAAAAGATACAAACACACACACACACACACACACACACACAACACAACAACAACAACGAACATGGATACATATTTTTTTTAGTTTTTTTTTGAAACCCCTACTTTACAGGATTTCCTGTAATCTATAAATAAAGGACTACTTTCTGTATTCTGTCAAAATATTAGGTCCAGTGGTTTCGGAGATGGGGGGGAATGGTTGTTTTTCATCTATTTTCTTAAATAACTTCAAAAAAAAAAAAAATTACCTCCCATACAAATATTGATCAGCTGATGATAACTTTGTATGGAAAGTCCAATATTTTTGTTGGGAATTTTCTATTTTTTCTTAGAGAAAGTTGTTCATTTCCATGGGCAGAACCGGTTCTTAAAAAATGATCGCACCTTTCCGTTACACCCTGTATAGGGGAAGCCTTTGCAGAGGGACAGGCTTTTTTTTTGTGGGGTGGAGCGGACATGACATTACCCCAATAACATGGAATTTGAACATATCATCTGCCCGCGCCTTTTCCCAACTGTCTTGAGGTCGGCTTCCAGTCTAACCGGATGCAGCTGAATACCAGTATTTTACATGGAGCGACTGCCTATCTGACCTCCACAACCCAGTTACTGGGTAATACGATACCCATTGGTAAGACTGGATGTCAGACTTTCGGGCTTCTGACGACCCGTAACGACTGTCAAAGATCCACGATTGACAGCCGGGGCCAACGGCTTAACGTGCTTTCCGAGGTACGGAGGAGTCTCGATATGTAAAGATGGTCACCCATCCATGGACCAACCCCGGCAAGCGTAGCTTAACCTGATAGATCGACCCGTGCGTCTGTTATTACTTTAGCCACGAGCTCCTCATGGAATTTGAACATTGGAGAAAACCAAAACGTGTATAAATACTCGTATAAGTGTATAATTGTACATAAGTGTATAAATTTTTGTTTTTGTTGATTTTTTCAAAAAGCGCAGAATCAATTTCAATAATATTTATATGGGACCACCTCTCTAACCTTTTTTTTTGTCACCTCTCTCACCTACCAAAAATAAAAAGTATCATCTAAAAAACAACCGACTTCCAAAAAAAAAAATACACTAAAAATTCATAAATAACTTTAATTTTGGAAGTCGGTGTTTGTATTTTACTGCTTCGTTATTTGACACCGACTTCCGAAATTAAAGTTATTTATGAATTTTTAGTGTATTTTTTTTTGGAAGTCGGAAAAAAAAAACGGACGAATTGAGAACCTCCTCCTTTAGGAAGTCGGTTAAAAATTGATTCACAAGTGGCGGAGTAATCACTTAGCAAACATACAAAAACAAACCGGTTAAGTGCGAATTTAACTCAACGAATTTTATTATGTACTGTTTTAACGGCAACAGAAATAGTTATTTTGTGAAAAAAATTCAACTGTCTACTTATTACGGATCAAGAGAAACAGCCCGCTGACAGACAGACGGATAGCGGAGACTTTGGGTACGGAACCCTAAAAAAGAGAAAAATAAACCTACAGAAGAATTGAGAACCTTCTCCTTTTTGAAGTCGTTTAGAAATTAAATTAATATATACTTACTAATATAATAAAAACTTACATCAGTTTTCACGATTTGTAATAGGAACGCGTCATTGCATTCTTTACCAATTATAAACACCGAAAATCCTTCAATTCAAATGAAGATAAAATCTATACAGCATGTAGCAAAAACCCTGTCCGATCCTGAAGGGTATTACTTGGTATCGTACTGCGTAATCATTATAATAAGAGATAATTATTTTTGCCCAGTGAAAATAATTAACTTAAAAGAAAAACTTATCAAAGGCAACACTGAGCGCTCAACAAAGTTCACCTACTGTTTCGTTTCAAAGATGCCGCCTGAGCGAGACAAAGTGCCTATAGTGCGGTTAGTGCAGGACGGTATCGTGTGAAATAAAAATAAGTAAAAATGAAAAGATTTCGCCGGCCGATGGAGTGTTGTCAACTTATGAAAATTTGACATATTTAGTGTATAACTTTTGGTTTTTATGAGTTACATTCTTTTACAACTTTTTCTAGTACGAATGTTAAACCAGGAATACGCCCTTATTGGATCGGTTAGAGTTTTTGTTACATGCTGTATTTTCATTTTTGTGCACATAATTTTAAAAACTAGCACAAATATTTTGCTAAATCAAAACTAAATTAAGCCACTTTTTAAACAGTCTTTTGACAAAACATGGTCGGTTTCCCAATTAAGTATTTGAAGTTGACATATTATATTAACGCCAAATGTCATGATTTCATGAAATACTTACATTTGACTAAAATTCTAACTGAAAGAGTTGTATTGATGATTTTAATGATTATAATTCTATAAATACATACTTGCTACGGCCGCGAATCAAATTTTGACCAACATACAACCTCACGCTGACCTGCACATTGCAAAAAACGTAAGAAAATTTGAATTTTGCGGCCTACCTTGGCGCTTCTACCTTAAAAGTAACCTATTAAAATTCACTCTTGACTAAAAGACACTCAGGTTTTCGCTATCAGGAAACACAGACTCCAGCAGGGAATAGAGATGTTTCCTGGGTATAAAAATAATAATTCTATTTAGTCTGTAAGTTAGATTAGAAATTAAAAAACAAAAAAATTGGACACGTATTTTTTGCTTTACCAAACCAATTAAAAATTACAATGACAAAACGCATCAAAGTTCAGGAGCCTGTGACAAAATACTTTTCTGTTAACGTTCACGCTAACGATTAGTACAAAATGTATGACAATGACATTACCTGAGGAGATCTTCATCATCGCTTACCATCAGGTGAGATAGTGGTCAAACGCGAGCCTATCAAACATAAAAAAAAGATAAATGTCACGTGACTCACGTCCAGCTAATGTCATTGCCATACATTTTGTACTAAGCGTTAGCGTGAACGCTGACAGAAAAGTATTTTGTCACAGGCCGCAGGAGTGAGGGCTTGTTACATCACTAAACATTACAAAGTGTATTAAACACGATACGAGATATGACGTCACGCGAAATTTCAACTCAATGTATCGTCCTCGTTTTTGGTTAACGTGACCAAAATAAAAATACATGTCCAAAATTTTTTGGTAATCTAATGTCCCACCGCGGGCGAGTCGCTCGACTAACTCGGCTATTTTGATGCTCAATAAACGTACATTAAATATACTCGTACATTCCGTATAAACAAAAGAGATGCATATATTAAGGGCCTACCTCCCCGTAAGTGGCGCCCTCATTGAATAAAAATTCATATCTTAGCATAGAAAATAAAAATTAAAAAATCCTATGTTGCGTTTGTTACAAATAGGATAAGGTATTTTTACGTTGTTGAAACAGGTCTCAAAGTGTTTCGTATTCAAAGTAGTAAGCAAAAGTACCAAAAACGGCCCGTTTTGACACTTTTGCTTACTACTTTGGATACCAAACACTTTGAGTTCTCTTTATAATATTATATTATTAGTATAGATTAACGGCAAGCAGAGCCTGTCGACTATTCGAAACTGTGATCAATTAAATTAATAATATTAAGAATCACTACATTGTAAAACAAAGTCCGGCCATGTTTATCTGTCTGTCTGTTTGCGATAAATTCAAATACTGAACGGATTTTCATGTGGTTTTTACCAGTAAACAGAGTGAGGACATATAATAGGCTAGTGTCCTTAAAAAATGTAATCATCGTCTGTTAGATTACCAAAAAATATTGGATATGTTTTTTTTTGGTCACGTAAACTAAAAATGAGGACGATACAGTGCGTTAAAATTTATGCGTGACGTCATGTCTCGTATCGTGTTCAATACACTTTGTAATGTTTAGTGACGTAACAAGCCCCCACGCCTAAACTTAGATGCGTTTTATCTTTGTCATTATTTATTGGTTTGGTAAAGCTAAAAATACATGTCCAACACTTTGATAATCTAATTTACGGACTAAATAGATTTATTATTTTATACCCAGGACACAGCCCTATTTGTGCTCGTAAATAATAAATACAAAAAAATATTGGAAACGCAAAAAAAAAGTGTGCATAGAATATAATCCAAAAAAAATACACTAAAAATTTAAAAAATAACTTAAGCTATTTTTTTAATTTTTAGTGTATTTTTTTTATTTTATCTAGTTGTTTTAACCCAGAACTAAAAACCCCAATAACATGGAACGTGGAATTTAAACATTTGGAGAACACCAAAACGTCATCGAGGTATACATATTTTTCGTTTTGATTCAGTTTCTCAAGAAGCGCTCAAGCAATTTCGATAAAATTTATATGGGACCACCTCGGGAGTATATTCTTTCGGATAAATAAAAAATTTTGAAAATTGGTCCGCAATTGACGGAGAAATCGGCGGACATACATAAAAAAAAAAAACATAAAAGACATACAGTCGAACATAGAACCTCCTCCTTTTTCGAGAGTCGGTTAAAAATTATTTAAAAAGAGACAGCAACCTGTAGACACATAAGTCTTCAATTGACACAGTAACTCTATTTTAGCCCTAAATTCTGCCAAACTTTGGCATTCAACTAAGATTAAACACGTTATTAACTTCAAATACTCAATTTGGAAACCGACTTCTTTTAATTTTTTTATAACAATTCGTAAATGTTATTTTTGTACGACTTGATTTACTTTTTTTACTAAAATGGTAGACTATTTGGTAAACGGACTAAAAACCAACTGACTAGGGAAACTGAAACATGTTTTCAAAACACTATTTTTATAAAACTAATTATGTAGGTATAACTAATTATATTTGTTATAAAAAATATTTAAACAAATCTGTCACGCTTCAATGTCTCATGTTTTTGTTAAAATTAAACTTGTTTAAGGATTTAAATTAGGAAATTCTAAACAAAGTAACAGTTTATGCATCTTTAGTTACGGTCAGCTAATGTTATAGCTAATCATAACGTGTATCTAAGCATGAAGGTTAAGTAAGTTTTTAATGTCAAGTTGACTTTGACAGATTGGGTAGGTATGAGGTTTTCTTTCAAGCTACTTATAATTGTATTAAGGCGCCAATGACCTTGAGTGGTTAGCTTGCGTGTTCTGTGCTGAGCTCACGTAATGCGTCGTACGTCCACCTAGTAATAGGACTCGCCCATCAAGGAGCGCTGTCCGAAATTAGACGCTTTATTAAATAAATAAAAAATTATACATAAAAAATAGGTATTATACTAAAACACATATACTAAAACATAAACAATTATATTATCTTAAAAATTGTGAAAGATTTTAAAAATACGCTTTGTGGTTTTTGCGTGATTCTCAATTTTTAATCTGCGTTAGACATAACTTTACAAATTAAGGCGCAATTATACGAATTTTAATGGTTTTTAATTTAACATCACGTCTAAACGACCAGTTTTATTTCTTTGAATAATATATATGTTATTTTAGACTATTTTCGTCGTAATTTGATCTAAGAATATTTTAAATTATATTTTTATAACATTGTGTAATTAATTTGTTGGCTATTAGCTGCCAACGACGTTGAGTGGTTAGCTTGCGTGTTCTGCGCTGAGCTTACGTAACGCGTCGTATGTCCACCCAGTAATAGGACTCGCCCATCAAGGAGCGCTGTCCGAAATTAGACGCATTAATAATATATTACACATAAAATAACAAGTATTAAACTAAAACACTGAGACTAAATTATAAATGATCTTTAAAATGGTGAAGGTTTCATAAAAATACGCTTTGTAGTTATTGCGTGATTCTCAATTTTTTATCCGCGTTAGACATATCTTTACAAATTAATTACACAATGTTATAAAAATATAATTTCAAATATTCTCAGATCAAATTACGACGAAAGTAGTCTAGAGTAACATATATTTTTTTCAAAGATATTAGACTAGTCGTTTAGACGTAATGTTTATTTAAAAACCATTAAAAGTCGTATAACTGCGCCTTAAGTGACAGTGAACAGGGCACATTGCTCCCAAAACAGGTGATCGATGGGGCAGAAAATTTCTAGAGTGGCGACCACGTACCAGAAGATGCAGCGTTGGAAGACCTCCCACAAAGTGGACCGTGCACCTGCAGGCGTATTCGCTAACTCAGTCGACATCAATTTGGCACTGTGTGTAGGAGGCCTAATGATGAGTATTGCCATTGTTTTCATTTATTGTCTCCTCCACCTTGTATACAGGGTGTAAGGGGAAAACCGGGCCTGCGGACGGCGAGTAGTGGGTAACTCGCCGTCCGACCAGCACCAGGCCCGTGAGTCGACGGCGCGTAGTGTTCCACGCGCGCCTCAAAGAGATGAGTGTCAGCCACCACTGACGGGGCCTATCGTGGCCGGTGCCTGCATGCCTAGGGGTAGCGGATAAATTCTGAAAATGAGTTACCGCACCCCTGGGCACTTAGGCAGGGAAGGAACAGGGGTGGGTTTTAGTCAGTAAGAGTCTGACACGCCCTCCCGCTCCACCCAGAGCGGAAAATGATTTCCCACCTCACAAAAAAAAAGGGTGTAAGGGGAACGTTTTCGAAGTCAGAACGTAGATAAATGATAAATGATTTTATTTTTGTAAGTAGGTTTTAACAACACTTTTACAAGTCAATTTTTTAAAATGTATTATTAGCTAGATGAGGCCGGTGTTTCCTAGCTGACTACCCTGAGAAGAAACACCGAAACAAACTCAGAGGTCAAAGTCTCTTTTAAAGTGTTCAAATCCATACAATATGTACTGGTTAAATCATATGAGAACCGTGTACGTTTATGTCTGGGATGAGCTTTTTGAAGAAAGCAACACACAAATTCGAGTGGACCTGTCCAGACAGTGCAAGCATTTGTCAGTCATCGTGAAGCTCAACTCAGAACTTTGAGGAGCTCAACGAACCGACGAACAATACCAAAGTAAGGACATTTGAGTAGGCCGCAAAAATACTCAAACTGCCAGACAATCATAAAATCTACATGAATATAATTCTCGCATTCACATTATTCTATATGAGGATAGATGTAGATATGTAGATTATAGATACCAGTAACCTTTTGCATTACGTCAGCGTCCAGCTGGCGGGGTCTGTTGGGGTCGTTGGCCACGTGGCTGTCTGTGATCGCGCGCGCACTTGGTAAACGAGGTTATGCGCGAGCGTCAGCTGATATTTTACGAATACATTGCATACTAAAGTTGTTAAGAAAACAGGTGTCTTTAATCGCAAATAACGGTTTTTATAATTGTTCTCACAGCATAGTTTACGCAAAATGCAAAAAAAAAATTAGGTAAAATTGTATTTTTTTTCCAGATTTTTGGATAGTACTCGTATCGTTTCGAGAATCACTAGTCTTATCACCTATCTCCGTTTTCGTAAGCGTTTCCCTTACACCCTGTATAGCTTGAAATTTATTGTCATTATTCAAGAGATTTTCCCGTTGTCTTGGTGGCAGAGTCTATTGTAGTTTTTTGCACAGAACCCAATTGAGCCCATTGGCCTAAGCCTAGTTTTCTTTGTTACAGAAAATGAATGTTCTGAACTTCAGCAATGGCGAAGTCTGTTAAAAATTTGAAAATCAATAAAATATATCATTTGTTCGGATATTTTTAATTACTTTTCGAGTCCATAGAGAGCTGGAAAAAATCGTGATACCGACGTAATTTATAAAGTTTTAACAATCAAAAATGTTTGTAACATTAATTGTGGCAACTTTATTCCGATTTGAGCTTTGAGTTATAGACACCTAAAAAAATCATGGGGTGCCAAGAGGGTATTCCTATATATTATAATGTACTCTGTGGGATATTCTCTTGTGTTTATTAAACCGACTTCAAAAAAAGGAGGAGGCTCTCAATTCGACTGTATTTTCTTTGTTTTTTTTGTGTGTTACCTCATAACTTTTTACTACGTGAACCGATTTTGAATTTTTTTTTTATTTGAAAGCTGTTACTTTACATGTGGTCCCATTTTATATTACATATTTGGTGAAGATCTGATGAAGAACTTCGGAGATACACAATGGAACTCTTCAATAAATGATAGCAAACCTTCCAGAATTGCTGCAATCGCATGTCTGTATATTGTTTTCACCACTTCACAACATTACATCACGCTGATACACTCTGAATGTATACAGATTTGTACAGTTCACCCTGATACACCCTAATTTCACCAACTATGTTCAAATAATAGTTGTACCCCAAAAATAGGGATTTTGGGGCACAACTAAAAAGTGAAAAATAAAAAAAACTGTTTCTAGTTTGGTTTCTTCGTTATTTGACACCGACTTCCGAAATTAAAGTTATTTTGCATTTTTTAGTATTATTTATGGAAGTTGGTTGTATTTTTTTTGTAATAAGTTTTTTTTTTGTACAATATAATTATACGAAACAAAAAATAACACTATAAATATAAACCTTTTTCATTCAATTTTCAGTAACACAAATCTTTAAAAAATATTCATTCATGTACATGGGAACGTGCACGGTGTAGTCTGTGCCATCTAGTGGAGTAAATTTGAAACTTTGAACCTTTAAAAACTTGTCATTGACATTTTCGTGCCATATTGTTACTGTAGGACTTCTTATAGAAACAATATGGCGCGAATATATGGCAATATGGCATGATGCGTGTGTGTATACTTATACACACATACATCATACACACATGCAGCACGCATAACGTAGACTGGCATCTAGTTATTGAAATCCGCAACTTTTACTCTATAAATATTTGATATTGACATTTATGTGCCACCATCTATAGCTCCTACACGCTCCCTTTAGTCAAAATATACTTTATTTAGAATTAATGTAAAAGTTGACACTTGAGCTCGATAGGTGGCGTTGTACCGTGCGGCTGCGTCGTGCTATGGTTTCGTTACACGCGTTTGGTTAGGAGCCTCGAGAGTGTTACGTCGGCAGTCACCTTTTACGATATCCAACGGGATTCAAATTTTTTGTAGAATCACATGGTGTTATAGCCATGCAATTTATTATGACGCATAGATTCTAGTATTTCTAAAATACAACTGGCATTCAAAAAAATGCAAAATAACCTTAATTTCGGAAGTCGGTGTTTCTAGTTTGGTTTCTTCGTTATTCGACGGTCGTAAGTAAGATAAGCCGACGGAGTCCCACTGCGCGAGGCTCTTATTTCTGTCTGCAGGGTTTAAAGGAACCTAACACGAAGGGAATGAAAGGGTCTTCGTTCGCTCGCTTTGCTTGTTCACTCTAGTTTCATCCCCTGCGAACCTAACCTGTCCGTGTCAGGGTAACTTTTTTTTCTCTTCTTTTTGTTTAATTTTTTTTTCAAGGTGCCTTAAGTTCCCGAGCTCGCTTCGTTCGCTCTTGCACTTATTAGTTACTCAGTTCAACTTTAACAAATTATATAAATAATTACAATTAATTCGAATGTTTTATTTAAGCAAAGAATCAGTGCAGATAACCTATACCTAGGAAATCTTTTTATTTTTTTTGGGACAAGCCCGCCACACTATTCCCCTATACTACTACTATACCTAGGAAGTCTGCAGATTTAAGGCGGAAACACACTATTAAAACGCGACGCGACCCGACGTGACGCGACGTGTGCTGAGTCAAATCAAATCGTACATTTTTCATATATTTGTTCAGACCAGAATCACACTAGAAACACTCGAAGCGACGCGCCGCTCGCTTTCGCGACCCGATCCCATAGATCTAGATTGGCGTGTTATCGATGGTGAGGAGAAACACGCTACCTGACGCGGCCCACACAATGTGTTTCTAGGCAAAACCCGACGCCACGCGTCAGTCATTCGAGAATATCACATATGCACCCAAAATATGCATCAAATTTTCTTCAAAATATTCATCTGACTCGTTACCATAATCCATTAATACAATCCATAGCAAACGACCGTACACTTCCACTGCTATCAGCGTTGTCTTCAGAAATTTTGCTAGTGTGTCGTGACATCGCGTGTTGGATATGTGCACGGTCCACGTCGCGTGTCATCACGTCGGGTCGCGTCGCGTTTTAATAGTGTGTTTCTGCCTTTACTAGTTAATGTGACTGAAACAATTTTTTCTACTTTAACGGACTCAGCCAGGATCATCTCGCAGGTCCTCACCGGACACGGAAGTTTCGGGAAGTTCCTGTGTAGGATAAGGCGGAGGGAAACGCCCGAATTTCCCCACTGTGAGGATCACCCAGAAGACACAGTGGAGCACACGGCGGAGATCTGCCCCGCTTGGGCGGAGCCCCGCCGTGTCCTCGTGGAGGCGATCGGCGGCAGCGACCTCTCGCGCCCGGCCCTGGACCAGGCCATGGTACGGCACTAGAGGGAATGGGAAGCAGGCGGAACGGGTGAGGGAGAGACAACAACAACAGACTCGCCCTTCCGCTCCACCCTAGAGCGGGAGATGTCATTGGATGATTTCCCACCCCACAAAAAAAAAGCCAGGATAATCTGCAGATAAACTAGTTAATCTGCACTGGAACTGATTTATGCAAAGTAGCGGTTACATATATATCTTTTAAGGCGCTATTAGCTGCCAACAACCTTGAGTGGTTACATAGCTTGTGTGTTCTGTTCTGAGCTCACGTAGCGCGTCGTACGTCCGCCCAGTAATATAGGACTCGCCCATCAAGGAGCGCTGTCCGAAATTCGACACATTATTAATTTATTATACATTAAACAACAAGTATTATACTAAACAATGTATATAAAAAGATAAATAATTTAATTACCTTTAAATTGGTGAAGGTTTTATGAAAATACGCTTAATATTTTTTGCGTGATTCTCTATTTTTCGTCCGCGTTAGATATAACTTTACAAATTAATTACACTATGTTTTAAAAATATAATTTCAAATATTCACATATCAAATTACGAAAAAAATTGTTCCAAGTAACATATATTTTATTCAAAGAAATAAAACTAGTTGTTTAGACGTGATTTTCAATTAAAAATCATTAGAAGTCGTATAACTGTGGCAGATAAGTTGCAGTGTTCGTCCCGGGGGGCCCACGCGGAGCTTTATCCCTCGATAGTTGGTGCAGTCCTGTACATCCCCTTTATTCTTGAAGATGGGCACTAGCGAACTATTGCACCATTCTTGTGGGATCACTTCTTCATGTATGTACCAAATTTCAACTGAATCGGTTTAGTAGATTCAGAAAAACAGATAGACGAACGAGTAGTATATTATGGCTTCCGTTTTTACATTCGGATGTTCGGAACCCAAAAAAGGCCTAACCACAATAAATATGATAATTTGAGAAAACATTTGTGAATAACGTTTACCTACTTTGTGTGTCTATTTGATTGATTTGAAAGGTAATGGATTCGGGGCAGACGTTTGTTTTAAACCTATTTCAAGATGAAAGATAAGCCGAACTATTTATAGTAGCGAACATAATTGTTTTATTTTTAACCGACTTTCGAAAAAGGAGGAGGTTCTATGTTCGACTGTATGTATGTTTTTTTTTTTTTTTATGTATGTCCGCCTGTTTCTCCGTCAGTTGTGGACCAATATTCAAAATTCTTTTTTTATCCGAAAGAATATACTCCCGAGGTGGTCTCATATAAATTTTATCGAAATTGCTTCAGCACTTTTTGAGAAACTGAACAAAAACGAAAAATACGCGTACCTCGATGACGTTTTGGTGTTCTCCTAATGTTTAAATGCCACGTTCCATGTTATTGGGGTTTTTAGTTCTGGGGTACCTATATCAACTAAAAAGTGAAAAATAAAAAACTTTTTTACAAAAAAAACAACCGACTTTCAAAAAAAAAAAATACACTAAAAATTAAAAAAATAACTTTAATTTCGGAAGTCGGTGTCAAATAACGAAGAAGTACATACAAACACCGACTTCCGAAATTAAAGTTATTTTTTTAATTTTTAGTGTATTTTTTTTTTGAAAGTCGGTTGTTTTTTTTGTAAAAAAGTTTTTTTGTTCATTACTTGACTACCCCACAAGGGGAGGGTACTTAATGTTTTTCAAGAGAATGTATGTAGGTATAATTATGTGTAAATGTTTGTATGTCTTTTTCTTTGGCAGGCGCTGTAGCCTAAACGGCTGGATGGATTTTAATAAATGATGTATTATTAGATTGTATTAGAGTACCTACGTGGCTTAGAGCGAAGGGCTCGAAGCCACGTAGGTACTTGTTGGATACGTTTGATATTCATTGCGTTTTTGTAACTTCAAATGCATGAATTTGGAAAAAAGTTTAGTAATAACACTTGGAATTCATTTTCGCAAAAAAAAAATCAATATTTCCAGAACCAATAGATTCCCAAGGTATGGTCTAGTGGAAAAAAATAATCCAAATAATGGGTAGAATATGTGGCTTTCGGCTTCGGAAACTGTCTTCTTACAACCGATGTAGAGATTTACAATAAAAGATAGATTAAAAAAAAGTTATTTAATTATATAGGTAGCTAATTATAATTATATAGGTAGCTAATTATAATTATATAGGTTGCTAATTATAATTATATAGGTAGCTAATTATAATTATATAGGTAGCTAATTATAATTATGTAGGTAGCTAATTATAATTATATAGGTAGCTAATTATAATACAATCTCTCCACTAACCAATGTATCAACGACAGCACCGGGAATAGAAAATAAGGAAGTGAAGAATCTTCTAGAAGGCTGTATCGATGGAGAAGGCGACGCAGAAGAAGGAGGAGCCTTCTTCTTAGGTGGTGGTTCGGGATCTTCTGGAGGTGGTTTTGGCTTGGGTTTCGATGGTGGTGGTGCTGGGTCTTTGTCAAAAGGCTGTTGACGGGGTCTCATGGCGGGCTGGGGCTGTGGCTGCGAATCTTCAGACGTTTCGTCGTAATCCGAGTAGACATCTGTGAAAAGAATAAGGTTTTAGCCAGTGGCATATAGATAGTAAGGGCAAGGCTGACCGCGAGTTTTTCTGGTTCCACAAATTGGCTCGCTGGTCCCTAATCTTCGGGAGCGGTCGACAATCTCCGGGAGTAGTCGTGTTCTTTGGCAAAGACCATTGACTTGTTTAAGGAGTCCAGCTCTGTGGGGCCTTCCGCAGTGACGCTTGTTACTAAGGCGCTATTAACTGCCAATGACCTTGAGTGGTTAGCTTTTGTGTTAGAATAGAATAGAATAGAATAAACATTTATTCGACACAGACACAACACAACAGCAACAAACAAAAGGTAAAGAAAATAACAGTAGGTACACAAAGCTACACTAAAATTGTGCTGAGCGTGCCCATACCGAAAGGGTTACCATCTCAGCATTTGCTGGGCGTTGGACACCCAGCGCTGGTTTTCAGTTGGCACCCCGCAGTGACGCACGGACGAGGGTAAATAAAATAATAACTGAATTAAATATCAATGTTTATGTATTAGGTAATATTGTAATTAAAATACGTAAATAAATAGTGTAAAGTAATAAGAAAATATTAAATAATATATATGTGCCAATCCACAATAATAAAATAAAATAATATAGTGTTCTGTGCGGAGCTCACGTAACGCGTCGTACGTCCACCCAGTAATAGCTCTCGCCCATCAAGGAGCGCTGTCCGAAATTAGACGCATTATTGATTTATTACACATGAAACAACAAGTATTAAATTAAAACATTTAGACTAAATTATAAAAAATTAAATAATCTTTAAAATGGTGAAGGTTTCATCAAAATATGCTTTATAGTTTTTGCGTGATTCTCAATTTTTTATCCGCGTTAGACATAACTTTATAAATTAATTACACTATGTCAATAAAAATATAAGTTCAAATATTCTCAGATCAAATTACGACGAAAATTGTCTAGAGTAACATATATTTTTTTCAAAGAAATAAAAGTAGTCGTTTAGACGTGATGTACAATTAAAAACCATTGAAAGTCGTATACCGGCGGCGCCTTAAGAGGGTCCCACTGGGTCGTGAATTTGGACCACTGATCTTCTGAGATGCGGCAGATGTGTTCAGAACAGTTCCATTTAAGCGTGGCAAGCCGCCACACTAACTCCTAAAAGCCAGAATCAACAGTGGCAACCTTCAGAAAGAGACAATTCAACGTTCTAAGAACCGCTATAGACGGACAGCTTGGAGTAGTCAGTACATTTTTAGCTACGAAAACAAATGAACTGCTTGAGCGGTCCATGTATGGCGAGCGTCTATTTTGTATTGAAACTGCAGATCGCCCAACATCGACCTCTTGAAATATAGTTGACGGCGCGTAGTGTTCCACACGCGCCTCAAAGAGATGTCAGCAGTACTTGACGGGGTCCATCAGGCCGAAGCCTGCCTGGGCTCGCGGATAAAATCAAAACAGAGTGACCGCGGTCCTTGGCACACAGGTAACTGAAGGAACGGGTTTAAGTCAGTAAAAGTCTGTCACGCCATCCCGCTCCACCCAGAGCTGGCGAAGTCATTGGATGATTTCACACCGTCAAAAAAAAAAATTATATATAAGATGTCCTCCTCCTCTTGGCGTCGTGTTCCTCATTACTGAGGGTCGTGATTCCGCCGACGTGAAGTAACTATCTTCACGATATTCGTCATCTGTGCCTATCTTTGGCATTGTGAAGAGCCTCGTGGAATGTTGCGTCCAGGCCATGGTGGTTACGTGGCGAGAGGGAATGGGAAGCAGTCTCCTCCTTCTGCAAAGCAGTAATGCTCGCAAAGGAGGAGGCGGAACGGGTGAGGGAAACTTAACGGAGTGGCCCTCACGCCCCCAGCCGCAGCCGCCGCAGGAGACGCCCTGGGCATCGGGGGTCGCAGGACGAGCTCCAGCCACCGTAGATGCGGGCCTGGGGAAGGCGAGTAATGGGTAGCTCGCCGTGCGATCAGCACCAGGCCCGAGAGTCGACGGCGCGTAGTGTTCCACGCGCACCTCAAAGATATGTCAGCCGCCACAGACGGGGCCCATCTGGGCCGTTGCCTGCATGCCAAGGGGTCGCGGATAAATTCGTAACAGTATTACCGCGCCCCTGGGCACTCAGGCAAGGAAGGAACAAGAGTGGGTTTTAGTCAGTAAAAGTCCAACACGCCCCTCCAGCTCCACCCAGAGCGGGATAAGTCATTGGATGATTTCCCACCGACCAAAAAAAACCATAAGATGTCCTCCTCCTCCTGGCGCTGTGTTCCTCATTACTGAGCGTTGTGATTCCCCCGACGTGATGTCACTTTCTTCGCAACACTTCGCTATCTGTGCCTATCTTTGGCATTGTGAAGCGCCTCGTGGAATGTTGCGTCCAGGGATGAGCGCGCGAATTTGGTTCGGACATCGTAGTGGACTGCGAACTCTTAGACCATTGCCATCAACCTTGCTAGTACCATTATATGTTATAGGTTATTAGGACTATCTTTTCTGGCAATGTGACCAAAAAACTCCAGAACTCTTTGCAGAACAGGAAAGTCTGGTTTCTACTTTTAATTAAGTCACGGAGAACAGACTCATAAACCCAGATGTAGTTGGGACAATCCCGCCACATTATTCCCAAACCACTGTAACTTTTGTAAGCCAGAATCAACAGTGGCGACCACCAGAAAGTACTGTGTGGGAGCAGTGGTGGCCCAGTGGTATTGGCCGCGACTTACAAGTTGTAGGTCGTGAGTTCAAACACAGGTAGGAGCTTTACTTTGTGTAAATTATTTCATCACCACTGCTCTCAAAACGGTGAAGGAAAACATCGTGAAGAAACCGGCATGTCCTAGAACCAAAAAAAAATCAAAGATATGTGACATCCACCAACCCGCATTGGGCCCGCGTGGTGGATTACGGCCCACATCCTCTCACAGAGAGGAGGGCTGTGCCTCAGCAGTGGGGACATTAAAAGGCTGATGATGATGATAATGACCACCAGAAAAAACGCCGAGGCAATGAAGCTCGACGAGTTCCAGAGAAACGATTAAACTGTCTTGGGTCCCGCAACGAAATTAATCAGAAAAGACAGCGAAGCAGTAAGACAAACATAATTTCCACTTCCCTCCTAATCAAGCGGGAGACAGAACAAAACTAGGCCATAAGCACAAACGGGGTGTTTACAACTGGGGTAAGCCCAGTAGCCAAGCACCACTGGTTAAAAACACATTTATGGGTCCTAAAATTGTGAGATGTTACATTTGATATTTCTAGTTTCCACTAGGCTCGTGTAATAGACAACTCCAGACGTAGGCTGAATACTATCAAACATAATATTGCGTTCAGTTTGCCAAAGAGTACACTTCCACAGGATATGATGTGCGGATTGTTCGTATTCGCAAACAGGTGTAGAACATTGACATAAAGGCGAGGCAAACACCCAGGCATCAGATGTAGTTACCATAGAATGAAGACCTGGGCGTAGGCCTCCTCGGTGGCAGCTGGATGGCCCCGCACCCGCATGCCCTGGGCGGCTGAGCAGGTCCCATGAAAGGGCATGGGAGTGTGCAGTATGTGTTGAAAGCTTCGCTTAACACCTTCGAGGATTCTGAAAAAAAAAAGTGTGTGTGTATACTTTATGTACGCAAGTAAGAAGTTATCTTCTTTAGCGTAACAAGATAAAAAACCAAACTGTCACAAAGTTCACAAAAGGAAAACAATCATTCCTCATGAACCACAGACCATAGCTAACTTCAGGGTGTCGGTTCTAGCTAACTTCAATCTGTGAATTTTGTGTGACAGTGATGCGCGCGCATCTTAAAATTTCACTCTCATCATTTTTTCATAACGCGCCTAAAGAAGTATAACTTCAAAAACACTGTTAGAATCATGCCAGTTTTTACCCGACTACTCTAGAAGGAGAGTAATGTTTTTCGAGAGTAACATGTATGTGATTAAAAAAAAAAAATCTCAATAATTTTAGAAATGCGAAAGTTTGTATGGATGGGTAGGTGCCAGAACGCCTGAATCTTGATAAAATTTTGTATAGAGATAGATATAGTCTGGAATAAGCACATAGGCTACCTTTGTTTTTACATATCCTAGGAACCCTTATAGTCTAGGTCTGTCCGTCTGTCCGTCCGAGGCATAGCGTAGAGACTGTTACTATTAGAAGCTGCAATTTCGCATGGGTATATTTAAGTAACCTAATAAAAAAATGAATGCCTATTTCCTTGGTCACGACGTCACGTGTGAACGGTTGGACCGATTTCGCTAACTCTTTTTTTGTTGTGTTTGTTATTGTCAGGAGAAGGTTCATAATAAAGAAAAAAATTAAGAATTTTTTTTTTAACTAGGAGCGGAAAATTTGAAAATTTCAGAAAACTAATGCTAGCCGCTGACTTGTGACTTTTGTCACCGTGACTTTTTGTTACCCAGTCGAGTGCTATGAAGATACATGGGAGTGCGCTGGTCATGGTGACGTGACAATACGGTGACAAATTTAGTTCCTAGTTGACTGTCACCCGACCTGTACATTACTACAAGGCAACTTTTTGTCACTCGAATGAGCGCGTTTCGTTGCCCAGTGACTTTTCAAATGGGCGCAACGTGGGTGACAGTAGGTGACAGTGACAAAAATCACAAAGCCTTACGACTAAACTTCGCGCGTTTGACAGTTGACAGTTCATAGCTAAGACACATTGAGGTAATATGTACATACTTAATACCTCAATGTTAAGACAGGACAACGTCTGTCGGGTCAGCTACACACAATAAAAACAAAATAATAAAATTTTTATAATTTTTTTTTATGTTAGCTGCCGTACCTCATCATCATCCTTTTAATGTCCCCACTGCTGGGGCACAGACCTCCTCTCTGTGAGATGGTGAGGGCCGTAATCCACCACGCAGGCCCAATGCGGATTGGTGGATGTCACATGTCTTCGAATTTTTAGTTCTAGGACATGCCGGTTTCCTCACGATGTTTTCCTTCACCGTTTAGAGAGCAGTGGTGATGAAATAATTTACACAAAGTAAAGCGCCTGCCGAGGTTTGAACTCACGACCTACAACTTGTAAGTCGCGGCCACCACTGCTCGTACATGTCAAGTGGGAATGACTTTATTTTCTCACCTATCCTATAGTGTAGGGTATCGTTGGATAGGTCTATTTTTCGATTCAGTGATTCGTTTGTGAAATATTAAATTTTAAAGTTATATTTTTTGTTCGAATCGAAGTCTTGTGTATGGATGTGGATGGCTATAAGAGTAGCGGAAGGCCAAAGAAACGATGGTTGGACTGTGTGAAAGAGGATATGGGTAAAAAAGGGGTGACTACAGAGATGACGACTAATAGAGGAGTATGGAAGAAGAAGACATGTTGCGCCGACCCCAAGTAAATTGGGATAAGGGCAGGAGAATGATGATTTTTTGTTCGAATCGAGAGTCTCCTCCCATTAAAAGCTAAACAGTTGGCTTGAAAAATCTGAAAAAAAAAAGGTGTGTGTGCGATTCACACACGATAGAAGTGAAACTTCATGTGGGCAAAGATGGGCAAAGATGGTCAAAAGGTGGCCAAAGGTGAGCAAAAAGGTGGCCAAACGTGAGCAAAAGTTGGTCAAAGGCTTGCAATTGGTGGTCAAAGGTGAGCAATAGGTGGTCAAAGGTGAGCGAAAGGTGAGCAATCGGTGGTCAAAGGTGGGCAAAGGTGGGCAAAGATGGGCAAATGTGAGCAAATATTGGCAAAGATGGTCAAAAGGTGGCCAAAGGTGAGCAAAAGTTGGTCAAAGGTTTGCAATTGGTGGTCAAAGGTGAGCAATAGGTGGTCAAAGGTGAGCGAAAGGTGAGCAATCGGTGGTCAAAGGTGGTCAAAGGTGGGAAAAGATTGTCAAAAGGTGGCCATAGGTGAGCAATAGTTGTCTAAAGTTGATGATCGGTAGCGAAGTGACGGGACCCCAGGCCTCGCGTCGCGCGCGCCCTCTCCTCTCGCCGCCTCCGCCGCTGCCCGACGTCAGCCGAAGGTCGTCGAAGACGCCCGAACAATAGTATGTACCTATATTTCTGTCTCATTCTTTCCTGGCTTCATCCTACACATTTTTGTATTTGTGTCTCTTACCTGTCGTTTTTTCCGTTGCATCCGGTTTGAAATCACAACGATTCTAAAGAAGTTTCACTTCAAAAATCGTGATGATAGAATATATAACGAACTATAAAGTAAAATAAAACTATCATAACTGAGTTACCTCAGTTAATTTAAGAGTAATAGTAAAATGTACCTACTTGGAAATTTTCGTACAAAACACAAAATCCTTATAAAAAAAAACCGGTCAAGTGCGAGTCGGACTCACGAAGGGTTCCGTACCATTATCTTTAAAAACGGCAAAAAAATCATGTCTGTTGTATGGGCTCCACTTAAATATTTATTTTATTCTGTTTTTTAGTATTTGTTGTTATAGCGGCAACCGAAATTCATCATCTGTGAAAATTTCAACTGTCTAACTGTTACGGTTCATGAGATACAGCCTGGTGACAGACGGACAGACAGACAGATAGACGGACGGACAGCGGAATCTTAGTAATATTGTACCCTTTGGGTACGCAACCCTGAAAAATACTTAGGTGAAGTTATATGAAGCTTTGGTTAATATTTAAAACGGGTAGCAAACCTGTAAAATTTTGGAATAAGAGGGTTGTTATTGTTACTCGTATAAGTTTGACCGCTATGTGTGTGAGTCTGTGTGTGGCAATGTAGCTCTTAAATGGGTGAACCGATTTGAATGCGGTTTTTTTATTTGATAGCAGGTTTTCTAGCGATGGTTCTTAAACATGTTTTATCAAAATCGGTTCAGCCATTTCAAGGTTACCAGCTATTTTTTGTTTTAAATCTTTGCTTATCTTTAAATTTTTAATTTAATTGGCATCTTGTTCGTTTTTAATTTAAACGTTATTAATTTTTAAATGTGTAAAACTGTGATTTCAATTAAATATTATTAAGTTCATTTTAATAAACATAAAGCCCCGGGTATAACGAGTGACTACAGAACCCTACACTGTGCGTGGACCGACACACACTTGGCCGCTTTTTTTGTGACGTGGCTTATGTGGGATATCAAAATAAAGGTTTTCAAATGTAACAAACTGTTGAATGTAGGAAATACAAAAATTTTACTAAAACGAATACCACCAACTGCATCAAACTGCGTGGAAACCAACGTAACTTCTTAGGAACTTTTTAGTTGTTTTTTGCCGTTGGGTTTTCTTTAAATATACAGTTTTTTAATTTTCTACATTTTAGTGGCATCGCCTCATTTATTTATTTATTTATTTACACTTCATGCAACAAAAGTACAAAGGCGGACTTAATACCTTAGGCATTCTCTACCAGTCAACCAAGGGTGGTGGAGAGATAATATACTGAGACAGGTGCATAAAAAATAAACAAACAAAACAAAAAACCAAATCCATCAAGCCGTTAAGGCTACAGGGGAATATCGCCTCCTACTGCGAAGCAGTAATGCTCACGAAGAAGGAGGCGGAACGGGAGAGGGAGGCTTAACACAGTCGCCCTCACGCCCCCAGCAGCAGCCGCCGCAGGAGACGCCCTGGGCGTCGGAAGTCGCCAGACGATCTCCGGCCACCGTACGCGGGCCTGCGGACGGCGAGTATTGTTTAGCTCGCCGTCCGATCAGGATCAGGCCCGAGAGTCGACGGCGCGTAGTGTTCCACGCGCGCCTCAAAGAGTTGTCAGTACTAATGACGGGGCCCGTCATGACCGATGCCTGCCCAGGGGTCGTGGATAAATTCCAAACAGAGTTACCGCGCCCCTGGGCACTCAGGCAAGGCAGGAACAGGGGTGGGTTTTAGTCAGTATGAGTCTGACACCCCTCCACCCCTCCTGCTCTACCGAGAGCGGGAGAAGTCATAGGATTATTTCCCACCCCAAAAAAAAAGAAAATATGGTGTTTGTATTTTATTTCTTCATTATTTGACACCGACTTCCGAAATTAAAGTTATTTTTAAATTTTTAGTGTATTTTCTTTTTTGGAAGTCCGTTGTTTTTTTTTTTGCAAAATAGTTTTTTATTTTTCATTTTTTAGTTGTTTATACCCTAGAACTAAAAACCCCAATAACATGGAACGTAGAATTTAAACATACTCGTACTTGGAGAAAATAAAAACGTCATCTAGGTACACGTATTTTTCGTTTTTGTTCAATTTCTCAAAAAGCGCTGAAGCGATTTCGATAAAATTTATATGGGACCACCTCGGGAGTATATTCTTTCGGATACAGAAAGAATTTTGAAAATCGGTCCACAACTGACGGACAAATCGGCGGAAACATATATTAAAAAAAATACATACAGTCGAACATCCTTCTTTTTCGAAAATCGGTTAAAAAATAGACATACAAACATACATACATGCTCTCGAAAAACATTACGCTCCTCCACAGACAGTCAGGTAAAAGGGGTACATAACACACAGGGAACACAATTTATATACTCACCAATTATTATTAATAAAATAAATACACTAATTACAACCATTTTTTACATCTAAGCTTCAGTCTACATTTCTTAAAACAAGCATTAGAGCAAGTTCTAATTGAATTTATATAATTTCTATATCAATTACTTGCACAAACGACATTGCTCCTTATCGTAAGGCAGATAAAGTTCAAAAACAAACTTAATCCATTTAATATTTTAAAATCAATCGTTTCATTTGATTTAAAATTAAAAATCAACTCTAGGTTTTGTTATAGGTTTTGGTAATCAAATAAAAATTATTTTTTTCTCGTTTTTATATAAAAATGTATGTTAGTGTGTGTGTATATTTATATAATATAAGTTAACATGCTTTTAATAGCTTTACCTTTATCTAACTAACAAACTATATAAAAAAACTTAGTAGATAGTTGAATTCCCGTTTTTTGTTTGGATCCTAAAGCATGGTAAGCAAGCTGAGTGAGTTGAAGTGACCTCATTAAATCCAATATGGCAGACTGTCAAATCATCATTCTCCTGCCCTTATCCCAATTTATTTGGGGTCGGCGCAACATGTCTTTTTCTTCCATACTCTTCTATTTGTCCTCATCTCTGTAGTCAACCCCTTTTTACCCATATCCTTTTTCACACAGTCCAACCATCGTTTCTTTGGCCTTCCCCTACTCTTATAGCCATCCACATCCATACACAAGACTTTCCTCACGACATTTTCTTCATTCCTCCGCATCACATGCCCATACCACGACAACCGATTCCCACACAACTTTTCAATCAGCGGTGCCACTTTCAGACTTCCTCTTATATACTCATTCCTAATTCTATCCATGCGCGTAACACCACACATCGCTCTTAGCAGTCCGCCATATTTGGCGAATTGCCAAATATGGCGGACTTATTATTTTGTAGGGCTTCGTACCTGAAGGATAACCAACTGGACCCAATTACTAAGCCTCCACTGTGCGTCTGTCTGTCAGCGGGCTGTATCTCTCGCTACGTAACAGGGCTACACATTTCTTTTAAGATGGAAGCTCCAGGGTAGCCCGCGAAATTCAAATTTTCTTACGTTTTTTGCAATTTTCAGGTCGGTGTCAGGTTGTATCTGAGTAGCAAGTATGTATTTATAGAATTATAATCATTAAAATCATCAATACATCTCTCTCAGTTAGAATTGATGAATACTTACATTTGGCTTTTTTTTTTTGTGGTGGGAAATCATCCAATTACATCTCCCGCTCTAGGGTGGAGCGAAAGGGCGTGTCAGACTCTTACTGACTAAACCCACCTCTGTTCCTTTCCTGCCCTGAATGCCCAGGGGCGAGGTAACTCTTTCTAATTTATCCTCAACCCCGGGCAAAGAGAGTTGTAATGATGATAATTAAAAAAAATAATAGTGTTGTATTGATGATTATTTTTTGACAACCTGACACTGAGCTGCAAATTGTAAAAAACGTAAGAAAATTTGAATTTCGCGGGCTACCCTGGAGCATTCACCTTAAATATTGATATTTGTAACGTAAGTCGGAAGAAGAAGCGCTATCGAAGTGATTTAATTTATAATGGGGGAAGTGACTCTACGTGGGCGAACCCGGTATAACCTACTTAGTACTTGATATTTCAATTTTCATCTTAAATTGATCTGCTATAATATTGTGGCGTGCCGATTCGCTTGTTCAATAACTGAAATCGCTATCTTTTATGACGGCTATTAGCTATGAACTAATTTACAGATGTCAAACTAGTTTACGCCTTGCGCTTCGCCGTGTTTTTAGTCGACATATATTTACGTGTACCCTTAATTCGTATGGAAATATTAGTTCAACTAAATTTGACAGCTCTAATTACGTCCGTCTTTTTCTTGTTTTTAACCGACTTCCAAAAGGAGGAGGTTATCAATTCGGATGTTTGTATATTTTTTCTTGTTGTTAACCGACTTCCAAAAGGAGGAGGTTATCAATTCGGATGTTTGTATATTTTTTCTTGTTTTTAACCGACTTCCAAAAGGAGGAGGTTATCAATTCGGATGTTTGTATATTTTTTCTTGTTTTTAACCGACTTCCAAAAGGAGGAGGTTATCAATTCGGATGTTTGTATATTTTTTCTTGTTGTTAACCGACTTCCAAAAGGAGGAGGTTATCAATTCGGATGTTTGTATATTTTTTCTTGTTTTTAACCGACTTCCAAAAGGAGGAGGTTATCAATTCGGATGTTTGTATATTTTTTCTTGTTTTTAACCGACTTCCAAAAGGAGGAGGTTATCAATTCGGATGTTTGTATATTTTTTCTTGTTTTTAACCGACTTCCAAAAGGAGGAGGTTATCAATTCGGATGTTTGTATATTTTTTCTTGTTTTTAACCGACTTTCAAAAGGAGGAGGTTATCAATTCGGATGTTTGTAAATTTTTTCTTGTTTTTAACCGACTTCCAAAAGGAGGAGGTTATCAATTCGGATGTTTGTATATTTTTTTTTTATGTTGGTCGGGCATAACACAACTGGACTGTATTGTAAAATGTCTCTTCAATTACATAGTCTCATGATTTAAATAGAAAAATGTAAGAATTTTGATATAAAACGAAATATAACTAATACTCCGTCATATATTGACGGAAATGCAAAATTCTTTTGTTTTCGAAAGGGATTTGTTCCGAAATGGTCCCATTTAAATTTCATATAGATCTGATGATAGGTTTCGGAGACAGACAACAGAACTCTTCAAAAATTGACAGCAAATCAACCGCAATTGCTGCTATCGTATGTCTATGAATTGTTTACACAGTTTAATGTGGAGCCACAACGAAAAAGTTAAAAATAAAAAAACCTTTAAAAAAGTAGAACCGGTTTAAAAAAATATTTCAAAATAACTTTAATTTCGGAAGTCGGTGTCAAAAAACGAAGACAAAACCAGAAACACCGACTTCCGAAATAAAAGTTATTAGCACTTTTATTGGAAGTCGGTTCCATTTTTTTGTAAAAAAGTTTTTTAGTCGACATATTTTTACGTGTACCCTTAATTCGTATGGAAATATTAGTTCAACTAAATTTGACAGCTCTAATTACGTCCGTCTCTTTCTTGTTTTATGAGAGAGAAAAAGATAGCAATAGTCTAAATTAAGTTTAGTTTTTGCATAACAGAATCGGCACCATTGTTAGGTTAGCAACTAGAGCATCGGTTGAACTTATAAACTCTATTGTTTTCTCCTGAACTCTGCGAAGCGCTAGCTTTTATGTTATCGAGTTTCGTATACCTCAGTTACAGCTTAGTTATAATAGGATTCCCCTAGTTTGAAGTAGTTTATATGCATGACTTAAATCTGTTACACTTTGCATAAAAGGAACGTTGGGCTCTACGGGCAGTAATGGAGATGTCGCCTAAAGTCTAGATAGGTCGGTAGATGTTTCATCATTAAATGCCTAGCTTTTCCTATTCTCAACTAGGTGTGTCGGGACTTTCGGGGTTGGTTTCCTGACTACCAGGATACAGCTGTGTAACTAGTATGTTTCCGTAGAGTCAGCTAGATTCTGTGTTACCGAGTACTAGCTGTCCAGAGTGCGCCGGGCGGGCGTTTGGAATCGAAGTTCGATATTTTCAACGCCGCTCGGGGTGGCTCCTTTCATGCAATTTGAGGGATTTAAGGCGCTATTAGCTGCCAATGACCTTGAGTGGTTAGCTTGCGTGTTCTGTGCTGAGCTCACGTAACGCGTCGTACGTCCACCCAGTAATAGGACTCGCCCATCATTGAGCGCTGTCCGAAATTAGACGCATTATTAATTTATTACACATAAAAGAACTGGTATTAAAATTAAACACTCAGACTAAATTATAAATAATTAAATGATCTTTAAAATGGTGAAGGTTTGATAAAAATACGCTTTATAGTTTTTGCGTGATTCTCAATTTTTTATCTACGTTAGACATAACTTTACAAATTAATTACACAATGTTATAAAAATATAATTTCAAATATTCTCAGATCAAATTACGACGGAAATTGTGTAGAGTAACATGTTTTTTTTAACCGACTTCGAAAAAGGAGGAGGTTATCAATTCGGATGTTTGTATTTTTTTTTTTTTTTTTTTTTTTTTTTTATGTATGTTCGGGCATAACTCCGTCATATATTGACGGATTTGCAAAATTCTTTTTTTGTTCGAAAGGGGTTTATTCCGATATGGTCCCATTTAAATTTCAAAAAGATCTGATGATGGGTTTCGGAGACAGACAACGGAACTCTTCAAAAATTGACAGCAAATCAACCGCGATTGCTGCTATCGTATGTCTATGAATTGTTAAGAGTCTATGTTACCTCAAATGGCTTAGCATGATCCTCCGTTATGTCGATAATACTGCAGCATTAATTTTGAAATAAATATATGGCAAGGTTGAGGATCAATGTTAAGTATTATAAACCTCAAAAACACGATTCCATAAAATTTTCTCGATAGAAAAAAAATCCAAAGTTACCTCTAAACCGAAAACAATAAACCGCTAGCATTCAAAAAATGCTTAAAATTAGATCATGAAACTTTGCATACTAACTGAACTTACTATAAAGCAGGTCTTACAAGTTTTTTTATTTTTTAATTACCATTATTTTCACAGTAAAAATAAAATACCTAAACTATCACCTAAACTATGCCGTCTTGAAGCTTGTTCCCTGGCGCCCGACGCCCCCGTTCAGTCTCGCTTCGGCTTTCGAACGGGAGGGCTGTGTCGCTTGCGCTCAGAGCACACATTACGCAACAAGACTACGTAAAATACAAATCTTGTAGTACTTATACTTATAGTGTTGGTGCAATGGGAAATAACCGTAATAAAAATAAGAAACGAAAGGGTTGGCGCAAAGAAACTGGAAAACATGATAAACGTAATGAAGTAAGTATATAGCTACCTATCTACTTACAGTATTAGTGATTACAAACATGTCACGTTTGGTGCAGTGGCAGGTGATTGGCTGCTGCGTTAGGAGTTGCAGGTGTTTCTGCATGTGAAGATTTGTGTTTGTAAACGCACCTTTCACGATTCAGGCGAAATCCAGGTGTACACTTTTTTTTTTGATAAAAAATGTGAAAAATGGGTGTCCAATTTTGTAAAAAGTTAAAAAGTTCCCTAAATAGGTTTGTTATTGTTTTGACAATATACAACAAATAGGTATCTATGTAGTACCTAATTGTTTATTTTTATAATGTTGCCGACTCCAGGATTTCAACTGAATCGGAGACGGTGCGATTACAAACACAAATCTTCACATTCACAAACGCGCAGATCCGACAAAACTATCTGTAGGCCATTTTTTTTTTTTTTTTTTGGGGGTGGGAAATCATCCTATGACTTCTTCCGCTCTAGGGTGGAGCGGAAGGGTGTGTCAGACTCTTACTGACTAAAACCCACCCCTGTTCCTCCCTGCCTCGAGTGCCCGGGGGCGAGGTAACTCTTTCGAATTTATCCTCCACCCCCGGGCAGATCTGTAGGCCAATGTAGTAATAATAATAACAGATCAGTGTGTTTTATCTGTAGGCCATAAAACACTGATCTGTTATTATTATTACTACATATGGCTATATAATTTTGACGGCACGGTTGGCGCAGTGGTTGAGCGTTCGGCTGCTACGCTGCGTGTCACGGGTTCGATCCCCGCACGGAACAAATATTTGTATGACCTGCAGATAGTTGTTCCGGGTCTGGGTGTCTTGTGTATGTGAATTTACATGTTTGTGAACGCACCCACGATACAGGAATATTCCTAGTGTGGGGCAACATTTTTTTAAAAGACAAACAAAAATCAAAAAAAAAATTATCAAGCTATAAATTTCCAGTATAAGCTGATCTCACATTGTATAGGAATTCCGTACAATGAGAGGTCAGCTTGTACTGGAAAATTATCCCTCCACCATCAAATACCAATTCACCAAATTTGTATTTCAATAAAAAATGTAGGGTGGGTAATTGTTATTTGTTATTCATAGGGCAAGTCTGCTTCTATGGACGATTTAGTCTTCTTTTGTATATTTTTAGGGTTCCATAGCCAAATCATAAATAAAAATATGTGAGGTCTAGGTAGGTATTTATTTGTCCCGTGTGATTGTTACAGAACCGGACGGACGGAGGTATGACCTCCGAAAACTGTAGAAATAAATTCGGACGAAACAAATCTTCATGTGTTACAAAATATATAATTGTAAGTACCTATCTATCATACGTGTGTGATAATCACGAAATTTGCTGTTCCCCCATGGCACTACCGCTTGGTACTAACGCGTAACGGTACTATCACGAAATTGGCGAATTCATAATAAAATTTTCATAATGTTGGACTTTTTAGGGTTCCGTATTATTTATTCATGTTGACAAAATTATGCTGCCGGGGTCGCGAGTATATTTGAAAGAGAGTTACCGCGGCTCTTGGCACAGGCAACTGAAGGAACAGGGGTGGGTTTTAGTTAGTAAAAGTCTGAGATGCCCTCCCACTCCGCCCAGAGCGGGAGGTAATTTTTTATATTTTTTTTTATTATAATCGTTTATTAGGAACAGAACAACAAATACAGGCAGATAAAAAAACAATGTACAACGATGGTAGCTGCAAAAGTTTAAAACTTTGGCGCAGCCACCAACGCCCATCACGCCAGTCATTGAATGATAACATAACATACCCCAAAAAAAGTGTTTTATAATGAATGTTGTGTTTTCTTGCAGATCACCTGAGAACATGAGCTGTTCACTGAATATACACAATCATTGAAATCAAGCGTCCCATTGCAGCATTCTAAACATCTTTTGACGAAGCTAAGATATAGATAAGATAGAAGTAAATTTTTGGAGAAAAACTCAAAACGGACTTGTCGTAAATAAAAAACATCCTTGGTATATACAAGTGCAAGGACAATTACATATCATCGGTACAAAAAAAAATGTATTTTCGGAATAAGGTCTGGATGCGACAAAAACATCAAAGTCGAAATTATAGAAAGATGACCAATATTTCTGAAATGGAACTAAAATTAGAACATTTTTATAAAACATGCATGTTACCTGAGCTATGCAATTCCAGACATGTTCTAACTATGTAAATTAGAAATTTAAGCGATTAAAAATAAATGTTATTTAATTTTGACTATTTTTAATTACTTTGAAAAAAACTTATGGTATTTATCATACCTACCTACATACCTACCTGCATACTTACCTACTTATCCTACCTATACCTACCTATCTTATATTTATACAAACCTTGTCCTGAGAATCACGAACACAACAAAAAAAGAATTATGCAATTTGGTGAAGTCCTTCGAAAGATATACGCATACCTACATTTCGGCGATTCATTCTTATATAGATGCATAATAACTAAGAAAGTGGTAATACAAGGAGAAAGCTACCTATTATAAGATTTTAAAATGGCACAGCGTAAACTTACTACCAAGCCAATGTACCTACAGAACCCTCAGTGCAATGGTGACTCGCACTTGACTAGTTTTTTGTAGCTCTACTGCTACTAAACCGACTCTAAACCACTGCATAAATTCTACAATTTATGTAGTGGTTTAGAATCGATTTTTCTAACCTATGTATACCTAGGTACTTGCATATACCTACAACCTACATAATTACCTACATGCGCAAACGGCTGTCACATAACATACATACACTAAAACTATAAAACGCAAACTTACTACAAAACTAATTGGCGGAACCCACAGCGCAAAGTTGGCTCGCATTTGACTAGTATTTTATAGAAGTAGGTAGGTAAAATAAAATAGTGTGCACGGCTAGACATCACCTATACCGTCCAGTATAAGCTGATCTCGCATTTTATACGCTTTCCGCACACTGAGAGGTCAGCTTATACTGGAAACTGATCGTTTATAGATACATTGAAATTGTATTTGCGATATAATATATAATTTTATATTCATAAAATGACAAGTTAAAATTAAATTAGATTGATAATTTTATTTCTTAGTACTCGTCCGATAATAGTGTAGTTTACTCTAACGAAATCGCTTCGACCTCAAGGCCGCGCGTGTCGCGTCTCTGCGAGCAAAAGTGTGCGAGCGGGATAAAGAGTGCAGTGGCACGCGGGGAAGTGGGGGCGAAATTAGAATTTGAGCTGAGATGGTGTAGGCTCTTAACACAGTTTAATGGGGAACCACAACTAAAAAGTGAAAAATAAAAAACTTTTTTACAAAAAAATAGAACCGACTTCCAAAAAAAGTGCAAAATAACTTTAATTTCGGAAGTCGGTGTCAAAAAACGAAGACACAAAACAGGAACACCGACTTCCGAAATTAAAGTTATTTTGCACTTTTTTTGGAAGTCGGTTCTATTTTTTTGTAAAAAAGTTTTTTTTTTCAAATAAATAAGACTAGTCGTTTAGACGTGATGTTCAATTAAAAACCATTAAAAGTCGTATATCTGCGACTTAAACGAGGCCACAGATAATAGAATACTAGCGTACAGATGCCTCATCCCATACAAAGAAACGATACCGCCGTAACTACGGGGTTTCAACTTGCTAAAACAACTTTTGTTCTTTGTTCGGGCCCGTCCTCTACACCTCGCTAGATGGTGTTAGCAGCGACGGCTTGCAAGTTGAATGAATTTACATTAAGTCTTACCAATATTTTCTCACACATTGAGGCATTACTATACATTTAATATTTTTGGCACTTCATAACAGTTTTACTGTTTCAAAAGGTTTCACTATACAAATTTTAAAGAGGCGAATGGATAAACTCTAAAACTTCAAACAGCGCCATCTATTAGTACACGAAATATAAGTACCTACGGATTCGTTTCAATAAACATCTAAATTTGAATTAGGAGCCAATTATTCCACAATTTTATGCTTGGGGTAGTTTAAATAAGAAAATACAGTTTTTACAATATTTTTTTTTTCAAAATATTAATGTTACATAAACTTCAATAAGAAATCGATGCCTAATAAGGCATCTATTGTTTATTTGTTTGAACTAAATTTTCTTTGTTCGAGATGAGACACCATGACAAGGCTAATGATAAAGCTATCCAGGCCCTGCAGTCTCGACATTGATAGCGATCGCTATGTCCTAACGATCGGTAAATCGGTCGGAAAAATAATTGATTTTCTTGAAATATGTACAGAGACGGCGTAATTTTTAACTTGGAAGCACCATTTTTCATGCAAACTGATCAACTGATCTGCTGGTCTCTGTCCATATTTCAAGAAAATCAATTATTTTTCCGACGTAGTGACAGATCGTTAGGACGTAGCGATCGCTATCAATGTCGAGACTGCAGGCCCTGGGCCTGCAGTCTCGACATTGATAGCGATCGCTACATCGCTACATATTTCAAGAAAATCAATTATTTTTCCGACGTAACGACCAATCGTTAGGACGTAGCGATCGCTATCAATGTCGAGACTGCAGGGCCAGGTTGCTACATACTGGTCGGACAAAATTTGAGTCAATATTGACACGAAAATGAGAAGAAGGGTTCCGTACCCGAAGCTCTATTGCTGTCACTCACATGTCCGTCTGTCTGTCTGTCGGTCATCTGACTGTCCATCGTCTGTCACAAAATTTTGTCCCGAAGAGTTCTTTAACTTACCATTGACCTATAAAATTTGGTGATAATGTTTATTATTACTTATTAATATGGAACCCTAAATGAGCGAAGTACGACACTCACTTGGTTGGTTTTTGTTTTATTTTGATCTCGCATTGTTTGTGCCTTTTGGGCACTGTTTTTAGGGTTCCGTACCCGAAGAGTAACCAACGGGACCCTATTACTAAGCCTTCGCTGTCCGTCCATCCGTCCGTCTTTTTTTTTTTATGTTTGATAGGCTCGCGTTTGACCACTATCTCACCTGATGGTAAGCGATGATGTGGTCGAAGATGGAGCACGCTTGCCTAGAAGTAACCTATTCACTCTTGACTTAAAGACTCCCAGGTTGTATCTTACAGGAAACACAGACTCCGGTAGAGAATTCCACTCTCTAGCTGTACGCACAATGAATGTTTTCTCAAAACGCTTTGTGCGTATGGATGGGATGTCCACCATGAACCGGTGGCACTGCGCCGTACGTCTTGTGGTCCTTAGATGAAACGAGTTAATATAAAAATAAAAATCCGTCTGTCTGTCAGCGAGCTGTATCTCATGATCCGTTATAAGTAGACAGTTGAAATCTTCACATTGCTGTTGCCATTATAATAACAAAAATTAAAGGGGGCGGGTGCCCCCTCTAATTATACAAAACACGTTTCTAGTAGGGATAATAAAATCGTGTTTTTTTTAAATAAAAAATAAAAAATATTTTTTTTATTTTGACCAAACACTTTTGCACATTTAGTTACACCCACCAAACTGCGTAACAGTTTGTCGGCGGGATTAGCGCTCGTATTACCTTTCAGTAGGTACTTAATTACAAAATTATGATCTTGTTACGAGTATGTCACGTTTACAATATCATCAAAGTTTAGTACATACCGCTGAAAATAAAAGGAAACTATTTTCCTGCGAGTATGAAGCTCGACAACTGAACAGTAGTTTTGTTTATGGTACCTACGGAACCCTTCGCGTGCGGGTCCGACTCGCACTTGGCCCGTTTTTCCATTTAATATGGGTGGCAACCCTTTCAAATAATGTCTCCATTTGAAAGGCAAATGCTGTGGCCGTACCAAAACTCCTAAAAAATATAATCTTAAACTGCAAGTCGAGTGCTAAGCTAGTTTTGAAACTGGTGTCAATGTTTTTTTTTTTAATATATTAAACATAACGCTATTAAAATGACGCCAAAGCCAAGCTGTAGCAATTGTTGTGTTCCGGTTTGCAGGGTAGGATATCTGCCTAACCTTTTCACAACTATCTTTGGGTCGGCTTCCAGTCTAACCGGATGCAGCTGAATACTAGTATTTTACATGGAGCGACCGTCTATCTGACCTCCACAACCCAGTTACTGGGTAATACGATACTCCTTGGTAAGACCGGTTGTCACACTTTCGGGCTTGTGACGACTCCTAACGACTGTCAAAGATCCACGATTGACAGCCGGGACCAACGGCTTAACGTGCTTTCCGAGGCACGGATGGAGTCTCGGAATGTTTAAAAGGTCACCCATCCATGGACCAACTCCGGCAAGCGTAGCTTAACCTGATGGATCGATCCGTGCGGTTATTATTACTTTAGCCACGAGCTCTTCAGTTTGCAGGGTAGGATACCCTACATTATATATGCAAATATCCTCCACGGGTAACTAAGTCACTAGAATGGGAGAAATTCAGAAACAGCATCATCAGCAATGATACCCTCGTCACATCGAAGCTCCAAAGTCTTGAGCATCGACGCCGAGTTGCTAGCCTGTCGGTTTTCTATCGGTTACTTTTCGGGGAGTGTGCGACGGAATTGCATAGTTTAATTCTGCCAAGCCCGTTCCATCATCGGACCACAAGACGTACGGCGATGTGCCACCGGTACCTGGTAGAAATCCCTTCCATACGCACAAAACGTTTTGAGAAAACATTCATTGTGCGTACAGCTAAGGAGTGGAATTCCCTGCCGGAGTCTGTTTCGTGATAGCTACAACCTGGGAGTCTTTAAGTCGACAGTGAATAGGTTACTTCTAGGCAAGCGTGCTCCATCGTCGACCACATTGTCACGTTGCAGTGGTCGGAGTGGAGGACACGTAGAGCAGGATCGTAGGAGTGACACGCAGAGGAGGGACGTAGAGTAGGAGGACCGTAGATGAGAGTTAGATGAAGATAAACACACGAGTTCAAACGCATATTTTAATATTTACAGTAGGAGTATATGGAGGACTTATTAATCGTACGTTCACCATACACTGTGACTAGGTAAAGGTATAAATTGTATTATTGTCAACTGGAATGCCTGGTTATAAAAGCTGCACTTCACTGTTCTAGTAACTCTTACAAAACTGGTAACTGTTATTTGTTGAAGAGTCGGAAAATTACAAGGATAAGAAGGAGCTTCTAATAGCTCGGCTGGTGAATCTGAACTGATTTTTAATATAAAAAACAGAGGCTAGACAGAGAAAACAAGTAATAATTGAATTTTAAATTTAAAAAAGGTAGGAAAGAACGTAATTTGGAATAGAGGCCATAAAATAAACAAGGCTTTGACACTGCCTTGTTAAACATCATCGCTCTTCTGCCATCACGTGAGATAGTGGTCAAGCGTGAGCCTATCAAGCAAAGTACTGCAGATGCCCATTGGTCTCGTGATCGCAAGTGTGACTGCTGACTGCTGGTCCTTGGTTCAAATCCCGGGTCGGGCAAAAAGTGCTATTGTGTTTTTTCTTTAAGATTTTCTCTGTAGCAGCCCGGAGCTTGGAAGTTGGTGGTTTGACACCCCCGTGCCTCGGACAGCACGTGTCTCCGTTGGTCCTGCGGCTGATCTCTCCCCGTGAGTGTCGGATTGCCTCCCTGAGGACTATGATAGTGAAGAAACAGAGAGTGTACCTGTGTCTGCGCACACGCTTGTGCACTTGACTAATCTCCGTTTAGATTGGCCACCATGATTGAAATTTGATCGGGAGGATTATTATTATTAATTTTTATTCACTTTTAAACATATTATTTACATTTTGAAATATTTAACTAAAAAGATAAAAAAAACAACCGACTTTCAAAAAATGTTGTTATACCCCACAACTAAAAACCTCAATAACATGGAACGTGGAATTTAAACATACTCGAAATTGGAGAAAACCAAAACGTCATCTATGTATACGTATTTTTCGTTTTTGTTCAGTTTTTCAAAAAGCACTGTAGCAATTTTGATAAAATTTATATGGGACCACTTCGGGAGAAAAAAGAATTTTTAAAATTGGTCCACAACTGACGGAGAAAGCGACGGGCATATATATAAAAAAAAAAACATACATACAGTCAAACATAGAACCTCCTCCTTTATCTCGATTCGGTCCACCACCACTATATCAGGCTTATTGGCTACAATAGTCCTGTCAGTGATGATAGACCGATCCCAGTACTATGAGATATGACCATTATCGAGAACTGGGTCGGGCACATACCTCTAGTACGGCTCTTCCGATTCCACAAGAGAGTATTTCAGAGCAAGTTGCTGATGGATAATCCTGGCTACAAGGTTGTGCCTATGCAAGTACTCACCGTTAGCTAGACCAGAGATTATGTGGCGGATTGATTATCCCGGACGATGACAAGCCCGACAGATGTCAACCGTGCCTAGCACTAGCCGTGCTGTAGGCAGTCTGTCTCGCTCAGGTGGCATCTTTGAAACGAAACAGTAGGTGAACTTTGTCGAGCGCTCAGTGTTGCCTTTGATAAGTTTTTCATTTTTTTTTTCATTGGGGAAAAATAATTATCTCGTATCCATTAAATTATTACGTATAATATGTGTACGCAGTACGATACCAAGTAATACACGTCAGGATCGGACAGGGTTTTTGTTACATACTGTACCTATAACGGGTGTAAAAAGACAGTTTCCATAGCAGAAAGCCACATATTCTACCCATTATTTGGATCATTTTTTTCCACTAGACCATACCAGGGAATCCACTGCTTCTGGAGATTTTGAAGGTTAAAGTCACAATTTTTTTTTAAATTTTGTAATAAAACGAATAAAATTCCAAGTGTTATTAAGTACTAAACTTTTTTCCAAACAAATACTACCTGAATTTTCGATTTTTTTTCGAAATTTTGAAATTACAATTTTGAAATTACAAAAACGCAATGAATATCAAACGAATCCGACAAGTAGGTAGGTACCTACGCGGCTTAGAGCGAATGGGCGGTGTTTAACTCCACTTGCTTGGGTTTGCGTTACATTGCGCGAAATAAAAACTAGCTTTTTTTTCATACCTAAAAATAAAAGTCGTTTCCCAGCAATAACTTTTGTGCCAAGCTACTTTGTTAGATGTACAGTATGCGTAGTTGACAGCTATGTGATGTGTCTTTTACACCCTGTATCACTCATTAAAAAAAATATTATTTATTTATTTATATAGGGCGATTGCTTGCTTGTCACCCAATCAATAACGATACAATATTATGGAAACTTTAGACCAATTTAATAAAGTGGCCTGATTAAAGTAAATCATTTTCCCTTTGATGTGAAATTCCACTTAAAATAAGTACACACTTACTTAATTTATAATGTCAAGTTATTTGTTTGTTTATTAACTAGTGATCGCCCGGGGATCGAAATAGGTTGTCAAAGACCATAAACAGACATGATTTGACTGCGAATCATAAACAAGAGTATATACGTGTCAAAGGTATAGTGGTGTGTGTCATAATTTATTTTATTTCTAATGCATATTTTATAAATAATATTAGCTTTCTGCACTCCTTCTCCATATAAACCCCACCATGGCACCGGGTGCAAAAAAACGTCAGTTCGTCAAAAGTTTGGCACAGTATAAAAGACCTTGCGTTATAGTAATAATAGAGGTTTAAAACGCGTGAGTCGACATGTACAATTTTGTACATGCGGTGCCTGAGGGTAGCGGAGTCGAAATGTACAATTTTGTACATATCGGTGTCCAACTGTGTCAATTTTCATTCTCCTCAAAAAGGGGTCAAAAGTTTATCCTTCACGTAGGTATTAATCATCAATACAAATAAACAAAATTGAAGTGTCTGTTTGTAATGTCAAAACAACAGTTTTTTTAAATCTCATATAGTTATTTGCACGATGGTTGGACTGTGTGAAAGAGGATATGGGTAAAAAAGGGGTGACTACAGAGATGACGACTAATAGAGGAGTATGGAAGAAAAAGACATGTTGCGCCGACCCCAAATAAATTGGGATAAGGGCAGGAGAATGATGATGATTGTTATTTGCACGATACATAATGCCTAAAAATCAGTTTTAAAATTTTTGTCGGTCTATTTGCTCCGGCTAATCTTCGAAACGGCTGGACCGATTCTGATAGAATTTTTATGGCAGGTAACTGCTAGATAAAGAGTATCTTAGGCTAACAAAATTCCACGCGGGCGAAGCCGCTGGCAGAAACTAGTCTATACTAATACTAGCTTTTGGTGGATATCGAAAAATATCCGACGGTAACGTACTATAACCGGGTTTAAAAAGTAACCTATAGGTAAATCCAAAATAACAAAAAAAAAGGTTATAGGAGGAGCTCGTGGCACTTTCCCTATTTTACCCCGTTAGGGGTGGAATTGCCAAAAATCCTTCCTTAGTGGATGCCTACACTGTATAAGGTATTTAAGTGCAAAATTTCAAGTCTATAAGTCCAGCGGTTTGGGCTGTGCGTTGATATATCAGTCAATCAGGACTTTGAATGTTATACTAACGGAAAGGTGTGGTCATATTTTAAGAACTGCATCTGTCCATCAATATGAACAACTATCTTCAAGAAAACCAGAAGAAATTCTCAAAAAAAAATTACCTCTCATACAAATATTGATTAGCTGATGATCACTTTTTTTTTGGGAATTTTCTATTTTTTCTTAGAGAAAGCTGCTCGTTTTCATGGGCAGAACTGGTTCTTAAAATATGATCACACCTTGTATACATATACAGAAGATAGTCAGGATAAGGATTATATGCAAATAAAGTCGGATCAAATCTGCAACTTCTCATCGTGGCCAGTTTAGCCTGACATTACGCTAAACTTAGCTGCCTGTCTGTCGCTTTGACGTGACTTATGGTTAAGCTTTGGAGGATGACTAGTATACAGACTGATAGATATGTCACTGTCTCCGTGGCTGTCTTTCTAAAGTAAACCGACTGGAAAATACACTTAAGGCACAGATATACGACTTGCTTATGATTTTTAATTGAACATCACGTCTAAACGACTAGTCTTATTTCTTTGAAAAAAATATTATGTTAGTCTAAACAATTTTTCTCGTAGTTTGATATGTGAATATTTGACATTATATTTTTATAACATAGTGTAATTAATGTGTAAAGTTATGCCTAACGCGGATAAAAAATTGAGAATCACGCAAAAAAATTAAGGTATTTTTATAAAAACTTCACTTTTTTAAAGATAATTTAATTACTTATTTTTTTGTAGGTATACGTGTTTTAATATCATACCTGTTGTTTTATGTATAATAAATTATTAATGCGTCTAATTTCGGACAGCGCTCCTTGACGGGCGAGTCAGATTACTGGGTGGACGTACGACGCGTTGCGTGAGCTCAGCATAGAACACGCAAGCTAACCACTCAAGGCCGTTGGCATATAACCTCATCTGTCACGTAGGTCATATGTGACCATGAACCATAGATTTTCTTTTGTGTCTGTTGTCTGACAGATCAGCCATTAAGGGTCTACTACTGGCCAAGTGGCGCCCTCATTGAATACAAAATCGTAGCATAGCATAGAAAATAAATATTAAAGAATCCAACGTCACATTTGTTACAAAGAGGATAAAGTATTTTTACGTTGTTAAAACAGGTCTCAGAATGTTTCGTATCCAAAGTAGTAGGCAAAAGTGTCAGAAACGGCCGTTTTTGATTCTGAGACCTGTTAAAATACTTTTGCAGGTAGTAGGGTCTCGATTCAGTCTTATTTATAAAATTCGCTTACCCTAATATGCTTAGTTTAAATACAATTTCCGTTTACCGTCTAAGACTAACCTGAACAAGTTTGCCCCCTTTTTTTGTGGGGTGGGAAATCATCCAATGACTTCTCCGCTCTGGATGGAGCGGGAGGGCGTGTCAGACTCTTACTGACTAAAACCCACCCCTGTTCCTTCCCTGCCTGAGTGCCCAGGGGAGCGTTAACTCTGTTACGAATTTATCCGCTACCCCTAGGCATGCAGGCACCGGCCACGATGGGCCCCATCAGTGGTGGCTGACACTAATCTCTTTGAGGCGCGCGTGGAACACTATGCGCCGTCGACTCACGGGCCTGGTGCTAATGGGACGGCGAGCTACCCATTGCTCGCCGTCCGCAGGCCCGGAAGTTTGCCCCCTTGTCACGCGCCTTAAGATCGTTAAATATTATCTCAAATGAGGTGGATATATTTCACTGCAGCCTGATAAAGTTCACAGGAGTAGCACTGAAGTGCATTGAGAATGTTGAGAAGTGATTTTAACTGTATTTTAATTGTATTTTTAATTAAATTTTAATTGCTTTTTTAATTGTAATTTTCATTGTATTTTGGATTGTATTTTCAATTGGTATTTTAATTGTTTTTTCATTGGTATTTTAAATTGTATTTTTGTGGTAGTAACATTGCTTCGGCGTTATAGCTGTAAGGTTAGCCGCTGACTTGTGATTTTTGTCACCGTGACTTATTGTCACTGTCACCTACTGTCACCCACGATGCGCCCACTTGAAAAGTCACTGGGCAACAAAACACGCTCATTCTTGTAATGGATTTCGTACTGATAGCTGTAATAAGTGCTCTTGAATGAAGAAGAAAAATGAAACGAAAAAACGCTACTGGGTGCATCCCATATACACTGAAAGATTGTTTCAACGAAAATTTAACACTCTATATTCTAAACTACGTCAGTATTCTTCAAAATTCAGTCACCTAGGAACTGTTTGTCACCGTATTGTCACGTCACCATGATCAGCGCACTCCCATGTATCTTCGTAGCACTCGACTGGGTAACAAAAAGTCACGGTGACAAAAGTCACAAGTCAAAAAAAAAAGAAAAAAAAAGCGGTTAGCCTTTTTTTAAGGTGTTGTTTACGTGATGTTGAATAAATAAATAAATTTAGCGGATTCTAAACTCTAAATGACACACGTCTCATCCATCCATCACATTCAACTGTTTATAGGACAAAATCTCCTTTAAATCACTATTCAGCACTTTAGCACCCACATCTACTCTTTTTCCGCGAGGAGCTCGTGGCTAAAGTAATAACAGCCGCACGGGTCAATCCATCAGGTTAGGCTACGCTTGCCGGGGTTGGTCCGTGGATGGGTGACCATCTTTACATACCGAGACTCCTCCGTGCCTCGGAAAGCACGTTAAGCCGTTGGTCCCGACTGTCAATCGTGGATCTTTGACAGTCGTTACGGGTCGTTAGAAGCCCGAAAGTCTGACAACCAGTCTTACCAAGGGGTATCATATTACCCAGTAACTGGGTTGTGGAGGTCAGATAGGCAGTCGCTTCATGTAAAATACTGGTATTTTGCTGCATCCGGTTAGACTGGAAACCGACCCCAAGATAGTTGGGAAAAGGCGCGGGCAGATTGATCTACTCTTTTTCCAGGTAGAAAATGTTGAAATTTGAACCTGATAATTAGTATTTAAACTAACGATATGCTTATTTATTACCCGATTGCCTCAGAAGGAGGGCAATGTTTTTTTTTCTAAATAAGGCTCATTAGGCCCACCGCCGGCGATGAGCGAGTAGCGAGTAGAGCTTCAAACTAGAAACGAGTTGGCGAGAAGCGAGTAGCGAGTGTATAGTTCCGATGGTTTTGTCGCTAGTCTTCAAGCGAGTGAGCGAGTGCGACGGGCGATTAAGTGCCTACCTCCGCATACGTGGCGTCCTCATTGAATAAAAAATCGTATCTGTGCAAGAAAAATAAAGATTAAAGAATCCTATGTTGCGTTTGTTACAAAGTAACAAAAACGGCGATTTTTTACACTTTTGCTTACTACTTTGGATACGAAAAATTTTGAGTCCTGTTTTAACAACGTAAAAATACCTTATCTTCTTTGTAACAAACGCAACATAGGATTCTTTAATCTTTATTTTCTACGCTTTGCAACGATTTTTATTCAATGAGGGCGCCACTTGGCGGCTATATACACCTTAATCTCACCACTCGCTCCTGGCGGATAGTCCTGCGCAACACTGCACGCTCTAGGTTGAAATGACCGCTAGTTGATCTCTCCAAGCCAAGCGAGCTTCACTGAGCGCATCTAGCTGAGCAAGTACCAAGAGGATCATCGGCAATGATAGACTCGTTGAGTCAAAACTCCAAAGTCTTGAACATAGACGCCGAGTTGCTAGCCTGTCGGTTTTCTATCGATTACCGGATTAATTGCATGCTTTGATTCCGCCAAGCCCGTTTCATCTAAGGACCACAAGACGTACGGCGAAGTGCCACCGGTTCATGGTGGACATCCCATCCATACGCACAAAGCGTTTTGAGAAAACATTCATTGCACGTACAGCTAGAGAGTGGAATTCTCTACCGGAGTCTGTGTTTCCTGTAAGATACAACCTGGGAGTCTTTAAGTCAAGAGTGAATAGGTTACTTCTAGGCAAGCGTGCTCCATCTTCGACCGCATCATCGCTTAACATCAGGTGAGATAGTGGTCAAACGCGAGCCTATCAAACATAAAAAAAAAAAAAAAAAAAAAAAAGTACGCTTTGATAGCTCTTGTCGCTCAGCGACAAACTATTAAGGGTGTCCTAGCCGGTCATTCTTCCATACAAATGTAGTATGGCGATTACTTTACTATTTGATGATGTAATAACAAAACAAACAATTATATCAATTTATTTAGCCATTATTATAGCCCTCTAGGGAGACAAAAAAGTAAAATAAAAACAAAAATAAAAAAAAAACAATTTGTTTTTGGTCTACGTAGATTTCGAAAATATTTATGGCCTACCATAAATATTTTCGAATCCCACGTGGATGAAATCGCGGGCTAGATGTTGTCATATATAAATTTATATAGGTAACTATGATGAAATACATGTCACACAAGATTTAATATCACAGTAAAAGGAAATAAACAGGATACTAATTAAAAATACAATAGGTATCACTTAGTTTTTATTTCTTGTTATTAAACTGTTGGTACAAAGGAATTTCTTCAACAAAGTGTTTGTTTCTAATATTAGCGAAAACAGTATTCTAGGAATTAACATTATTGATCCCCAAAAGGTCACTTTTTAGACCCCAGACCTAACTAGGTCACCCATTAAGAACACTTAAGTCCTTCAGTTCTTTATTTGTTATAACTTCCTTTGATTATAAAATTTATTTTCTTTATTTCTTTTCTCTAATGACTTGAGTAGGTATTGAAAATCTAATAATGCTCTTTTGTTCAAATTTCATGTCCTCGAAATCCACCCTGAATCATCTAATTAACAGTTCATCATCAGCCTTTTAATGTCCCCACTGTTGGGGCATAGGTCTCCTCTCCGTGAAAGGGTGTGGGCCGTAAATCACCACGCAGGCCCAGTGTGGGTTGGTAAATGTCACATGTCTTCGAATTCTGAAGTGAAAACTTGTCTAGGTGCGTTGGCCATTTTTGAAATAGGAAAAATCTATTGAACTCACGCACACCGACCCGCTACGAGTGCTACGACTCGTAGCGCATCGCGTAGCGGATTGAACTGAAAACTTCTTTAGGCGCGTTGGGTACTTTTGAAATGGGAAAAATAATTGAACTCGCCACCAACACCGACACCGACAACGACACCGACACCGACACCGCTACCCGATTCGCTACGAGTGAAGTGAAAACTTCTTTAGACGCGTTGGGCATTTTTGTTCAAGTTTTCACTTCTGTCGGCACTTCCGGAGTGCCACTCTTTTTTTTTTAGTTCTAGGACAGGTCTGTTTCCTCACGATGTTTTCCTTCACAATTTTGAGAGCAGTCGTGATGAAATAATTTACACAAAGTATAACACCTGCCTGGGTTTGAACTCACGACCTTACAACTTGTAAGTCGCGGCCGAATTAACATTTATTATTTGTTATAATATAGTGTCATTAATCGAGGGTTGTAACATGAGCTTTATTTTCATTACTAAATTAATATGTTGACATTTATCTACATAAAACAATACATGAAATATACTTTACCTAACTATATTTACACTTAAGAGGGAACAGCAGCAGCAGGCCGCAAGGAATTTACATTTGCAAGGTATTTGAAGAAACTATTGCCGTCGTACTGCCTCAAACCTGCCCCCGTAGAGTACGATAGGGATAGGTGCAGCTCAGACCGATTTATCTCACAAAAATTTTGACGAAATCGACGTTTCGTATTCCCATTTTTTCTCCTCGAAAACAGCGCCGATTCAATTATTTTTGACACCGAAATTTTAAGAAAGAGTATGTCTAGGTCCTAATTATTTTTTTTACGTTAAAACTTTTCGAATTTGTCTGGTAGTCCTCTAATAACGGTGGTCAATATAGGGCCATTTTTTGTCATTTTTGGGGGGTCATATTTTCTTTACTTATTATTTGTTGAAAAAAAGGAAATGACAAGGGACTTGTCTACAGCAGACCTTGACTTTATGAAAAAAAATGATTGCTCTAGAGGCATTATTCAGGAAGAAAAAAACTTTTTTACAAAAAAAAAACAACCGACTTCCAAAAAAAAATATACTAAAAATTAAAAAATAACTTTAATTTCGGAAGTCGGTGTTTGTATTTTATTTCTTCGATATTTGACACCTCGGGAGTATATTCTTTCGGATAAAAAAAGAATTTTGAAAATCAGTCCACAACTGACGGAGAAATGCGCGGACATACATAAACAAAAAAACAAAAAAAAAACATACATACAGTCGAACATAGAACCTCCTCCTTTTTCGAAAGTCGGTTAAAAAAGGGCAACACATTTGTATTGAGAATCGTAGCCCCTGTTCCCTCTAAAGAGGAATGTGAAGCGCTGATACGCGGCAAGAGAGAGTTGCAAGTCTTGGAGGCAATTACCAACATTTCCTTTTTGAAATATTGTTTCGGGCGATAACGTTTCCACTCCCTAAAACCTTTACGAAATGAGACAATTTTGTCTCATTAGATTCAGTATACCTTAATCTAGGTCTTTACGTTTTTCTTTTTAATAATTCAGTTTAGTTTAACAAAAAAAAAACAACCGATTTCCAAAAAAAAAAAATCACTAAAAATTTAAAAATAACTTTAATTTCGGAAGTCGGTGTTTGTATTTTATTTTTTCGTTATTTGACACCGACTTCCGAAATTAAAGTTATTTATAAAAAATAAAAAAACGTTCGAGAAAGTTTTTAAGTAAAAAATAAAGATATTAAAATGCTAATAACTTATATCGTAAGCAATATTTCTTAGAAATAAAAACTTTCGGACCTTGTTTTTAATTATATTTACAATAATTCCAAAAATTACGAAAATTTGACTACGTTTACTGAGGGAAAACGTTATCGCTTTTTGTCTGAATGTTTACAGCTTCACAATCCTCATAAACAAAGAATAGAAACTTTAAACTAACTGAAAACAATTGAAAATGTGGCGTCAAAAAATTCCTCCGCATCGCTGTCGACTAGCAAAGAGCCCAAAAGACTGGCGGCATTGCCACGTTGTATGGCAATGCCTTTATTTTTTAACACGAACATGAAAATCTTTAAATGATTTTTTCATTTACTCATTGTGATAATTGGCACCGGAAGATCTGTGAACTTCGGCGGTATGCGTGGTATAAAGTTATACCGCAGAAGGACCTGCCTCTTCTCTGTGTCTACTCCGAGACCAAAGCCCGGGACCGCAGCTACATGACAGAGTAGAATACCTGGAAAAATAAAGCATATTATAAGCATTCTGCTCTCCAAAACGCCGAACCAAAGCCCGGGACTGCAGCTACATGACAGAGTAGAACACCTGGAAAAATAAAGCATATTATAAGCATTCTGCTCTCCAAAACGCAGATCATTGACTATTTCTATAACCGATTTCTAAAAGTAGGTTCTGTATTCAACCCGTATGTATGTTTATATGTTCGCGATTTTCTCAAAAACCACTGATCCGATTTTTATTTTTTAAATGTTTTTAGGGTTCTGTACCCGAAGGGTAACGAACGGGACCCTATTACTATGCCTCCGCTGTCCTTCCGTCTGTCAGCGGGCTGTAGCTCACGTTCCGTAAAAGCTACACAGTTGAAATTTTCACAGAATGTGTATTTATGTTGCCAATATAACAACAAATATCAAAAATAAATTAAATAAATTTTTAATTATTTAGAAATACACGCTGTGTGACAATTTCAACTGTCTACCTATTACGGATCATGAGATAGACCCCAAAAAAAAACCAAAAAAACACGTTACTAGAAACGTGTTTTTTTGTGTTTATTTCAATTAATGATACGGAACCCTTCGTGTCCGAGTCCGACTCGCACTTGGCCAGTTTTTTTAATTATTTTTTTAACCAACGAAAAAAAAGGAGGATGTTCTCAATTCGACTTATATATTTTTATTGAAATATTTTAAAATATAATTTATAAAAGAAATAAGTATTAATACGTACCTAATAGAAATATTAGTAACACTCTCATTGCGATTCGGATCAAACTGAAAATGTTATAAGAAAACCTTTATATACAGATCCCTTTAAAAACATTAATTAAAATTGTTATTCTAAAATCGACTTAAAGGGTTCTCTATAAGGTTCCCATTCAATTGTGAATGTTTTCATGCTCAATTTTACATTTGAAGCTGAATTATAATAATATTTTTATAATAAGATTTGATTAAAACGTAACATGAATAGAACATCTCGCTATCAAAGGGGTAAGCAAAGATATACAGGATGGTCTGGTAGGTATGGTGATATAAAACTAGATCCTCATACCTTGGGGTATCCGGAAATACCGCTTGTATGTTCCGCGATTTTTGATAGTTTAGAAGATATGAATATTTTTACCTGACTGCGCGGCGCAAGAGGGTAATGTGTTTATCAACCTATTATATGTATGTATGTTTGTTCCTTTGTGGCACTATAGAGACTAAATGTGTGGGCCGATTTTGATAATTCTTACGTCAATTGATTTGTCTTAACCTTGCGAGTACTACTAAAGACATGACAGTAATCAAAATACAATATGGCGACAACCAGACGCCATATTGTGAAAAAGAAAAAAAAATGAAAGTCAACGAACTACGAGTATATTAAGTGGTGTATCAAAATAAAGGGTTCGAGGAGGCGATTCCATAAATATAACTCACTAAAAAGTAGGAAATAAAAAAATTGAATATTTTCAAAAAAACCGGCTGTCAAAAACAACTAAAAAGTGCCAAACAAGTCACTTTTCAAGCAGTCTGATGCTGTTGGTGGCATGAAATCAATAATTATTTTGAACTAAAGCAACAGCCAGTTGTATATTTTGTACATAATTAAGAGTATTCTATTCTATTCTTAACAAAATCCTAGCTATGCCCTTTTTGGTGGGGTGGGAAATCATCCAATGACATCTCCCGCTCTCAGTGGAGCGATGCCCTTGTCCTCCGATACAAGTAATCTGACTATAGGAGAAACAGCCCTAAATCCTCGTTCAAGGGAGATGTTTAATTAGTTATTTTTTGTTTTTTATTTACAGGTACGTTTCTGAATTGAAATTACTTTGGTAAGTCACTCAATATTTATATAATTTATACAGTTATCTATAGAGTTATTTAAAGGCACTTTGGCCTTGTCACTGAAGCGTAAGCTATTCTCCCCATCTTGACCTATGGTGCACAGACTTGGTCTTTGACAAACATCCAAAAGTCCAAACTCAAGGTTTGCCATCGTGCTATCGAGCGCAGTATACTAGGTGTTAAACTAACAGATCGCGTTCGAAACACTATACTGCGTTCCAAAACGCAAATCATAGATGTGGCTCAAAAGAAGGCCCAACTTAAGTGGGACTGGGCAGGACATGTCTGCCGCATGCCTGACGAGCTGTGGGCCCGTAAAGCACAGGATTGGTGGCCTAACACAGTGACCCGGGGCCGTGACAGACCACGAAGGAGAAGGCGGGACGACCTGGATGTCTTCCTAAAGAATTGGAAAGAAGAAGCAAAAGATCGTGACCGTTGGAAGGAATGGAGGGAGGCCTTTGCCCAGCAGTGGGACAGTACGGGCTAATAATAATAATATTTATACAGAAACTAACGACCCGCCCCGGCTCCATACGGGTACAAATAATACACACAAACCTTCCTCGTTTATCGCTCTTTCTACTGAAACCCGCATTAAAATCGGTTGCGTGGTTTAGTGTACGTTTCCACTGAAGCGGAGCTGAGCGGAGCTAAACGTAGCGGAGCGGAGACGTGGAGAGATGAAATCCTCATAGCGTCACTCGTCTCGTCTGTGATTGGACGATTTCTGCTCGTCTCCGTTCCGCTCCGCCCAGCTCAGCTTCAGTGGAAACGCACCCTTATGAGGAGTTAGTGGAAAATCAGACAAACGTGGAAAGCGACTTTGATTTATTCTATGTCAACTTTGTCTCTGTCATCTCTGGCCTAGACTAGAGTCAAGAGTAAACCCATCTAAATTAAAATAAAAATAAAACAAAAAATGTCGAGATGAAACATAGGCAAACTCGATGTATTCTTGACCAGTCAACCTTTAATTTTATTATTATATTGATAGACTCCCGTTTGACCACCATCCCACCAGATGGTAAGCAATGATGTGGTCGACAATGGAGCACGCTTGCCAAGAAGTAACCTATTCACTCTTGACTTAAAGATCTTTGGGTTAAAAACACACAAAACATTTTAGGAACACATTCATTGTACGTACAGAAAAGCTAGGGAGTGGAATTCCCTGCCGGAGTCTGTGTTTCTTGATAGCTACAACCCAAGGAGTCTTTAAATCAAGAGTGAATAGGTTACTTCTAGGTAAGCGTTGTCACGGTGCGGAGGGCGTGTCTCGTTGCGGGACCGGAGTGGTGGTGTGACACGCAGAGGAGGACGTAGGAGTGGTGGTGTGACACGTAGAGGAGGTCGTAGGGTAGGAGGACCGTAGATGAGGAGTTCAATAAATAATAACACGACGAGTTAACACATTTACAACAGTGGGCTTTAATATAATATTAAGAACACAAACACTGTGACTAGTAATTAAATTGTATTAATGCAAAATTCTAGGAAACTGGTATCTGACACTTGAAGAGTCAAAAAATAATAATGAGGAGCTTCTAATAGCTCGGCTGCAGAATTAGAACTCATTTTTAATATAAAAAAACAGAGACATGACAGAGAAAACTAAGTAATTTTGAATTTGAATTTAAAAAAAGGTAGCAAAGAACGTAATTTTGGAATAGAGGTCAAAAAGTAAACAAGGCTTTAACACTGCCTTGTTACAATACCCGGCTGCCCCGGAAAGAAAAATCGAGCAGCAGGTGAGGATTTTTCGTTAACAATAAAATAATATAAAAAAATATATATATAAAAATATCTTAAATAGGACGGTTATGAGTGAGGTGAAAATTTAAAAGGCGAGGGTGTTATATACAACGAGTATTTACAAAAGGAACAATCTACCACATCCATATAACCTTCCATAATACCTTTCATACTTCGTTCATTCATAGTTATGTTCGCATATAGGTAAGTGCAGAACATAACACAAAGTCAAAAAGAGTTTATCCTATTATTAGGCATAACTCGTTAGATTGCCCTTCAATAGTGTAGGCTTATTTAGTCAGTCACCAACCGCTGATGTTAAATTCTATGATGATAAGAGGCTATGATACAAGTTTAATTACCTGCTGTAACAAGTAGTAAATAAGGCGAAGAAGCCTTCGTGCTATGCACGTTAAGTAATTATTAAGGGAATAACCTTAATTATAATATACCTATGGTATATATTTAACGGACCTAAGGCTTATTTAAAGAGTAGCTAGCCGCTCTAAATAATGAAGTGGCAAAAATATTACCATAAGTAGTGTGATTATGGCTTATTTAAGGAGTAATCACCCGCTCCGAAAGATTCTCATGGTTTAAAGCCATAGAATAAATTAATGATCAAGGGGTAGACCATGATCGGTAATGATTTAGGCTTATTTAGGGAGTAATCACCCGCTCCATAGAATTCTTGAACTAAATAACCACCGATGTAGCAATCGTGGTGAATGTAATTGAAAGGGGTATTAATGGGTTAATGACGTAAACAATAGGTATAAACCTAATAGGTTTAGAAAAAATAAAATTATCAAAAGAAATAATAATATAAAAGAGTTCCAATTCTGTATTGTACGGAAGTTGCGTAGAGAAAATTAAAAAGAAAGATTTGTTATTTTGTCAAAAAGTGTCTGACGTTTGAAATATTTTTTTGCAGACAGATTTGATTAAAATAATTATTTAGTTAAATATTCAGTAGCAGGTTTAAATAGTTATGTAATTTATCTTTATGCATACTATTTACGGTGCATAGTGAGAATATGTGAAAACACCATAGTAATGCATGCCTACGGAGTTCTTCAGAGGTTGAGGAGGAAAGAGGGAAATTAATACGTCAAAGCTATAACTCATAGAAGCTTTGATTTATAATAAATATAACGGATTCATCATGGTTTTTAATTGTTAACGGGTTGGTACGTTTATAATAACTATGTAATATGATTAAATAAATTTGAAAGTGAAGTGTACCGTTATTTATTTAAATAGTAATTTGTGTTGTGCGTGTGTAGTAGCCAACTTTGACTATACAGTGACCCCTAGCATGTCGGCAGGATGCCCTAGAAGAGTCACCTTCTAATCAATAGTTGGTATGTAGGATACGCTGTGGATATTCTCCAACAGCACTCCCGTTAGTCAGTACTGGTCACAAACACAAGTGTCTCCGAGGAGTTTAGCACAAGTGAATGCTACCAGCTTATGAGGGTTCAGATGTGAACCTTGGGTAATGTTACTGTCTGTAGGATGGGGTGGTTATGTTTTGTTTTGAGTATTGTAAGTAAGTATTGCACCATGTACTGATTGGATATGTGTGTTGTAAAATAATAATTAAATAGTATGTCGGGTAAAATCTTGATAAGCAGTATGGAAATTGGAACCTGTAAGAAATGTTAATAAATTGAAATGCTTGATTTTTATTGGAATGATGGAATTGATGTAGTCAAAAGGGGCCGCAAATTTTTTGGGAAGACTAGTTCCTTTTGGAATTTTGAGAAATAAAATAACAGTATAACAATAAATAACAAAACAACACAAAATTATAAAAATTTAAAAATTATTTTAGATGGGATGGGCTTCACTCAACAGACGGGGTCGAGACTTATCCAGAACAGCTTCACGACCAGAGCTTATCCTGCTGATGCTGATGGCTCCGCGATGATGAGCTGGGTTCACGATGAGGTGGCTGCTGGACTCTGGTATGGGAGGGGCTGGGTTCGATCACGTTGAGGCGGCTGCTGGGCTCTTGAGATGGGATGGGCTGGGTTCGATCACATTGAGGGCGGCTGCTGGGCTCTGGGATGGTATGGGCTGGGTTCGATCACGTTGAGGGCGCCAGTGTCACGGTGCGGAGGGCGTGTCTCGTTGCGGGACCGGAGTGGTGGTGTGACACGCAGAGGAGGACGTAGGAGTGGTGGTGTGACACGTAGAGGAGGTCGTAGGGTAGGAGGACCGTAGATGAGGAGTTCAATAAATAATAACACGACGAGTTAACACATTTACAACAGTGGGCTTTAATATAATATTAAGAACACAAACACTGTGACTAGTAATTAAATTGTATTAATGCAAAATTCTAGGAAACTGGTATCTGACACTTGAAGAGTCAAAAAATAATAATGAGGAGCTTCTACTAGCTCGGCTGCAGAATTAGAACTCATTTTTAATATAAAAACAGAGACATGACAGAGAAAACTAAGTAATTTTGAATTTGAATTTAAAAAAAGGTAGCAAAGAACGTAATTTTGGAATAGAGGTCAAAAAGTAAACAAGGCTTTAACACTGCCTTGTTACAGCGTGCTTCATCTTCGACCACATCATCGCTTACCATCAGGTGAGATAGTTGTCAAACGCGTGCCTATCAACAATAAAAAAAGTCTTTAATATGGTAGGTTTAAAAAAACAAACATTTCAGTTCGAAAATAGTAGCACTAACTCCTGCCAGCGGCTTCGCCCGTGTGGAATTAGTACTTTCCCAGTTATAAACTTTCAACCACATTTTCACCCCCTTAAGGAAAACCCTATCTTAGTGGATACCTGCTTTTCACATAGAATACACCCTCCAAATTTCATGTCTCTAGGACCAGCGGTTTAGGCTATGCGTCGATATATCAGTCAGTTAGTCAGAACTTTGAATTTTAGATAGACAGGTTTGAACCATACCTAAATAGACGACAAAAGATGAATGAGTGGTTGTAAATACGTCCTGGTGATCCGCCAAATAGCGATGACGATGATGAATTACTAATTGTCATTTTGTCTGGCGAAAGAAAGAATGAAAAGAAAAAAAAACACACAAAAAAAAAAGCTGGGGGTAAACATGCGTCACATCCACGCAAAACACCCGGGCCTGCGGAGCGCGAGCAGTGGGTAGCTCGCCGTCCGATCAGCACCAGGCCCGTGAGTCGACGGCGCGTAGTGTTCCACGCGCGCCTCAAAGAGATGAGTGTCAGCCACCACCGAAGGGGCAAATCGTGGCCGGTGCCTGCATGCCTGGGGGTAGCGGATAAATTCTGAAAATGAGTTACCGCACCCCTGGGCACTCAGGCAGGGAAGGAACAGGGGTGGGTTTTAGTCAGTAAGAGTCTGACACGCCCTCCCGCTCCACCCAGAGCGGGAGAAGTCATTGGATGATTTCCCAACCTCCCAAAAAAAAAAAATCCACGCAAAACGGCCATCGCTCAGCATAATGTTGGTGAGCAGAAACCTTAAAATGGAGGCTTATAGTAGGAGGGTGACGAGTGAATCTTACCATTTGAACGACGAATCAATATTCAAAGTTAAACTAGTAATATTTATACATTAAAAGAATTTAATTTCCCAATGTTTTCAAAAACATTTTTTAATCAAGTCTAAAATTCGTTTTTTTATTCAAAATATTTCTCGAAGATCTTCCGTTACGGTAGAGTTATCGATCCGGAAAAGATAAGTTTTCAATAATAAATTAAATGAGTTTTTTTGGTATAAAAAGTAAGAAATTCTGGGTTGTGGACACAGACTGTCAAAGCACTGAGATGGCATCCAAGGCAATCGTACTAGCTGGTAAGTTAATAATCATTGTATTAATAAAACGGCTTTTTCCTGAGGTTCCACTTATCCCACAGGAAATCCTTCATTTTTCCGGCATACAAGTCAAAGAATCTCCTAATCGGATCAATAACTAGAGATTGTACAAATAAACATTATTCCATATTTAAATTAATGTGGAATGATGAAAACAGTATTTTTTTTTTAATATCTTGAAAATATGCCTAATCTCAAGACAATTGTTTTGGACACTCGAAACCGAGGCCCATTTCGGATGACAACCGATATGGAGGACAGCCGAAATGGGCCTCCGTTTGTAGAAGTATCTTGTAATCGACATTCTCCATACGAAATAGCGACAAGTCTAGATCTTGTCATGCACTGATACGGATTCTGTTGTGCACAAACTAAACTTAATCTAGGCTATTCCTATCTTTTTCTCTCTAGTAAAACAAGAAAGAGACGGACGTAAATTAGAGCTGTCAAATTTAGTTGAACTAATATTTCCATACAAATTAAGGGTACACGTAAAACATGTCGATTAAAAACACGGTGAAGCGCAAGGCTAAGGCACTAGTTTGACATCTCTAACTTAGTTCATAGTTATAGCCGTCCTTTTCTCACACTGCCTTTTAGTAAAAGATAGCGATTCTCTTATTTTAGTTTAGTTTAGTTATTGAACAAGAGAATTGGCACCACGCTCTTTCCTTCTCAAAACTAACTACAACTATGTAACTACAATTTTGGAAGTATTTTATTGATTTATCCAACTCCCTTTTTTTTCTCAAGTTCTTTCTATAATTTGATAATGTGAATAATTAATGAAATAATATTTTTTTAAATAATTTTAATAATGTAATATTTTTTTATTGATAAACTTAAGACTAAATAAGGTACAATGCATGGTAACAGCGGGTAGTTAGTTAATCTAGTTTGTGGGTGCAAAGCTGTTCCTCTTGCTAGGTTACAGGGTAGCCTGTGCTACGAAGAAACAGTTCCGATCCCCTGTCATAAAAAGGTGGTAGGCACATTAGTACCGCTTGCTATTGGTTTGGGTGACATTATATAATAAAAAAAAGAATTTTAAAAATTGATAATAACATTTGTATGCTTAATAGCAAAGCTTATAGAACCTATAAAATTGTGACATCTCACACGTGTATCTGTAACCTATGTTTACAAATAAATACTCTGATACTTATTCTGATTCTGAACGTGTTTTTCTAGCTCTCCTGTGCGTCGCCCGATGCAATCCTTTGGGTTTGGGGCAGACTACAGTTTGCGAGTCCGGCCCTAACTACCTGCCCGGATTCGGAGCGACAGTCTGTGAAGCTGGCCCCCTCGGCTTGGGTGGACTTGGTTACCTCGGCGGAATTGGAGGCCCTGGGGGTCTTGGTCTCGGTCTGGGAGGCTTAGGCGGTGCTACTGTCTGTGAATCTGTACCAGCCTACGGTTATGGCATCGGAGGACTCGGTGGTCTCGGTCTCGGTGGTCTTGGTGGTCTCGGTGGTATTGGAGGACTTGGTGGTATCGGAGGACTCGGATTTGGAGGACTCGGTGGGTTAGGGGGTGCAACGGTTTGCGAATCTGTACCTAACATCGGATACGGCGGTTTAGGTCTTGGCGGCCTCGGATTTGGAGGACTCGGTGGTTTAGGCGGCGCAACCGTGTGCGAATCTGTACCTAACGTGGGTTACGGCGGATTAGGTCTCGGTTTAGGCGTTGGAGGGTTAGGCAGCGCGACTGTCTGCGAATCTGTGCCGGCGTACGGCCTTGGTGGTGTCGGCCTCGGCGGAATCGGAGGACTTGGAGGACTGGGAGGCTTTGGCTTAGGGGGACTTGGGGGCCTAAGAGAAGCGACTGTCTGCGAATCGGTACCGAACATAGGCTATGGAGGACTCGGTTACTTGGGCTTAGGAGGATACGGCTTGGGTGGATTGGGCGGCACGACTGTCTGTGAGTCGGCGCCGGCTCTAGGCTATGGCCTCGGAGGACTTGGCGGGATCGGGGGTCTTGGAGGTCTTGGGGGCCTTGGACTTGGAGGACTCGGCGGAATTGGAGGCCTTGGTCTCGGTCTGGGAGGGTTAGGGGGCGCCACCATCTGTGAATCTGTCCCCAGCTTCGGATATGGCCTGGGTGGATTAGGAGGCCTGGGATGCGGGGGCCTCGGAGGTTTAGGAGGACTCGGGTACGGAGGCCTCGGCGGTTTAGGCCTTGGTTTGGGAGGCCTTGGCCGTCCTTTTTTATAAATAGCAACACCTCTTCGGCCTACTATAATAGTAACACCCAGATCTCAGGACCTTTCCCGACGGTGTCTACTAAAAGTAGTAGTGGATATAACGACCAGGCTCATATGATGGCATTTTAATTTTAATTTAGAAAAGCAAATTTAATAAAAACTTCAGGTGTATTCGGGATTTGCCAGAAGACTGTTTTTGTTGTGTGCTGTAAACGTCGAAATTTTTTCCTATTTATTTTTATGTTTTTATATCCATTACCAAGAGGCAATTTTGTTGAAAATTATGTTTTTCAAAATTTCGTTTAAACGTCACTGATCTCACATTATTTTATTTGAATTTGTGTAAAGTTTATCTTGAAATGTTACGCCTGAATTGAAAAAAAAAATGTAAATGTATTATTCCAAATTTTTATAAAATTATGTATTGATGTATGTATTTCTCATTGGCTAATAATAAATTGTATGTATTTAATTTTTATTTTTTATTTTCCCTTGAGTTCATATACTACGTATTTTTTTTAAATTATAAGTTAGTTGTCTAACGTTTGACCATGAGTAACTGGGATCTCATGTGATACCTGTATGAAATTAAGATTTTACCTTATGTTTCATAGCTTGCATGCAAATTCCAACAATCAATTACTGAAACGCTTATATTATTATGACTGATAAAAAACTTTTTAACAAAAAAATTAACCGACGAAAAAGAACTAAAAAGCAAAAAATAAATAAAACTTTTAAGTCTTGAGTAATGAGCATATTTACCTACATGAAATATCAAATTTTATATAAACTAATTTTGAGTCGGCGCCAATTAATAAAATGATTAATTACCTACTTAGGTACAGCCTTCTTCATTTGTAAGTACTTATAAAATTTAGATATTTAATAATCAGATTGTGGTTTGGCGCCGACTCAAAAAATTCTTGAAATTTCTTTTGAAATAAGCAGCACCTTTGTACTCTTCTATCTGTATTTGTTCGTTTTTCTCTGTAAGTGTTTGTGTGTGCATAAATAAATAAATAAAATAAATAAATAAAAAGAAAAAAAATATATACAAATATAAACGGTCGAATTGAGAACCTCCTCCTTTTTTTTCGTCGGTTAAAAAGGTATAAAATCCATCAGGAAAACATAAATTCTTTTCATAGTCGACAATATTTTAAAAATTAGAAAAAATAAAAATACTGAATAAGTACCTACCTAAAAAAATAAAAAAATAAAATAAAAACATATATACGGTCGAATTGAGAACCTCCTCCTTTTTTTCGTCGGTTAAAAAGTATGAACAGGTCTTTTTGGCGCGAATTTTTCCCGATTCGTGGTAAAAAAAATAAACATAAACAATGACTAAGAATTGTTAAAACTTTGTTTGTGGCGTGTACCAAAATAGTCTATGTTACCTAAGCCACTTAAGGCGCAGTAATATGACTTTTGATGATTTTTAACGCCTCAGGCCCCACGCGTTACCATAAGGTAACGCAACAATAGGTTTTTAATTGTGTCTGCTAATGAGGGGCTTGACGCGTTTGAAGATCACGTCTAAACGACTACCTAGTCTTAATTCTTTGTAAAATATATATGTTACTCACAATTTTTTTCGTAATTTGATAAGTGAATATTTGAAATTATATTTTTATAACATAGTGTAATTGATTAGTAAAGTTATTTCTAAAGCGGATAAAAAATTGAGAATCAGCAAAAACTATAAAGCGTATTTTTATGATACCTTCACCATTTTAAAGATCATTTAATAATATTTTAGTATACGTGATTTATTATACATAAAATAACAGGTAATATACTAACCTGTTATTTTATGTATAATAAATTAATAATGCGTCTAATTTCGGACAGCGCTCCTTGATGGGCGAGTCCTATTACGGGGTGGACGTACGACGCGTTACGTGAGCTCAGCACAGAACACGCAAGCTAACCACTCAAGGTCGTTGGCAGTTAATAGCACCTTAACAGCACATCATTGGACGCCAGAGGGATGTAGTGGTTTTGGAAGACACAATAAAACAAAAAACTTATATTTGCACAAATTACCCGTACTTTATTTCAAACGTTCACTCACTTACAAATGTATACTAAATCATATATATACATAAAACTAAATACATATTATTTTTTTATCAGCACGGGCATAGACAGGGGGGAGGGCATACGGGGCAGGGTGGGGGCGGTGGGCATGGTGGGGGTGGGCAAGGGGGAGGTGGGCAGGGCAGGGCACAGCCACAAGGACCCACGTTCGCGCCAGGAGCTGGCAGTCCAATGTCGTTTTGCCCGTTAGCTCTGCAGATGGTGGCAGCACCGAGGGTCCTGAAGTTCTGGGGTGGGTTGGGGCGGAAGCAGATGGTCGGGGGTGCTGGCACGATGATCTTGGGTGGTCGGACCACGAGGGCTCCCGGTACTGGGGGCTGCACTGGTGGTGGTTGAACCTGGAAACGGAAGATTAGTTAGATCTTGGGGTTAGAGTATTTTCTGGGTTATGTTGGGATCGGCTTCCAGAGTAAACAGATGCAACTGAATACTAATATGTTACACGAAGCGGTTTTCTATTTGATCTCCAGAATCCAATTTCTGGAAACAACGATATCCTTTCTAACTGTTAAGCAGTCTGATGCTGTTGGTGGCAGTTACTTTAGTTCAATTTTGATTTCGTGCCACCAACTGCATCAGACTGCTTAAAAGTGACTCGTTTGGAACTTTTTAGTTGTTTTTTACAGTCGGGTGTTTTTGCAAATATTTTATTTTTTACGTTTTAATGAGTCATGTTTTTGGAATCGCCTCCTCGAACCCTTTATTTTGATACCGCACTTAATATAGTTCTTCGACTTTCATTTTTTTCTTTTATGCAAAATGGCGTCTTATGTTCGCCATATTGTATTTAGATTACTATCGTGTCTTTAATAACACTCGCAAGATTCAAACGAATCAATTGACGTAAGAATTATCAAAATCGGCCCACGCGTTTGGTCTCTATACAAAGGAACCAACATACATACATAGGCTGATAAACGCATTACCCTCCCTTGTGTAGCGCAGCCGGGTAAAAACTAGTCTCACCAGATGGAGCTGAATAAGTACCAATAAGTAACATGGAGCGACTGCTCATGTAAATAAATCCAACTTACCCTGATTGGTGGTGGTCTGGGCACAGCTACGGGTGGGGGTCGGACGATCAGTGGGGGCGGCTGTGGCGGGTTCACGGGTGGTACTCGGACGTAGAACGGCGATGGGGTTGGGGGCTGAACGGGCGGTGGTCGCACCGTTATCGGCGCTGGGGTGGGTGGTTGCACCGGGGCAGGCTTCACCCATATTGCGGGTGGTTGGGGCAGCCTGATCTCACCAGGGCGGACCACGATCGGGGGTGGTGTTGGGAACCTGATCTGTCCGGGTCTGATTAGGATGGAACCTGTGGCAGTTAAAAAAGTAACGTTATTATTATTTTGCTCATAAATGAAGGTATCTTAAAGGGTCTCCGCGGTCCTGGTATAGGCAACTGAAGAAACAGGGGTGGGTTTTAGTCAGTAACAAAACTCCTTTTGAAACTTACCCGTTGGAGCCTGTCCGTACACATAGTTGACGGGAGGTTCGCAAGGGTTACAGGGTCCGATCTGTTGCGCCCCGTCGCAGGGTGCTACCGGGGCCGGCTGGGGCTGACACGGGCAGGGGAACTGAGGTTCTGGCTGCGGGCACGGCTGCCCCAGCGCAGTACCCAGGAAAAGAACTGTTGGGAAGAAAATATTAGTTAATTAAGAAGTACAGCTAAGGAGTGGAATTCCCTGCCGGAATCGGTTTCCTGATAGCTACAACCTAGGGTCCTGGAGTAAATAAATTATTTGTAAGCAAGCGTGGTCCATTGCAGACCACTCCTTTGCTCACTATTAGGTGAGATACTCGTAGTAGTCAATGACGAGCTTATGCATAATAATAAAAATAACTTTACGCTTAGTCCTTTACACCGATTTCGGCCATTGTGGCCAATTTCAGCAGAGACTAACCATCGACGCGGGAGCATAAGTGTAGATGCAGTCCCTCTTTCTTTACTTTGTTAAGTATTTTTTATTACTTTATTATTGTAAATGTGGGTTATTGTTATTTATTTTTTCCTATTCCAGTATTTTTTTTATATATATTTAACGTTATCTGTTGACAGTTTGAGTACTTTTGCGGCCTACACAAATGTCCTGTCTTTGGTATTGTTCGTCGAGTCAAGTAGTTCTAAGTTGAGCTATTCGAATACTGACAGATGCTTGCACTGACTGGACAGGTCCACTCAAATATGTGTGGCTCTATCTTCAAAAGATCATTACAGACACTAATCTGCATGGTCCTCAGCATATTGTGAATGTGAGAACTATTTAGGTCTTTATATTCACGTCGATTTCATGATTGTCGCCGTTTGAGTACCTACTTTTGCGTCCTACCCAAATGTGCTCTTTGGTATTGTTTGTCGGTTCGTTGAGCTCCTTAAAGTTCTGAGTTGAGCTACACGATAACTTACAAATGCTTGAACTGTTGTCCGGACAGGTCCACTCAAACTTGCGTGGTGCTTTACTCAAAAGCTCATCTTAGATATTAATGTACATGGTTCTCATATGATTTGACCAGTACATGTTGTATGGATTTGAACACTTTAAAAGAGACTTTGACCTCTGAGTTTGTTTCGGTGTTTCTTCTCAGGGTAGTCAGCTAGGAAACACCGGCCTTATCTAGCTTAAACTGACAAAAAACATTGACGTGTAAAAATATTCCTCCTTGTAACCTATTTATTGAATAAACATCATTTATTATTTACTCTCATAGTCCGGTGGGACGGCAAACCGCCATGGAAGAGATTTTGACACAGAACCGACAGCTTAGCGAGGCAGGGTAGTATTCAAGCCATCACTGGGTTTCGTGCAGTAAGAAGCTTGATTTCGGAATCATTTTATTGGCTTTGTCTATGAAATTTATGTTGCCAGCAACACAAAATCATTTCTTTAGCCAAGCCGTTACATATAATAAATAAATAAAAAAAGTAAGAATACTAGTAACAAATAGTCAATACAAATAAAAAAAATCTGTGTAAGGGATAAATAAAGCTTATTATTATTATTATAAAGTGATTTTTAAATGGAGGGATGTTTCAAGAGTAACTTATATTATTTAATTATAAAGAAAATAAGTAAGAAATATTTACCCGATAACCATATGACTTTGCCCTTCGCCATTTTTCGATCGTCTGATGAAAACCATTCGGAAGACATACCTTTTATACTCTCCACTTATTCCATGTCCAAATCTAAGCTCCGCCATTTGCAATATCTTACTGCATTCCAAAATCAACCTCATTACCTTACAAGAAGATATCAATTTTAATTGAATCTTTGTATAAAAAGTTTTTGTATGGTCACCCTCAAACAAATGTTTTGTAACGGTCTTCGAAATTATTTTTTAAATTCTGAATTATTTAGTTTTGCAACACTGACAGAGGTAACGGTTTAACTTTAAGGTTTTTCGTAGCATAATATTTGGTGTATTCAAATTCGTTAAGGTTAGATAAGTTTTAAAAATATTTTATACTGTTCGTAAGTGACGAGCTCGTGGGTAATTTAATAACAGCCGCACGGGTCGATCTATCAGGTTAAGCTACGCTTGCCGGGGTTGGTCCATGGATGGGTGACCATCTCTACATACCGAGACTCCTACGTGTCTCGGAAAGCACGTTAAGCCGTTGGTCCCGGCTGTCAATCGTGGATCTTTGACAGTCGTTACGGTTCGTCAGAAGCCCGAAAGTCTGACAACCAGTCTTACCAAGGGGTATCGTATTACCTAGTAACTGGGTTGTGGAGGTCAGATAGGCAGTCGCTCCATGTAAAATACTGTTATTCAGCTGCATCACCATATTTCAAGTTCATAGGTTAATGGGAAGTTAAAAAATTCTTCGGAACAAAATTTTGTGGTTGGCGACAGACAGATGGATAGACGGACACGTGAGTGACAGCAATAGGGCTCCGTTTGGACCCTTTGGGAACGAAATCCTAAAAAGGTGTACGTGAACTTACACATTCAAGACCAACCCGTCTTCGTCAAATAGAATGCAACATCTATCTGGCAACATTGCTGAAATAAACCTTTTTGGCGCAGCTGTGAGGCACACACTTTTTTTTTCTTATTAAAGCCGCGTTTCCATTATGGAAGTAACCTGCATGCAAGGTGCAAATTGCATGCAGCTTGAGCAATGAAAACGTAAAAATGCATACAGGATGCAAGTTGCATGCGAGTAGTTTTGATTTGAATTTGTATACAAAATGTGCAACTGACGCCTATGTGTGCAAGTATCATGCAAGTTGCGCGCGCAAATGTCAGTTGCGATTTGTCGCTCGAACACACGTTGGTTTGTGAACGAGTCGCTGTACGAGCTCTGATACAAGCCCTGCCTCAAACACTAGCATTATACTATAACCTTGCATGCGGGGTGCAAGTTCTATACTTAAGGCACTATTAACTGCCAACGACCTTGAGTGGTTATCTTGCGTGTTCTGTGCTGAGCTCACGTAACGCGTCGTACGTCCTCCCAGTAACAGATCTTGCCCATCAAGGACCGCTGTCCGAAATTAGACGCATTATTAATTTATTGAACATAAAAAACAAGTATTATACTAAAACGCTTATACTAAAATATAAATAATTAAATTATCTTCAAAATGGTGAAGATTTCATAAAATTATGCTTTATAGTTTTTGCGTGATTCCCGTTTTTTATTCGCGTTAGACATAACTTTACAAATTAATTACACTATGTTATAAAAATATAATTCCAAATATTCTCAGATCAAATTACGTCGGAAGTTGTCTAGAGTAACATATTTTATTACAGAAATAAGACTAGTCTTATTTAGATGTTCAATTAAAAATCATTAGAAGCTACAGTGCCACAGACAGACACACAGATAGACCGACACACACACACACATAGCGTTCAAACTTATAACATCCCCCTTTTTGCGTCGGGGATTAAAAATGAAATCCTATAAAGATGTTTTTCGAAGGCTGACACCTTGTCTTACAAAAGGATAAGTGATACAACTGGTTGCAGAAATTGGATTCCGGAAATCAAACTTATAACACCCCTCCATTTTTGCGTCGAGGGTTAAAATATATTGTATTAAGAATCTGCTAATAAGTGTTTTAACTAATCAAAATGTTTTTTTTTTAAATCTATACTATATTATAAAGAGGAAAAGTTTGTGAGGTTCTCTGGATCTACTGAACCGATTTTGAAAATTCTTTTACCAATATAAAGCCACGTTATTTGTCAGTGTCAAAGGCATTTTTGAAGTCCACGCGGACAAAGTGCTAGTAAGGTTTATGGTTAAATATTAAGGCACCCTTGTGAAGAAGTAACATAAAAAAAATACAATTCGGAATGCTAAATTTCAATTCTTTGTTATATAAATACTATTTTTTTCGAGGAAGAGCTCGTGGCTAAAGATATAACAGCCGCACGAGTCGATCCATCAGGTTAAGCTACACTTGCCGGGGTCCATCTTCACATACGGAGACTCCTCCGTGCCTCGGAAAGCACGTTAAGGCGTTGGTCCCGGCTGTCAATCGCGGACCTTTGACAGTAGTTACGGGTCGTCAGAAGCCCGAAAGTCTAATAACCAGTCTTACCAAGGGATATCGTATTACCCAGTAACTGGGTTGTGAAGGTCAGATAGGCAGTCGCTTCATGTGAAATACTGGTATTCAGCTGCATACGGCTAGACTAGAAAAAAGTATGACCTAGATTATGGCACATTAACGATTTACCAAAGTATCTACTAACCTATCTTTTCGCTTGATATGGCAATCTCACATGGCACATACGACGAATTTCGGTTACGGTAATGCACAAGCATGTTTTGAGCGCACTCTCTCGGACGGTCTCCTGTGAGGCGGCGAGCCTCCTTGCCGGACTGTCGCCATGGGATCTGGAGGCCAAGGTCCTGGCGCTGCTCTGGGAGTGGCGTGAGGAGGCCAAACGCTGGGGCAAAACTCTGCTGCCGCGACACCTCGCGGCTCGGCCGACGGAGCTCCGGCAGGATCTCATGGCGACATGGAGACAGCGACTGTCGCAACCCAGCGTTACGCAGGCCACCATTGCGGCGGTAGTGCCCCTCTTTAAGGAGTGGCTGGAGAAGCATCACAGCGTCCTCACCTTCCGCCTGACGCAGGTCCTCACCGGACACAATTGTTTCGGGAGGTTTCTGCATCAGATCGTGCGGGAGGAAACGCGCGGGTGTTACCACTGCACGGATCGCCCGTAGGACACGGTGGAGCATACGGTGGAGGTCTGCCGCGCTTGGGCGCAGCACCGCCGTGTCCTCGTGGATGCGATAGGTGGTGGTGACCTCTCGCGCCCGGCCCTGGTTCAGGCCATGGTACGGAGCGAGAGGGAACGGGAAGCAGTCTCCGCCTTCTGCGAAGCAGTAATGCTCGCAAAGGCGGAGGCGGGACGCGTGAGGGAAGCTCAACAGAGTAGCCCTCACGGCCCCGGCCGCTACCACCGCAGGAGAGGTACTGGGCGTACCGGCGTAGGACGTAAAAACGATCTCCGGCCACCGTAGACCCATTTTTTTTTAAACACAAAAACCAAACACTGTATAACGCTTCCTATCTCATTTTAAAACACAAAAAAAAAACACTGTATAGTGCTTTCTATCTCATTTTAAAACACAAAAACAAAACACTATATAATGCTTCCTATCTCATTTTCGTTTCATCTACTTTCAAATCACAACGATGCTAAAGAAGTTTTCACTTTAAAAGATCAGTTATAGTTAACGCAATAGTTTAAATTAAAGTTCTTCGTGGTTAAGGTGAAAGCGCCAGGGTAACCCGCGAAATTCAAATTTTCTTACGTTTTTTAGCAATTTGCAGGTCAGTGTCAGGTTGTATCTTAGTCAAAATATGATTCGCGGCCGTAGCAAGTACATATTTACAAAACTGTAATCATTAAAATCATCAATACAACTCGCGAGCTACCCTGGCGCTTCCACCTTAATGGAATGAAACGCTTTGAAAATACTCATTTGTTTTATTACAATTACTTGGTATCGAAAAAAACTTAACTAAAAATTAATAAATAACTTTAATTTCGGAAGTCGGTGTTTGTATTTTACTTCTTCGTTATTTGACACCGACTTCCGAAATTAAAGTTATTAATTAATTTTTAGTTTATTTTTTTTTGGAAATCGGTTGCTTTTTTGCAAAAAAGTTTTTTATTTTTTACTTTTTAGTTGTTATACCTCAGAACTAAAAACTCCAATATAATGGAACGTGGAATTTAAACATTTGGAGAACACTAAAACGTCATCGAGGTACACGTATTTTCCGTTTTTGTTCAGTTTCTCAAAAAGCGCTGAAGCAATTTCGATAAAATTTATATGGGACCACCTCGGGAGTATATTCTTTCAGATAAAAAAAGAATTTTGAAAATTGGTTCACAACTGACGGAGAAATCGCGTAACATACATACAAAAAAAAAAAAACATACAGACGAATTGAGAACCTCCTCCTTTTGGAAGTCGGTTAAAAATAGATTGTAACACGCTCCCAGCGAAGGTACGCTAATAGTGTGCGCTTGAATAGGCCCATGGTTAGCAATAGATAGTCACAGGCTGATGATTGAAGCAATTTCAAAAATCTCCAACTTGTTTTCTATGTCCTTTAATAAAGATAGATCGTCTCGATGCGAGAGGCACAGGACCGGTCGTTCTGGAAACACTTGGTAGAGGCTTATGTCTAGCAGTTGCGTCTTTCGGCTAAAATTATGAATGACGATGAACTAGAGCTGAAGGAAGCAATTCAGATAGGGAAGGTGAGTGGAGATCATCAGCTATAAGAGTAGGGGAAGGCCAAAGAAACGATGGTTGGACTGTGTGAAAGAGGATATAAAGGTCTCTGCACACAGCGGGCGCGGCGCGGCGGGACGGGACGGCGACGCGACACTGAGCAGTTGTAATGTACTAGATATTACGGACGACGCCACACAGAGCCGTCCCGTTCGACGCGACGGTAACCGTCGCGCCACGCCGCCGCCGCGCCGAGCGGGAATACAAGTCAGAAGCGGCGCTCAACATCTTTATGATGAATAAATAGCGTCGCGATACGGTCGGCTCGAATGGGCGCGGCGGGACGGGACGTGATCGCGCCCGCAGTGTGACCGATGCCGCCGCGCCAGCGCAGCGTCGCCGCCCCGCCACGCCGCGCCCCGCCACGCCACGCCGGCTGTGTGCAGACCTTTAAGGAGGTAAAAAGGGGGTGACTACAGGGATGACGACTAATAGAGGAGTATGGAAGACAAATACATGTTGCGCCGACCACAAATAAATTTATTTATTCATTGAGTACACATACAATTATTTCTACAGGTAAACCCAATGTAATACAAGCCTAAGGCATTAAGTCCGCCTTTGTACATTTGTGTTGCATGAAGTTTTAATAAATAAATAATAAAAGTAGTCCTATAGTGATGATTGACCAGTCCCAAGCAGTGGCTCAGGGTACCGGCACAAGTTACTTAGACGACAATACACTAATTGTCACCCTCTGGAATGCCGCCAAAGAGCAGGAAAAAGTGTCCAAACGCTGAGAGATACTATTTAATAGTAACCGCCCGACACACAGGTGCAAACTTTAATACGTTTGTACGGGCTTCCGGAGTTTTAAACAGACTATATGTCGGTCCCAACCGTAGCTTACTGTTTGGAACGAGCAATCCCATCGATTGTTGATGATGAGTGGAGATCATCATCTGTCACCCTATGCCCAACTATGTCGGTCGGCTTTCTGTTTACCCGGATGAAGCTGAATTTTACTTAGAACGGCTGGCTAACTGATCTCCACAACCCAGTGACTGGGTCGCCTTTAATTCAATTTAATAATTTGTTGATATAGCGGCAATAAAAGATATATATCAATCAATCTGCCTAGCCTTTTCCCAACTATCTTGGGGTCGGCTTCCAGTCCAACCGGATGCAGCTGATTACCAGTATTTTACATGGAGCGACTACCTATCTAACCTCCACATCCTAGTAACTGGGCAATATGATACCCCTTGGTAAGACTGGTTGTCAGACTTTCGGGCTTCTGACGACCCGTAAAGAGTGTCAAAGATCCCACAATTGACAGCCGTAACGTGCTTTCCGAGGCACGGAGGAGTCTCGGTAAGTAAAAATGCTCACCCATCCATGTACCAACCGGGGCAAGCGTAGCTTAACCTGATGGATCGACCCGTGCGGCTGTTATTACATTAGCCACGAGCTCCTCTCATTTAAAGAAATATTTACAAACTGATTCTGATTGATTGTACAGTAATTCTTACTTGTGCAGTTTAATAAATAAATAAATACCTAACATGTACAAATGCGTATGAAAACAACTCATTGGGCATCAAAGAATTCATCCACATCGCTGTCAATGGAAAAAGTGCCCAGAACGCTGGCAGCATTGCCACGTTGAATAGCAATGCTGATTCGTTGGCCAAAGCCCAGCCCTCTGGTCACGTGAAGAGTCTACTAACAGCTTGCTGATATGCCGCAAAACTCAGTAACTTGGTAATGATAAATGATATTTATTTTGCAAGTCGTCTATTTATACTAGATGAGTCCGGTGTTTCCTTGCTGACTACCTTTATTGAGAGGAAACAGCGAAACATACTCAGAGGTCAGTCTCTTTTAAAATCCATACAATAAACATGTAATGGTCAAATCATATGAAGACCATGTAGGTAAATGTCTGAGGTGGTCATTTGAGGAAAGGACCACGCAGTTGGCGTAGACCTGTTGCTTGAGACAAATTACTTTTCTGTTAGCGTTCACGCTGACGGTTAGTACAAAATGTATGGCAATGACGTTACTGGACGTGAGTCACGTGACAGTTCTCTCTGCAGGTAATGTCATTGCCATACATTTTTCAATAAGCGTTAGCGTGAACTCTAACAGAAAAGTAATTTGTCTAATTTTTTGCCCAGCCAGACAGTGCAAGCATTTTTCAGATATCGTGTAGTTCAACTTAGAGCTCAACTATTTCATGAACAATACCAAACATTTGTGTATTCCGCCTAAAGTTCTCAAACTGCCAGACAGACAATCAATCGACTCAACACGATATCCCTTAGTATTCCAGGGTATAAGACTTTTGGATTTCTGTCTGTATTTCAAAAAGGGGTTATTAGGAACAAAAGAAACGAATAAATGTAATATATATGCGTATAATAATTCGTTATAATACATAAATACTTAGAATATACATTTGTAAACGACACACATTCAAAACTCAGTACGGGGAATTGTTAAATCACTAGATGTACCTTTATCACATGCCAAAGTTATCGTAAAGAAACCGTTTGAGAGATCTTTGAAGCATACTAAAATAAACACAGGACTTATATCTAAAAACGACCCGATATATGACAAAAAAATCCAGTAGAAATCTCGAAAATTGTAACACTGCTATTTATCTCCACTCTGTGGCTCTTGCAAAGCTCTTGTTCAGCGTTCTTGAGGGGTTTGATAGAGTATTTGAGATATTATTATTCGTCTTCTCCTCTACAATTATTACCTCAGTTGGATTGCTCAGGCGACGGTGTACAGCTCCTCTTACCCCATCAGTGCCTTAGGGTCGGTTCTAACATTCTAAGCAGTGGGTCTTAATTCGGGTCGTTACAGGAATCAGTCCGTTAGTTAGTCGGTTATTTAGCATGGCGAACAGGGTGGTGGCTCACATGGGCACGGGCAGGGCTGTGGGACTTGCTCGCACGGGCATGGAGGGGGTGGAGGGGGCTCGCACGGGCATGGGCACGAGCATGGGCACGGGGAGGGACAAGGACTGGGGCATGGGCTAGGTGCTGGCTGCACGCATCCGCACGGCCCTACTGACAGGCCTGATAGGCCCGACAGGCCTGACTGTGACTGCAGCGAAGACGTCGACACGCAGATGGTAGGAGGCTGAATGGTCTGAGGCTTAGGTGGTCGTACCACAATCTGAGCCGGGTTGATCGGGGCAGGGCGTGGCTGAGTCACACTTATCGGCGCTGGCTGAATAGGGGCTGGCTTCGGCACTCTCACGACTAGAGGAGGAGGCTGGACGCAGGGAACCGGACCAGGACGAGCCAACACTGGGGGAGGAGTGATCGGTGGCAGAGGGGGTGGTCTCACGCAGATCGGGGGCGGAGTAACTGCTGGTACTGGTGGTGGTTGGACAGTCAGAGCTGGTGGGGTGATCGCAGCCTGCTGGGGTGGTCGCACCAGGATCGGGGGCGGCTGGATGATGACGTCGGGGGAAGCACTGATGAAGAACGTGCCTCCGGGGACGGCGATCTCCTGGAAGCCGGCGCTCCTCAGGCGTTCAGGCACGCAGTTCTTTTGCAGCAACACCTTGACGATTCCATCGCCGCATGGTGCTGGAGAGAAATATTAGTACTTAGTTGTTGTAGTAAAGGTGTTTGTGAAAGAAGTCATTCTGGGAATAGAGCAAAAAAATCATGACAAATATCATTGCTGTGTTCCGATTAAGGGTAATATTACTAACAGATGGACGTCAAACTCTTGATGTACACTTTCCAGTACATTTGGGAAATGGGCTACTGTGTCGTCAACTTTTTTATACAGTAAAGTTCTTTAAACGTAGGCGGTATGCTACACACGGGTGCGAAGCTGCAAACTATTGAACAAAGCAGCTGTCGTGGCCAAATTTTATGCACTTCTACCTTACAGTCGACGCACAACATTACCATCAGGTGACTGGTCTGTCAAACCAGACTCTGTCAAAAAAGGCGGTAACATTGTAAGCAACTCCAATTTCTGGCTTTATTCTCCCATTCGAGCGTTGTGCGTGAGGGTCCTGGATAACATAGCCAGCAACATAGAAGATTCTTGGGCCTTCTCAGGCTCGCGGTGTGACGTCAATATTCCGAGGATTTGTGAGCGTTGGGAATCCTCGGATTCGCATTCCAAGATGAAGTGAGCAGCTGATTCTTCGGCGTTACAACAGCCTCTCCAGAGCGGGCTAAAGGCAGTAGTAGACAGAAGTCACAAGCCACACAGGCACAAGATCCAGGGGTCACAACAGCTTACAAGGTAGAAAATCCAAGGGTCAGAACAGCTTACAAGACAGAAGATCCAGGGGTCACAAGAGCTTACAAGACCGAAGATCCATGGCTCACAACAGCTTACAAGACAGAAGATCCAGGGGTCACAATAGCTTACAAGGTAAAAGATCCAGAGGTCACAAAAGCTTACAAGACAGAAGATCCAGGGGTCACAACAGCTTACAAGACAGCAGATCCACAGTTCACACCAGCTTACAAGATAGAAGTACCAGGTATCACAATAACTTACAAGGTGGGGGAGCGCAGGGGTCGCAGGGGCATGGCGGCGGCACGGGGGGCGGGCAGGGCGGCGGTGGGGGCGGACACGGACACGGCGGTGGCGGGAGCGAGCACCCGCAGTACTGGGGCGCTGGCGCCGCTGCCGCTGAAGCTACCAATGCTGGCGATGAAAAGAATCATTAATTTCTTCTTCGTGTCCTTTGGCTGGCCCAATACTTCCTCGGCGTCGTCGGTGGCAGTGCAGAGGTCGCTTGGACATATTTTAAGGGACACTGGTTCACAAGAGGTGTGTTTTTGCTGATGCTGCTTAAAGTCTTGTTACTTTGAATTTGAAGGGGTCTTCTCTGGATCCCACGTAAACTTGAGGGACCACATTTTTATTGTGGAGTTTATCAACGTCGCAAACCAATCAGATTATTATTTCAATGCCTAGAATAGCATACGTGGAATTTATAAATTAAGTCTTCAACTTTCCTCGAGGTAACGTTTTTTGATTCTTGTTGTTTGTTTTTTATTTTTAAATTTGAACCAAGTATACAAGATTTATTTGACTGTAAATTATAATTTTATAATATGTAGATTACATAAAAATAAAAAGTCACAAAGCCAATAATCTCAACCACAATACTTTACAATTTAATAAATGATTTTAAATTGCAAGTCATTTTTATTCTCGGTTGATAGAGAAAATGTCTTAGTATGTGCAAAAGCTATATTGATTTAAAAACTGAAGTTATAAAGGTGGTCAGGTGGTTACCTATTATACCCAATGCCGTAAGACGCCCCATGGTTGACAACCTTGTGTATTAACCACCAAAGTCTCGACCCTTTTATACTAAAACATATCTACATTTTGTTTTTAACTCACAAATCAACCATTAATACATGCTACACTGACCATCAATACAACAAGCATCAATTGTTTTAACTTTTGCGTGCAATTTAGTCGTTAAGGTATGATATATTTAAAAAACGCGTTCCGCCATCTAGCGTCTGAGCCTGAAGCAATTTTAGTGTGACCGTCACTTTTATTTCTATTTGTATGTGGTTTTTCATTTTTTTTATTGGTGTTTTGGCACCTTATTTATTTATTTAATCATTTATGTACACACAGAGACACAGTAACAATAGACATAATTATAAATATAGTACAAAGGAACTGAGCGGAGTGCGGAGGTGTGGTCATATTTTAAGAACCGGTTCTGCCCATGGAAATGAACAACTTTCTGTAAGAAAAAATAGATTTTCCCAAAAAAAAATTGGACTTGCCATACAAAGTTATCATCAGCTGATCATTTGTATGGGAGGTAAAATTTTTATTTGAGAATTTCCTCATGTTTTCTTGAATAAAGTTGTTCATATGCGTAGGCAGACGTAGTTCTTAAAATATGACCACACCTTTCTGTTACAAATCAAGTAGGTATTTTAATTGTAATTTTGTGTGTTGTGCTGTCTTTTGTGTGCACTAAATAAATGTTGTATCTATCTTATCTATCTATCTATCTACATGTCTTCGAATTTTTGATTCTAGAACATGCCGGTTTCCCCACGATGTTTTCCTTCACCGTTTTGAGAGCAGTGGTGATAAAATAATTTACACAAAGTAAAGCACCTGCCCGGGTGTGAACTCACGACCAGTCGCGGCTATTATCACTAGGCCACCACTGCTCTAATTCTTAATGGAAAAACACAATAGCAGTTTCTTCCCGACCCGGGAATCGTAACCAGGACCTCAGGCTCAGCAGTCACGCTCGTGACCACAAGACCAAAGAGGCAGTAAATATGGTTTTCATTTCTCATACTCGGAAAGTAGTGTTTGTTAGATCTGAGTAGCGGGTGGAAAACGCTGTTTCCCTCCCTAGGGCGGGAAAAACTCATAGTAATTACTTCCCTCTCTAGAGCCGGAATGAATTTAAAAAATAGAACTAAATTTTGTGAGTGCTTGTACAGCCAGTGTGAATTAAAAACAGTACCAACGACCCACGGCGGTGACGCGGCGTTCCCTATTTAAATTAAAAAAAAGACTATTTAGAGTTTGGCGGGATACTAACTAGACTTGGGTTATAACAGTTCAAACAAGATATATGTGATTCCTGTTACTGTTACGCAATAATAACTGATGTCACTGTCTGATATTAAATAACAGCCTGTTATTTTCTAACACGGTCTGTCAGTAAATGAATCACGTACTTACCTTTTTCTTTTTTTGTACCCACAGTACTGATTTTACCCTTATTTAGATCTTATACATTGATAGTTTTATGATATCTGACCTTTTTATATTACGTACCTATTAGAGGAAGTAATACTTCAACATTGTAAAATAATATAAGTAGTAATGTTAGCATTCTTGCAGTATTTCCGAACTGAAAGTTAGAAACAGATAACAGATAAAACGATTAGAAATAGTTGTCACTTTTCAAGGATGATAATTATCTCAATTTGAATTTTCGGATAGTAATACTATGTACATGCAAGCATGTATGGTGCTTCTCGTTTTAGCAAGATTCAATGAAGCGGCTGTGAGCGAGACAGTTAATACATACGAAGAGGAAATAACAGATAACACGAATAGTTGTTATTGAGTACCTACTGAGACTGAAGAGTATAGTCAATAAATCTGCCTAGCCTTTTCCCAACTATCTTGGGGTCGACTCCAGTCTAGCCGAATGCAGCTCAACCCAGTTACTGGGTAATACGACACCCCTTTGTAAGACTGGTTGTCAGACTCTCGGGCTTCTGACGACCTTTAACTTTAACGGCTTTTAAAACTTCCATCTCTTTTTAAGCTTTTAATAATAATGTAGGTTAAGTACCTACACGCCAAATACTAGAATTTATTTGAAACTTTTTAGTCTATTGTCCCAGATAAAAGCTTTTTTTTAAAAAAAATTAATAACTAATAAAAAAAAATTAAAAAAATTATTTTTAACTTTTTAGTAGTTAAGTATTTTAGAGTAGGCGTGATGTTTTAAAATATTCTACGCGAACATTATGATGTGATTTAAAGTGCTCCTCAAGACGAATCAATCGAACCAGAACTCGGTGGGGTTATGCTGTTTTATCACAGAGATGCCGTGGCCACCTTCCAGCTTCATCATCAGACCCTGGATATCGTCTAGGCGTAAAGCGCTCCTCAAGACAAATCAATCAAGCCCAAACTCGGTGGGTTTATCTTGTTTAGTTCAGAAGTAGTTTGGCTATCTTTCGTCTCCATCATCAGACCAGCTCCATAGTACCACATCATTGTATTGTCACCGAAAACACATAAGTACACCAAGTTTGAGTCCAATCGGACCTCACATCGATAAGTGGGTCTAATTTAGCTTGCATTTGATTACAGACAACGAGACAGGTGAAACTAAATAAAAGTTTGTATGCTTAACTATTTTTAATGAAAACAAAAACTCCTAACTAAATAAACCTAAAAATATGGCGTCAAAAAATTCCTCCGCATTGTTGTCGACTTGAAGTGTGCCCAAAAGACTGGCGGCATTTTATTAAAAAAAAAAAAGCCGCTTAGGTCACGCGAAGTGTCGACTAGGCGTTTGGATAAATCTTTCAATAGTGTATAAGCTAGCTTCCAGTATTTAAAAGACTAGTAAAGAAGCATTATTTGTCACAGCTAGGGAGTGGAATTCCCTACCGGAGTCTGTGTTTCCTGATAACAACCTAGGAGTCATTAAGTCAAGAGTGAATAGGTTACTTCTAGGCAAGCGTGCTCCATCTTCGACCACATCGTCGCTTACCATCAGGTGAGATAGTGGTCAAACGCGTGCCTATCAACAATAATAAAAAAACTTTTTTACAAAAATAACAATCGACTTCCGTGTTTGTATTTTTACTTCTTCGTTATTTGACACCGACTTACGAAATTAAAGTTATTTATAAATTTTTAGTGTTTTTTTTTTTTGGAAGTCTGGTTGTTTTTTTTTGTAAAAAAGTTTTTATTTTTCACTTTTTACTTGTTATACCCCAGAACTAAAAACCCCAATATAATGGAACGTGGAATTTAAACATTTGGAGAACACCAAAACGTCATCGAGGTACACGTATTTTCCGTTTTTGTTCAATTTCTCAAAAAGCGCTAAAGCAATTTCGATGAAATTTATATGGGACCACCTCGGGAGTATATTCTTTCAGATGAAAAAAGAATTTTGAAAATTGGTTCATAACTGACAGAGAAATCGGGTAACATACAAAAAAAAAAAAAACATACACACGAATTGAGAACCTCCTCTTTTTGGAAGTCGGTTAAAAAATAAAAATTGTTTTTGTTCTAGCTGTTTTTTTTAATATGTTTTTTTATTTTTATTATCAATTGTTGCCACTTATTTTCTTGCCTATATATTTAGTATGTCTGTATTTATGTATCTATTATTTTATTGTATTGCATTGTAATCTTTATATTTGCACCAAATGCAGCCCCATTTTGTGTCGAGGCAATCTCTGTCCATTCCAGGTTGCCTGGAAGAGATCGCGGAATGCGATACGGCCGCCAATTGTATGTTTTTTGGTATAAGTTTTCCTTGATGTGTGTATTTTTTTTGGTGTACAATAAAGTATATAATAAGTAAATAAATAAGCACTTGAAGCCCCCGACCCAAGAGTTTTAAACCCAAACGGCTCGAATATGTAAGTACCAACGAGATTGTTATGTTTCTGCCGATTCAAATTACCTATACTCCCTGAAATATTAGTAATGTTACGTAGAACGTTATCACCAATTATTGTCACAGTCAGTGGCGCTTTTTATAATATATGTTACTCTTGAAAGTATATAAGAGATGAGCGCGCTCAACATATGCACTGAAAGGCAAAATGGGTCTCCAGGCATTCGTGGTTCTTGGTGAGTTAAAATCTTTTTATTAACGGTTTCATCATCTTCGTTGCATTATAAAAATGATTTCGAAGCAGAAAATCAACCCATATTTTTTTCTTATCTTTCAATAAATTTCTGCTTCTTCATCTTTTCATCATGTTCGTCATCCACAGCCTTATTTCACCCACAGCTGGGTCTCTCTTTCTTGTACCAACTTCCATGGTCCTGTACCAGCCACATCCAGGTGCTGGCAACAAATTGTTGTCTACCCATCTCGCCGCGAGGAATTTTTGGCAGAATTTTCTCGAGTGAAGTTCAGTGGCTGTTTTAATTATTCGCTTATTGATTCCTATGGATGTTGGAGTGGGTGATGTAAAATTGGTGTAGTTTTGTGTCTCAACTGTCTACGCAACTGGACAATATGTCGAATCATTGAAACAGGCGCGATCTCGGTAAAATGAAGCTGAGAATTTTATTGTAGTGTTGACTATCTCAGCGAAGTTTGCCAAGAAGGCTGACTCGACACATTTGTTGTCAAATACTGCTAAATACATTTGAATGTGTTACATCTGTATTTTAGTGGAAAAAGAAATGTATTCTGTATCTAATTACCTACTATGTATCCGACTGAAAGACTTGAATCTATGGTCATGAATAAAAATAAAAATAGAAACATCCCATCTCGCCACCGGACCACCAACACTTCTTATTCCAGTCCTTGGACGTCACTCAGTCACTGCCTTACTCCATCTGTGACCACAGATTGAGTCATGACGTCACCTCTTGCCCTTATCCCAATTTATTAGATGGCAGCCAACAATACGACCTGTTGCATTGTACCCTATACAGGAATATCCCCTCCCAAATGTCTGAAGAGAAGTACCTTGTTTCCCTAAAAACTATAAGTAAGACACAGACAAATGACACCCGTCATACAATATGGAGGAAACAAGGAGCAGATTGAAGAGTCAGAACAGCTTTTTGACATCGATATAACCAATAAAAGACTAGCGAAGCAAAGAAAACATGGTGGCTCCTTGTTTAGCCTGCAGAAAAGCTCCCTGTGGAAAACCCTAAATCGGTTACGAAGCCAGGTGGGCCGATAAATCGGATGGGGGTACTACAAAGATCCATAATGCGATTGCAGAGCTACGTCCCAAACAATGCCTCACCTCTTTTCATGACAGAGGGCGTGCAACAACACCCGCACTTAAAAGACCTTCACTAGAGAAATGCTAACGCTATCGACGAATTCAGTCTCACGCCACGACGGGACCCTATTACTAAGACTCCGCCGTCCGTCTGTCACCAGGCTGTATCTCATGAACCGTGATAGTTAGACAGTTGAAATTTTCAACTCAAGATGCCGTATTTCTGTTGCTGCTATATATACAACAAATACTAAAATACAGAATAAAAAGGTATTTAAGTGGGGCCTATACAACAGACATGATTTTTTTGCCATTTTTATAGATAATGATACAGAACCCTTCGTGCGCGAGAGATATATAGATTTTAATTTATGTTTACTTTTTTATTGCGTTTTTAATTTGCTTTTGTGTTTCGTTTACGTTTGATTTTACGACTTTTTTTTTGTTTTTTGTTTGCTTATTCGACTTTTATTTCTCAGCACTCATCAGCGTCGCGGCCGCCGCTCCCTGGCGCTGCTACAGTACCTGCGACGGTAGTACTGTATGCTTCGGGGAGGTCGGCCAGCCCACCATCGCCCCTCCGGCCATCTGCATCGGCCGTGCAGGTCCGCCCTGCACCGGACCCGCGACCGTGTACACCCCCTGTCAGTGCCCGCAACCACCTCCATGCCCTCCCCCCCCTTGCCCCTGCCAGCCCCCCTGCCCGGAACCCGCACCCTGCCCACCACCACCCTGCCCATGCGCATGCTACTAAGCTCTGAATTCTCATAAAAATGACATTCAAAAATCGAATTGGTGATTAGAAATTTTGTATTTTTTCGTTTGGTGACAAAAAATTTGTTTTGGAGTTAATTAAAATTTATGGTTTGGAATGAAATATAAGTTTCGTTTTTTTTCTTATTTGTGTTTATTTACAAACTTAATATATAAACTAGTTTCTGCCAGCGGCTTCACCCTCGTGAAATTATTACTTCCCGGCATTATAAGTTATAACCTATATATATGTTATTCTGAGGTATCTATATATAGGGTGACTGGTAATTAGTGACCGAAACTTTAACACGTGATTGTACTCATGATAGCAAACAACTTTTACCATGGGACCAAACCTGAAATCGCGAAAAAAAATAGGCAGTACAGTACATTTTGACCAGTCAGTAGGCGAACATAAATGTACTGAACAGCAATTTTTTTTCGCGATTTCAGGTTTGGTCCCATAGTAAAAGTTGTTTGTTATCATAAGTACAATCACGTGTTTAAGTATCGGTCACTAATTACCAGTCATCCTATTCAGTAGTCAGACTGACTGACTGAGACGCACAGCCCAAACCGCTGGACCTAGAGACTTGAAATTTTGCACAAAGATACATTATATAGTGTAGGTATCCACTAAGGAAGGATTTTTAGAAATTCCACCCCTAAAGGGGTAAAATAGGAGTTGAAAATTTGTATGGAAAATCTTACTACTTGGGTTTAAAAACATGAAACTTAGCAGAAACGTGTCTAAGTAAATAAAAAGATTCGACATAATTAGTTTGCCAAAACTATCCCTAAATGGAGGTCTAGAGGGTGTTAAAGTTTGTATGGAAGAATCTTAAGGCCCTACTACTGGCCAAGTGGCGCCCTTATTTAATAAAAAATCGTAGCATAGCATAGAAAAAGTACCAAAAACGGCCGTTTCTGACACTTTTGCCTACTACTTTGGATACGAAACATTCTGAACCCTGTTTTAATAACGAAAAAATACTTTATCCTCTTTGTAGCAAACGTGACGTTGGATTCTTTAATATTTATTTTCTATGCTTTGTTACGATTTTTTATTCAATGAGGGCGCCACTTGGTGGGTAGTCGACCCTTAACGCTTGTTCCGATAAAGTTAAAACTCGGCACAAATAGGCTTGATTAAAAAATAAGAATTAAATATTATTGAATTTTTCGAAAATCACCCCCTGAAGGGGTGAAAACGGGTGTTGAAGTTTAAAGGGAATAATTTTTGGCTTGCTTCAGTTAACTCGAAAATTGGTATAGGTAAACAGCCTAAAAGTAAAGTAATTTTAACGGATCAAACGAATTTTTTATAATCAACCCTTACTGGAGTGAAAAGGGGAAAACTGGTTTGTATAAAAAAATCTCGTTCCTTCCATTTTGAAACCTGAAACTTAGACACTTAACACACACACACACACACAGTTACGCACACACACACACAAACACACACACACACATACATACACATACACACAAACGCCACACCCCCCCACACCCGCACACCACCCTACACACTTGACTTACGAGTATCTGGGTAAATAATACAGATTACAACAATTACTATGGCAATACTTATTTTTTTTAGGGTGGGTTAATCATTCTGTATATAAATATATAAAATTCAAAGTCCTGACTGACGGATTTACTGATATATCAAAGCACAGCTTAGACCGCTAGTCCTAGAGACATGAAATTTGGAGGGTGCGTTCTTTGTGAAGAGTAGGTATCCACTAAGAAAGGTTTTTTCGAAATTCAACCCTTAAGGGGGTGAAAAAGGGGTTCCACGCGGGCGAAGCCGCTGGCAGAAGCTAGTAAGCTATATAATTGTGAAATTTTATCAAAATCTGTTCAGTAGTTTTTGCGTGAAAAAGCAACAATATCCTCATAAACTTTCCTGTTCATAATATTAGTAGGATATCGTCTGCATTCAGTTAAGGCGCAGTTAAACGACTTTTAATGGTTTTTAATTGAACATCATCATTCTCCTGCCCTTATCCCAATTTATTTGGGGTCGGCGCAACATGTCTTTTTCTTCCATACTCCTCTATTAGTCGTCATCTCTGTAGTCACCCCTTTTTTACCCATATCCTCTTTCACACAGTCCAACCATCGTTTCTTTGGCCTTCCCCTACTCTTATAGCCATCCACATCCGTACACAAGACTTTCCTCACGACATTTTCTTCATTCCTCCGCATCACATGCCCATACCACGACAACCGATTTCCACACAACTTTTCAGTCAGCGGTGCCACTTTCAGACTTCCTCTTATATACTCATTCCTAATTCTATCCATGCGCGTAACACCACACATCGCTTTTATAAATGGTTGGTTTGGTTTTTAATTGAACATCACGTCTAAATGACTTGTCTTATTTCTTTGAAAAAAATATATGTTACTTTAGACAATTTCCTTCGTAATTTGATCTCAGAATATTTGAAATTATATTTTTATAACATAGTGTAATTAATTTGTAAAGTTATATCTAAATAGCATAAATAATTGAGAATCACGCAAGAACTACAAAGCGTGTTTTTATGAAACCTTCACCATTTTAAAGATCATTTAATTATTTACAATTTAGTCTCAGTGTTTTAGTTTAATACTTGTTGTTTTATGTGTAACAAATTAATAATGAGTCTAATTTCGGACAGCGCTCCTTGATGGGCGAGGTTTATTACTGGGTGGACGTACGACGCGTTACGTGAGCTCAACGCAGAACACGCAAGCTAACCACTCAAGGTCATTGGCAGTTAATAGCGCCATAAGGTTAATTAATTATACTTCAAAACGACAGATTGAATTGAAACTTTGCACACTTATCAAAGACCGATGACAATGCATGGTTAGTTAAGAGACGTCATTCTAAATCAAATATGGCGGCCTAACAGAGATGGTGGACCAGCCCTAATCTCTTCAAAGTTAGAGCGAACAGGCTTCTTCTGGGTAAATTCGCTCCATCATCGACTTTGTCTCTGTCACCTCTGACCTAGACTAGAGTCAAGAGCAAACCCATCTATAATAAAAAAGTGTGTGTGTACTTATGTACGCACGTAAGAATACCAAACTGTCACAAAGTTTACAAAAGGCAAAACAATCATTCTTCATGAACCACAGACTATAGCTAACTTCAGGGTGTCGGTTCCAGCTGACTTCAACCTGTGAATTTTGTGTGATAGTGATGCGCGCGCATCTTACAATTTCACTCTCATCATTTTTTCATAACGCGCCTAAAGAAGTATAACTTCAAAAAAGAATACGAAAAATGAAGCGTGTATTTAGTTTTTTTTTTAAGTATAGAAAACTAGCTGCGCCCCACGGTTTCACCCGGGTAGACCGGGATAAAAAGTAGCCTATGTGTTAATCTAGGGTAAGCTATCTAGATACCAATTTTTATCAAAATCGGTCGAGCTGTTTGAGCGTGAAGTAGTAACAATAGAATTTTTGGAAGTCGTTTGTTTTTTTTTTTGTAAAAAAGCTTTTTAGCTCGTACTTATATACTTTGTAATTATTCTAAACAATAACAATAATATGTATACCTACAGCTACACTTATGGGATAGGATTTTTTTTTAGGGTGTTCCTTCCCTGCCTGAGTACCCAGGGGTGCGGTAACTCTGTTAAGAGTTTATCCGCTACCCCTAGGCATGCAGGCACCGGCCACAATGGGCCCAGTCAGTGGTGGCTGACAATCATCTCTTTGAGGCGCGCGTGGAACACTACGCGCCGTCGACTCACGGGCCTGATGCTGATCGGACGGAGAGCTACCCACTGCTCGCAGTCCGGAGGCCCAGGTCTACGGTGGCCGGAGATCGTCTCGCGGCACGAAATTAGCCTCCGCATTCGCAAGCATTACTACTTCACAGAAGGAGGAGACTGCTTCCCATTCCCTCTCGCTCCATACCGAAACGCGGCCGGGCGCGAGAGGTCACCACGGCCTATCGCATGCACGAGGACACGGTGGTGCTCCGCCCAAGCGGGGCAGACCTCCACCGTATGCTCCACCGTGTCCTCTGGGCGATCCGCTCAGTGGTAACACCCGGGCCTTTCCTCCCGCCCGAGCCGATACAGGAACCCCCGTACCAACCGTGTCCGGTGAGAACTTGCGTCAGGCGGAAGGTGAGGACGCCGTGACGCCTCTCCAGCCACTTCTCAAAGAGGGGCACTACCGCCGCGATGGTACGCCACCATCCCAGCGCTGGGTTGCGACAGTCGCTGTAATCCATGTCGCCATGAGATCCTGCCTGAGCTCCATTCACCGAGCCGCGAGGTGTCGCGGCAGCGGAGTTTTCCTTGCGCCACTCCCAGAGCAGCGCAAGGTCCTTTCCCGCTCTGGGTGGAGTGACTCTTACTGACTAAAACCCACTCGTGTCCCTGCAGTTGCCTGGACCAGGACAAGGTGACTCTTTCGATTGTTGAGCGATTGCATGGCTGCTGCGCTGCGTGTCGCGGCTACGATTCCCGCACAGAACAAATATTTGTATGGCCTACAGATAGTAGTTCCGGGTCTGGGTGTCTTGTGTATGTGAGTTTACATGTTTGTGAACGCATCCACGATTTACAGGAGTAATTCCTAGTATTTGCAAACGTTTTTATTGAAATAAAGGTTTCGGCTTTTGGTATACTTCAAGAAAACTACAATATTCAATTTATCCTTTCATCAAACTATTAAGGAAGTTCATGGGTAACTGCAGAGGTAAGGTCAGCAGAGAGAGTGGGTTCTGCTGAGCGTCCGGTGTTGTCAAAGCTGGGGTGACCGCCTGGGGACGGGCTGTAGATAGGGTCAGCAGAACTGTAAACAAAAATGGTTTATGGGTGAGAAAATACGTATCAGTTCTTTTTTTTTTGACTCCACTTTTTTAAGATTCTTCATTTAGAGTTCACATACAGTTCCTACCAGCATTTTTTTCAAAATCTTAATATCACATAAACTTCAATAAGAAATCGATACATATCATGTCCCTGCCAGAGTCTGTGTTTCCTGATAGCTACAACCTGGGAGTCTTTAAGTCAAGAGTGAATAGATTACTTCTAGGCATGTGTACCTACTCCATCGTCAACCACATCATTGCTTACCATCAGGTGAGCTAGTGATCCACCTACTTAGTGATAAAAAAAACAATTGAAATGATTTGAAGTAAATTTTCTTTCTTCAAGATAAGACCCCGTGAGAGCGGTTTCGCACTACGTCTACATCCGAATTCGAACCGAATCCGTGAAAATACGGTCCGGAGTAGTCGTAGAACTATTTGTATGGTAGTTTACGCACTAGATCCGATTTCCGTGATCCGTTAATCTCCGTTCGTCCATCCGTCTATCCGTGAAATAGCCATAGTATTATTTGTATAAACACTCGCGCACTGCATCCGAATCGAATCCGAGTTGTTTAAGAGCAACTGGAGGAGTGTCGCCGATTGAAAAGACTCATGATTCACGACGTGAACGCTCTGCTGTGGCTTTGCGTAATATGACGTAAGTATGCCAAAAGGTGGCCCTTTTTTTTGGGTGGGAACTTATCAAATAATTTCTCGTGTTACTCCACCTGAAGCGGGAGGGCGTGTCAGACTCTTACTGACTAAAACCTACCCGTGTTCCTTCAGTGGCCTGTGCCAGGGGCGCGGTGACTCTTTCAAACACACGCGTGACCCTGACAGGGCCCTTGAGTAACGGATTTGGCTTGGAAGTAGTGTGAAAAGCAATATTCGAATACGGTCCGAGTTTTCTAGATCCTTATTTTCACGGATTCGGATCGGATTCGGATCGGACGTAGAGCGAAAAGCAACATTCGAATACGGTCCGAGTTTTCTAGATCCGTATTTTCACGGACTCGGATCGGATTCCGATCGGACGTAGAGCGAAATCCAATATCCGAATACAGTCCGAGTTTTCTAGATCCGTATTTTCACGGATTCGGATCGGATTTGGATCGGACTTAGTGCGAAACCGCTCTGACAGTGAGCTCTATAAGGTGAAAGTTCCACCCTAGCCCGCGAAATTCAAATTTTCTTCCGTTTTTTGCAATTTGCAGGTCAGTGTCAGGTTGTATCTTGGTCAAAATTTGATTCGTGGCCGTAGCAAATATGTATTTATAGAATTATAATCATTAAAATCATCAATACAACTCTCTCAGTTAGGATTGATGCCAAATGTAAGAATTTCATGAAATCATGACTGAGAAATACTTCTAAACTTGACACTTGCCAAATGCATAAACCGTGCAAAACAAAATTATAAAGAAACACTCCACTTACCGCTTAAAAGTAAAACAATGAAATATATTTTAATTGTAGTCATTGTGTGTCAGAACAGCCTTATCGTTTATAGTTAATTTTATTCATAACTAATTCGATCCTCACTATTTATATAAGCCCAATAGTTTTAATCGTCATGCTAAAATCGATTTTTTATTTTTAAAATATCATATTTTTTTTAAACTATATGTTATTCTGTGGCTTTACTTTTTAGGGTTCCGTAACCAAAGGGTTCAACCGGAGCCCTATTGCTGTCACTCACGTGTCCGTCTGTCTGTCTATTCGCCAGTCGTCTGTCAAACAGATTTTACAGCCAAACGGTTGGTCGGTTAGTTGCTGTAAATTTTCACAGTATAAGCATATTCTTGACCCAAATAGTCAAAAATACATTTGGTACGGAACCCTAAATGTGTGAAGTCCGAAACGCACATGGCCGGTTTTTTATAGGGTAGGAAATCATAAAATAACTTCTCCCGCTCGCTCTGCAGGTGTATTCACTAACTCAGTTGACATCAATTTGATAGGCACTTTGCAGTACATTGCTGCTTTGACGTATAGGAAAATAAAAATGTACTACGTAGTGCCTAATAATCGATGTCCACTGAGCAAAGCAGCAATGTACTGCAAAATGCACACGACTGTTATACGACTTTTAATGGTTTTTAATTGAACATCACGTCTAAACGACTAATCTTATTTCTTTGAAAATAATATGTTACTCTAGACAATTTCTGTCGTAATTTGATTTGAGAATATTTGAAATTATATTTTTATAACATAGTGTAATTAATTTGTAAAGTTATGTCTAACCCGGATAAAAATTGAGAATCACGCAAAAAATATAAAGCGTATCTTTATAAAATCTTTACCACTGTAAAGATCATTTAAATATTTATAATTTAGTCTAAGTGTTTTAGTTTAATACCTGTTGTTTTATGTGTAATAAATTAATAATGCGTCTAATTTCGGATAGCGCTGCTTGATGGGCGAGTCCAATTACTGGGTGGACGTACGACGCGGTGATCTCAGCACAGAAGAAGCAAGCTAACTACTCAAGGTAGTTGGCTGTTAATAGCGCCTTATTGTCAACTTAATTAGCGAATAGGTACATCTGCTGGGCGGAGCGGGCGGGCGTGTCAGACTCTTACTGACTAAAAACCACCCCTGTTCCTTCAGTAGGTGACTCGATCAATCCCGCGACCCTACTGACAGAAAAACAGAAATTATTACTTTTCTCTTTTTAACCAAACTCACAACGTGCTGTCGTACTACATATAATAAGCCGTAACAGTATTTTGTTTAAATAACGTAAAATCAATTTATTTTATAAAAACTTCGTTTTTAATGACGCAATTGTTATTCTTTTTCACCCGACTAAAACCCGATTTCTGAAATCTAACTAATTGAGTTTGGATGCATGGATAAATCTTTGTTAGTCAATCACACCCGAACGGCTGTACGGATCTGGATGAAAGGCACAGAGATAGATTATAGTCTGGAATAGCAGAATGTAAAAAAAAACTTAAAAGTTAAATTTGACCCACTTCCAGGTTTCCGATCGAGCTGAAATTTTGACAGAGCTCGTAGCTAATGTAATAACAGCCGCACGGGTCGATTCATCAGGTTAAGCTGCGCTTGCCGCGGTTGTTCCGTGGATGGGTAACAATCTTTACATACCGAGACTCCTCCTTGCCTTGGAAACCACGTTAAACCGTTGGTCCCGGCTGTCAATCGTGGATCTTTGACAGTCGTTACGTGTCGTCAGAAGCCCGAAACTCTGACAACCAGCCTTACCCAAGGGGTATCGTATTACCCAGTAACTGGGTTGTGGAGGTCAGATAGGCAGTCGCTCCATGTAAAATACTGGTATTCAGCTGCATCCAGATAGACTGAAAGCCGACCCCAAGATAGTTAGGAAAAGGCTAGGTAGGCAGGCAGGCATTTAGTTTGGATGACAATGGTACCAATTCTCTTGTTCAATAACTAAACTAAAATTTGAGAATCGCTATCTTTTACTAAAAGGCAGTGCGAGAAAAGCACGGCTGTAGCTATGAACTAAGTTAGAGATATCAAACTAGTTTACGCCTTGCGCTTCACCGTGTTTTTAATCGACAAGTTTTTACGTGTACCCTTAATTTGTATGGAAATATTAGTTCAATTAAATTTGACAGCTCTAACTTACGTCCGTCTCTTTCTTTTTTTACTAGAGAGAAAAAGATAGGAATAGCCTAAATTAAGTTTAATTTGTGCACAACAGAATCCGTATCAATGCATGGTTAGTTAAGTGATGTCATTTTAAACTAATATGGCGGATTCCCAAAGATGGCAGACTGGTTATTTTGTATGCATTCCCATGATGTGGGTAAGTATCAAATGAAAGGGTTTTTTGCTTAGAGAAATATAAAAATAAAATGACGTCACTCCAGAGTGTTTTTGATTATTTTTTAACCGTTATTTTTTTTCTTCTTTAATAAAGGATTATATAAATTTTATGCGCAGTTTGAGGTGAATTATCTTAAATTCACGAGCTAACGATGTATAGTCGAAGTGAAAAGAGATTAGCGATTAGAGGGTCATAACTTATGATTTATTTGTGGGCATTAACAAATAATTTGTTGTTTCGAGCGAATAGCTTTGCAAGGTTCGTTGTGAAATATTGTGTTTTTTAAGGAAAAATCGAAAGTTTTCGGATAGGATAGGGTACTTACCGTTGACCTAAATATAAATCCCGATAAGTCTGGAAACCGTAAAATTTAATTACATCATAAAAAATCGGCCAAAGGCGTGTCGGACTTTGCACATTTAGGGTTCCGTATTAATTGTATTTTCGACTATTTGTATGGCTTTGGGTCAACAAGATGCTTATACGTACTATGAAAATTTGAAGACTGTAGCTCAAAATTTTTGGCTGTAAAACCTGTGTGACAGACGACGGACAGACAGACACGTGAGTGACAAGAATAGGGCTCCGTTTGGATCCTTTGGGTACAGAACCCTAAAAAGGTCTCGAAATAAGGAATTCGGGGCCCAGTTTTAAAGTGAGGCGACCATATCTTGTGGGTATCGTATGAAAAGGAGCTGAAAACAGATTTTTATTAATTTTTGACGTCTAATTTTCGATTTATGAAAAAAAAAATATATATATAATGACCCCTTTTTAGGGTTCCGAAAGTCCGAATGAAAAAACGGAACCCTTATAGAATCACTCATGTGTCTGTCTGTCTGTCCGTTTGTCCATCATTAATTAATTTGGAATATGGGAGTCATTTTTGGGGTGAAAATCGGAAAGTTAAAAAACAAAGTTTTTCAAACTGCCCCGCGACATATCAAATGAAAGCCCTACATTGTGACAGTCTTGAATGTATTTTTTTCATAATTTTAAAATTTTAAGAAAAAAAATGAAAAATTTTCATCCCCCTTATCTCCGACATCACTGGGCCAAAAATTTTGAAAAAAAATACAGAAAGTAGTTATTTACTTATAACCCAAAACCTAAAGGAGACAGTTCAAAAAAAAAAAGTGTGTGTGTACTTATGTACGCACGTAAGAAGTTACACTTCATCATCTCATCATCATCTCATCTTCATCTCATCTCATCTCATCAAAAAGAGACTTTAACCTCTGAGTTTGTTTCGGTGTTTCTTCTCAGGGTAGTCAGCTAGGAAACACCGGCCTCATCTAGCTTAAACTGACAAAAAACATTGACGTGTAAAAGTGTTCCTTGTAACCTATTTTCTGAATAAACATCATTTACGAGTATCATCTCATATATCGTAATCATTATCATTATTATATTATTATAATATTCTTTTTTTTTCGCATTCACTCTCGCTCTGTCTCTTTCTATTCCCCCTCCCTAGGAGCGTTAAACGTTTAAAGCTTTTTTGTTGCAAATCGCATTAGAAGTATAACTTCAAAAAACCTGAAAAAGATATGATTTGCTCGGCACCATATTTTTCGCGCGCGAGGCCCACACGCTCTTGACCGGTTTTTTTTTTACAAACTTACTTATTGCGTTGGAGAATTGACATATATCGATGAAAACGTCTTCAACTACAAAGTTAACATTTGTCAATCTTAATTATTATGGTACGGAACCCTTCGTATGCGAGCCGACTCGCCTAATCAACAGATTTTTATTTAGGTAGGTACTGTAGGACCCGAAGGCACCAGTACGGCCTGCAGGGATCCTGAGACGTTCTAGTAAGTTCAGGGTATAGGTCTCACTCGCTGGCAACGCGAGAGTGTGGTGTATGAGAGTGACTGGCTAACTTGTGCAGTGTTATAAAAGAAAGAGGATGAAGCACTCAGAATTCTTATATCATATATAGAGGAAATTATACATGTGCCCAGTTCAGTCAGGGCCACAGAACTGCTCCCTAAAACAAATATGATGCCTACACATTCAATATTCAAACGGTTCTTCAATAATGTTAACCACAAGCTGAAGGCCGGTACAGAGCCTTTAGACAAAATACATTTCTGTTAACGTTAACGCTAACGCTTCGTGCAAAATGTATGGCAACGACATTACTGGGCGTGAGTCACGTGACAGTTTATTTATTTATTTATTTATTAAAACTTCATGCAACACAAATGTACAAAGGCGGACTTAATGCCTTAGGCATTCTCTACCAGTCAACCAAGGGTGGTGGAGAGATATCATGGCAGGTGCATAAACTGAAAAAATAAAATCATTCTAAGACGAAAATAATTACAAAAGTATATATAAATATAGTTCCCCGCAGCTCAAAATAGCTCAATATAGTTTCGCGCGCTCTCCGCAGGTATTGTCCTTGCCATACATTTTACACGAAGCGTTAGCGTTAACGTTAACAGGAATGTATTTTTGCTAAGGGGGCAGACCCGCTGAGTTTAGGCTGTGTCTACAATCGTCACAGTACACATCTTCGTCTTAGTTATTTGGTACAGCGATTGCAAGTGCTAAGCGTGTGTTTCAATTTCCAACGGGCAGTGTTATAACATACTTCCATACCTACTGTTCGACTTGCTCGTTGGGAACAAATAAAAGGGTGGACTGTAATAAATAGGCTTGGTGTATTGCCGTTAATTATATAAATTGCAACTGTCCCGGACAAACATATACTATCTTTAAAAGCGTTTTGAGTGTCGTCCGTCGCGGTGCCCTCTGAGAAAGCGAGTGTCCGCCGGCTGGCCCGGCTCCCCGCGCCGCACCGCAGCTCGCTCGCTGATGTTGATGACGCGTTGGTTGGTCACGACGCCTGCGCGTGCTGTCTGCGTGTTTGTTGGGTGCGATTCCCAACACCTACATACCTAATATTGCACCCGTACGAAACCGGAACAAGTCAGTAGTGGTAGAATAAAACACAATATATAAACTTACTAGCTGCGCCCCACGGTTTCACCAGCGTAGACCGGGATAAAAAGTAGATCCAAGGCATAAGCTACCTATATACCAAATTTCATCCAAATCGGTCCAGCCGTTTGAGCGTGAAGAAGTAACAAACGTACAAACATACACATTCACAAACTTTCGCCTTTATAATATTAGTGTGATAAATCCGAAAAAAGCTACAGAGGCTGTACATATTCGTTTCGTTTTTAGGGTTCCGTACCTAAAGGGTAAAACGGGACCTATTACTAAGACTCCGCTGTCCGTCCGTCTGTCTGTCACCAGGCTATATCTCATAATCCGTGTTAGCTAGACAGTTGAAATTTTCATAGATGATGTATTTCTGTTGCCGCTATAACAACAATACTAAAAAACAGAATAAAATAAATATTACAACCCATACAACAGACATGATTTTTTTGCAGTTATTTTTTAAATAATGGTACGGAACCTTTAATACGCGAGTCTGACTCGAACTAGGCCGGGTTTTTCGTTTATCACAGCCTAACTTCAGCAATTCAAAGCCAAACGTTCGGATATTTGCGTCACAGTTTACATTTAAACAGTAAAATCCTCAAAACAAAAAGTTATGTAGGTACTTTGACAACTCATCAAAAGCTGTTAAAATATGCAAATGATCAAAGTTTTTGGTTACAACCACAGAGCGTCGAGTCGCGTCGGTGCTCACAATGGGCCCACAGCTCGTCAGGCATGCCAGCTGTGCCAGCAATGCCAGGGTCGCAGGTGTGTGTTTAAAAGAGTTACCTTTTCCTGGCACAGGTAACTGAAGAAGGATGGGTGGGTTTTAGTCAGTAAGAGTCTGACACGCCCTTCACCCAGAGCGGGAGGAGTTATTTATTAATTTCCCACCAAAAAAAAGGTCGTCCGCCGTGTCCTCGTGGATACGATAGGCGGCAGCGACCTCTCGCGCCCTGCCCTGGTCCAGGCCATGGTACGGAGCGAGAGGGAATGGGAAGCAGTCTCCTCCTTCTGCGAAGCAGTAAGGCACGCGAAGGAGAAGGCGGAACGGGTGAGGCAGACTCAACGGAGTGGCCCTCACCCCCCCCAGCCGCAGCCGCTGCAGGAGACGCCCCGGGCGTCGGGGGTCGCTGTCCGATCAGCACCAGGCCCGATAGTCGACGGCGCGTAGTGTTCCACGTGCGCCTCAAAGAGATGTCAGCCACCACTGACGGGGCCCATCGTGGCCGATGCCTGCATGACTTCGAAAAAAGGAGAAGGTTCTAGGTTCGACTGTATGTATGTTTTTTTTTTTTTATGTATTGCCACCGATTTCTCTGTCAATTGTAGACCGATTTTCAAAATTCTTTTTTTATTCGAAAGAGTACGTGTACAGAGTGGTAACATTATAAATTTTATCAAAAACAAATAAATATAGACATAGATGACGTTTTGGTTTCCTTCAATTACGAGTACCTATGTTCAAACTCTATGTTCCATGTTATTGGGGCTATCAATTCTATCGGGCGTAACTTTAATATTTAGTTTCAGTTCTGGGGTGTAACAACTAAAACCTGAAAAATAACTTTTAATTCGGAAGTCGGTGTCAAATAGCGAAGAAATAAAAACCAACACCGACTGCCGAAATAAGTTATTTTTAATTTTTTTGTGTAGTTATTTTCTTTTTTGGAAGTCGGTTGTATTTTTAACCGACTTCGCAAAACTGATGAGATTCTTTCTATGTTCGACTGTATGTATGTTTTTTTTTTTTTTTTTTGTAAATCCACCGATTTCTCTGTCAGTTGAGGACCGATTTTCAAAATTCTTTTTTTATACTCCAGTGGTGGTCCCAAATTTTATTGAAATTGCTTTAGCGCTTTTTAAGAAAAAACTTTTTTACAAAAAAATAGAACCGACTTCCAAAAAAAGTGCATTTTGCACTTTTTTTGGAAGTCGGTTCTATTTTTTTGCTAACTTAATTTCGGAAGTCGGTGTTCCTGTTTTGTGTCTTCGTTTTTTGACACCGACTTCCGAAATTAAAGTTATTTTGCACTTTTTTTATTTTTCACGTTTTAGTTGTGGTTCACAAAGTTTTTTATTTTTCACGTTTTAGTTGTGGTTCTCCATTAAACTGGTTAATTCATAGACATACGATAGCAGCAATCGCGGTTGATTTGCTGTCAATTTTTGAAGAGTTCCGTTGTCTGTCTCCGAAACCCATCATCAGATCTTTTTTAAATTTAAATGGGGCCATTTCGGAATAAACCCCTTTCGAACAAAAAAAGAATTTTGCAAATCCGTCAATATATGACGGAGTTATGCCCGAACATACATAAAAAAATAAATAAAAAAAAATACAAATATCCGAATTGATAACCTCCTCCTTTTTCGAAGTCGGTTAAAAATCATCAAAAACAAAAAATGCGTATACGTAGATGACGTTTTGATCTGCTCCGATTACGAGTATGTTCAAATTCCATGTTTCATGTTATTGGAGATTTTTTTTTTGTGGGGTGGAAAGTCATCCAATTACATCTCCCGCTCTGGGTGGAGCTGGAGGGCGTATCAGACTCTTACTGACTAAAACCCACCCCTGTTCCTTCCCTGCCTGAGTGCCCAGAGGTGCGGTAACTCATTTTCAGAATGTATCCGCTACCCCTAGGCATGCAGGCACCGGCCACGATGGGCCCCGTCAGTGGTGGCTGACAATCATCTCGTTGAGGCGCGCGTGGAACACTACGCACCTTCGACTCACGGGCCTGGTGCTGATGGGACGGCGAGCTTCCCACTGCTCGCCGTCCGCAGGCCCGGGTCTACAGTGGCCGGAGATCGTCTCGCGACGTCCTTCGCCCAGTGCCTCTCCTGCGATGGTAGCGGCTGGGGCTGTGAGGCCCACTCCGTAGAGTCTCCCTACCCGTTCCGCCTCCTCCTTCGCGAGCATTACTGCTTCGCAGGAGGAGACTGCTTCCCATTCTCTCTCGCCCCGTACCATGGCCTGAACCAGGGCCGGGCGCGAGAGGTCACCGCCACCTATCGCATCCACGAGGACACGGCGGTGCTCCGCCCAAGCGGGGCAGACGTCCACCGTATGCTCCGACGTGTCATCTGGGCGATGCGCGCAGTGGTAACACCCGGGCGTTTCCTCCCGCCTGATCTGATTCAGGAAACTCCCGAAACAACCATGTCCGGTGAGGACCTGCATCAGGCGGAAGGTGAGGACGCCGCAATGGTGGCGTGCCCAGCGTTGGGTTGCGACAGTCGCTGTCTCCATGTCGTCATAAGATCCTGCCGGAGCTCCGTCCGCCGAGCCGCGACAATGTTATTGGGCTTAAAGTTATTTTCAATTTTTTGTGTATTTTCTTTTTTGGAAGTCGATTGTATTTTTTGTAAAAAAAGTTTTTTATTTGTAAAAGGATTCTTAGTCAGTAAGAGTCTGACACGCTCTCCCGTTCCACCCAGAGCGGGAGCAGCTATTTGATAATTTCCTACTCCCCACCATACAAAAAAAATTCAGATATGCAGACCATGCAGTAGACATGCCCTGCCCAATCTCATTTCAGTTCAGCAGCAGAATCTTTACTGTTATCATAAAGCAAAAAATACCTACTTTTTTTTAAATTATTAATAGGCTTGCGTTTGACCACTGCCTCACCTGATGGTAAGCGATGATGTGGTCGAAGATGGAGCACACTTGCCTAGAAGTAACCTATTCACTCTTGACTTAAATACCCCCAGGTTGTAGCTATCAGGAAACACTGACTCCGGCAGGGAATTCGACTTCCTTAGCTGTACGGACAATGAATGTGTTCTCAAAACGTTTTGCGCGCGAGTCTCGGTTTTAATCTAGAAAACATATTTATTCTGACTATAACGAAATTTGTGCTCAGCGAAATTGTACGGCCACTAATATTATTTATACCTTTAAACCACTCAGGAGCGGCGTTAAGTGGTGGCGAGCAGGGCAACCACCCGGGGCCTCGGTCTTGTGGGGGCCTCGCGCCACAACTCGTGTAGAAAAAAAACCTTTTATTTTATTATTTGTAGTATAGTTCCTTTCATAGTAAAGTTAATATTAATAGTAGGATAAGTATCGAATAGAGAGCAGTGGTGGCCCAGTGGTATCGGCCGCGACTTACAAGTTGTAGGTCGTGAGTTCAAACCCAGGCAGGCACTTTACTTTGTGTAAATTGTTTCATCACCACTGCTCTCAAAACGGTGCAGAAAAACATCGTGAGGAAACCGACTTGTCCTAGAACTTAAAATTCGAAGACATGTAACATCCACCAACCCGCACTGGGTCCGCGTGGTAGATTACGGCCCACACCCTCTCACTGAGAGGAAGCCTGTGCCCCAGCAGTGGGGACATTAAAAGGCTGATGATGATGAAGTATCGAATTCCTCAAAATATCATAGAGTCATAGACTCAAGATCGGTCTTCAGCTCTAGCAATTATTTTTACTAAAAACGAAGTACCTCTTTCACCAGATTGTTGAAAAGCGGTAAAAATAATAGTCAAATCCGTGTGAATATCATTTCCTAGGTTTATAATCATTGTTGTACGTATTGTATGTATGTTCATTTTTATAAATCTTCTATATAATACAACTTTTACATTTCTCGTGTATCATCAGAAACCTACTTTGGATTCATATATTTTGTATAAAGGAGAAGAGCCTCTCGCAAAGATCTGCTGCCCGGGACCTCGCAACGGTTAAGGCCGCCTCTGATACCGCTTTATACATTACTAGCGACTCGCCCCAACTTTGCTCGGGTACTAATTATACACCTAAACATTCCTCATGAATCACTCTGTCTATTGGTTAAAACCGCATGAAAATCCGTTCAGTACCTAGTTTATGAGTTTATAGCGAACAGACGCAAAGGGAGACTTTGTTTTAGAATATTATGTAATGATATTCTATTTTCTTTATACCACGTCTTCAACTCAATTCAATATTTTTTTGGAATTAAATGCGACTTTCTTGAAGATAATTGTTCAGTTCGTTGGCAGAAGCCTAAATTAGGACCACTCATTTTCGTTACACCCTGACAATTTATCTATTTAAAAATATGTCAATTATTTAATAATACTAAATACATTATTTTTTAAATTTCATAATATTTTTTATCTTTTAATATGTATAATTATTTTTTTTACTCCTAATAATCATACACCTATTAATAATTTAATATTATAATTAGTTTCTGTTATTAAAAAAATATATATATATTAAGATTAAGCTGGCAACTTTTGCCGCTGCCGGCACTGCATTCTATGCTCTATGGTTACAAACCTAAATACGCAAAGTAGGAGAAACTTTGTATGATCTCGGGAAGAAATGCGAAAGGAATACTGATTTTATTTATTTTGTTGACAACTGTTGGAGTTTTCTAATAAAAACGTAATTATATGTCTTAGATATAATTGAGCACAAAGGAAGAAAGTAAATTAACAAAGAATGAACAAAAGAAACATACTATAATTTACGGCAAAGTGCCTATCAAATTGATGTCAACTGAGTTGACATGGTGAGATGAGTTAAAGTTAAACTGAGTTAGTGAATACGCCTGCTGGAACGCAAAAGGCAACTAAAGAAACATGGATGGGTTTTACTCAGTAAGAGACGTATTTACAACGGCAAGGCAAGGCGTGGATGGGATGGGCGAGAATTGAAATTACGCTTACCCATTTACACCGAAAGATGTCTCGCGATGGCCAGCGCCGGCTCGCGATTTCACGCGCCGCCATCGCTACCTCGCGCCGGCTCGCGATTTCACGCGCCGCCATCGCTACCTCGCGCCGGCTCGCTTTCACGCCCCGCCCAGCCTGCCGTGTCTCTCGCGCCTACTACGTTTTGTGGAGAAAGAGTATTGTATGATCAACGTTCGCGGTTTGTCTTTTTCCGTGTTTTGTCATTACTTATTAAATATGTTAATGGAGGAAGAAGAATCGAAAGAAGATATTAGTATGCAGTGATGTCTCGCGATGGTCGGAGCGAGCAGGCGCGTGCCAGCGCGTGCCAGCGCGAGGCATCGCGAGACATCGCGTGTCAGCGCTTAAGGCGCAGTTATACGACTTTTAATGGTTTTTAATTGAACATCACGTCTAAACGACTAGTCTTATTTCTTTGAAAAAAATATATGTTACTCTTGACTATTTTTGTCGTAATTTGATCTGAGAATATTTGAAATTATATTTTTAAAACATTGTGTAATTAATTTGTAAAGTTATGCCTAACGCGGACAAAAAATTGGGAATCACGCAAAAACTATAAAGCGTATTTTTATGAAACTTTCACCATTATAAAGATCATTTAATTATTTATAATTAAGTCTCAGTGTTTTCTTTAATACTTGTTCTTATAGGCGTAATTAATTAATAATGCGTCTAATTTCGGACAGCGCTCCTTGATGGGCGAGTCCTATTACTGGGTGGATATACGACGCGTGACGTGAGCTCAGCGCAACACACGTAAGCTAACAACTCAAGGTCGTTGGCAGCTAATAGCGCCTTAACGGAGAGAGAACGTGCGGGCCCTCGATGTAGAATAATATTAGAACTATTCTTAGAGCAATAAAGTTCAAAATTGTAGTAACAAATATTTCAATTCTCGCATCGCACATCCAGGCGCATCTAGACCTTTTACACCAAAGATGGGTAGGGCATGGTTAGAAATTATCAATTCTTGCCCATCCCATCCACACCTCGTCTCGCCGGTGTAAACCACCTTCACACGCCCGCCCGCTCCACCCAGAGCGGGAGAAGTCATCTGACGATTTTCTACCCTAAAAAAATCAAACAACATAGCATTAGATGGACGTTAAACATCCAGCGCAAAGTGAATGGTTATGCATGTATGCAGGACCCGATCCAGGGGGAGGCGAGCCGGGCAAATGTCCAAAGAGGCAACAATCAAGGGTGGCAAAATTTAGGACGGTTGACGGCTACAATAAAAGTAAAATGTTTTTTTTTATTTTTATTAATGATCGCACAAATGAAATAAAATAGAATACAAAGAAATCTTCCCGTATTTTTGAACTGGCCGCCTCCTTTTTGTTTCGTCAGAAAATGTAACTTATCTGCCCTCCCTTTTTTGTTTTGGGGGTGGGAAATCATCCTATGACTTCGACTCTTACTGACTAAAACCCACCCCTGTTCCTTCCTTGCCCGAGTGCCCAGGGACGCAGTAACTCTGTTATGAATTTATCCGCGACCCCTTGGCATGCATGCATCGGCCATGACGGGCCTCGTCCTGATTGCTGACAACTCTTGTTCCTCGCGCGTGGAACACTACGCGCAGTCGACTCTCGGGCCTGGTGCTGATCGGACGGCGAACTAAACTTATCTGCCCCCCCAGCCATACTACTTTTCTATTATTGTTTACGCTAATGCTTAGTACAAAATGTATGGCAATGACATTACCTGCCCCCCTAGCCATATTACATTTCTATTATCGTTTACGCTAACTATTTTTAGTACTTTTATCTCAAAGCTGGAGCTCTGTCCGCCGCCGCGCCGAAAATAAGTGACAGTAAAAGATTTTTTTTTTTAAATCATTGTTAGGGTTGTGACCATGGAGCCTATTACTTGACACACGAAAAATTTAGTCGAGTACCATAAATAATACAGAAAAACCGTTAAAAGTTGCCAACCACAGAAAAAATAAATAGCGAACAAACCGCATGAGCCAACGTGTTGGCCGTGGCGTACTAGACAACAATTTTTTGCACCAGCTAGGTTGCTGGGACGCCACAGTGGTTAGAACAAAATGTATGGCAATGACATTACCTGCGTAGATAAGTGTCACGTGACTTATCGCAGGTAATGTCATTGCCATATATTTTGTACCTACCGCCGCAATGGAGGCGTGCCTAGTAGATTGGGCCCGGGTATATATTAGACAAACGGCTAAAACAATACAAGTAGGTAGCCATAGACGTCGGCAGAACTATTATCAAAGGGGTGCATCTTTAAGTCTTCAGCATATCACCTCATACGGAAACAACAGCTCAAAAGGAGGCAAAAGCGAACAAGGAGAGCTAGAAAATTTTAACACCTCGCGTCAGATATGTTTGGAATAATATTTTAAGAGAAATTTTTATATACTTTGATCGTTTTTTCAAGCTTTTATATAGTTTCACCTGTCCCATTGTCTGTCGGTCTGTAATCAAATTTTGCAAGCTAAATTAGACCTACTTCCCGATGTCCGATTGGACTCAAATTGATTGATTGATTCGTCTTGAGGAGTACTTTACACGAAGACGATATCCAGGTTCTGATGATGAAACTGGAAGGTGGCCACGGCATCTCTGTAATAAAACAACATAATCTCACCGAGTTTGGGCTCGATTGATTCGTCTTGAGGAGCACTTTACATCACATTATAATATCCGTTGAATATTTTAAAACATCATGTCTACTCTAAAATACTTACCTACTAAATAGTTAAAAATAAATTAATCCGTCAGGCTCCGGAATAAGACACAATTAAAAACCTATTGTTGCGTCCCCGATGTGGGGCGCGCGGGGCCTGACGCGCACAGAAGTATGGTAAGTACCTAACCTGTAACTTGTAACTGGTAATGGCTCAAGCTTTTAAGAATATATGTATGTACCTACACGCCAAATACTTACTAAAACTTATTTTTAAATTTTTAGTTAATTATCCCTTATAAAAGCTTATTTATGAAAAAAAATCTTTTAATTTTCATATATTAAGAGTGTATCGAAAGCCTCCCGGCGCCCATGTTGGCAGCTATAACTCTGCCGGCATCCGAAGCAAGTTTCGCCACTAAGTAAATGCCTTCAATTTCTACCTACCCCAGCAATGAAGGCAGGCGTAAAGATAAGCTTGAATTCAGTGAGTTAAAGTACATTCATTGTGAAGTATTCACTAAACTTTACAGACAGACGAGAGGGCAGTTAGGGTTCCGTGGAATTATAAAAAGAACCCTACATTCTCAACACACTCAAAAACTGGCTCCTATGTACGTAATATAGTGTATATCACATGGAGTGTGTTTTTTTTTTTAACCGATTTCCAAAGGAGGTGGTTCTCAATTCGATTTTTTTTGTATATTTGCTACGCGATTTCTCCGCCACATGTAAATAGATTTTGAAGATTCTTTTTTTTTTTGATAGGTTACATACTTCCAGAGATACTTGTACTTTTTGAAAACATCAACATAAACCAAAAATATGTATACACAGATGACGTTTTGGTTGTCTCCAATTATGTTCAAATTCCATGTTATTGGGGTTATCCATTCGGGCATAACTTTATTGTTTAGTTTTAGTACTAGGATACTAACTAAAAATTGAAAAATAAAAAACTTTTTTCAAAAAATACAACAGACGTCTAAAAATTGCAAAATAACTTTAATTTCGGATGTCGGTCATCATCTGCCTAGCCTTTTCCCAACTATCTTGGGGTTGGCTTCCAGTCTAACCGAATGCAGCTGAATACCAGTATTTTACATGGAGCGACTGCCTATCTGACCGCCACAACCCAGTTACTGGGTAATACGATACCCCTTGGTAAGACTGGATGTCAGACTTTCGGGCTTCTGACGACCCGTAACGACTGTCAAAGATCCACGATTGACAGCCGGGAACAACGGGTTAAAATGCTTTCCGAGGCACGGAGGTGTCTCGGCATGTAAAGATGGTCACCTATCCATTGACTAGCCCCGACAAGCGTAGCTTAACCTGATGGATCGACCCGTGCGGCTTTTATTACTTTAGCCACGAGCTCCTCTCCCATTTCCATTATTATAAAATGTTCCCACTACACAGGCCTCCTCTCTGTGAAATGGGATGGGCCATAATCCACCAAGCGGATACGGCGCGGGTTGGTGGATTCATGTTATTTTTTTAAGTAATAACTTCTTTAGCTGCGTTGAGCGATTTTTAGTTGGAACAAAACTTATTGATTCGCGTCTGACATTCTAGTGACGTGTGCGCAGAGGCCTGTGTTCATGCATCATGACGGACTCTTTTTAACCGACTTCGAAAAGGAGGAGGTCATCAATCCGGATGTTTGTATTTTTTTTTATATGCTTTCGGGCATAACTCCGTCATATATAGACGGATTTGCAAAATTCTTTTTTTTTTTTGAAAGGGCTTTATTCCGAAGTGGTCCCACGTAAATTACATTATAGATCTGATGATGAGTTTCGGAAACAGACAACGGAACTCTTCAAAAAATGACAGCAAATCAACTGCGACTGCTGCAATCGTATGTCTATGTAGTGTTAACACAATTTAATGGGGAAGCACAACTGAAAAGTGAAAAATAAAAACTTTTTTACAAAAAATAGAACCGACTTCGAAGTCGGTGTTTCTGGCTTTGTGTCTTGTCGTTTTTTGGCACCGCCTTCTGAAATTAAAGTTATTTTGCACTTTTTTTGGAAGTCGGTTCTATTTTTTGTAAAAAAGTTTTTGGGTTAAAAGTCTTGTGAGTTCACGTCAGCGACTTGCTGTGATAGCAGTAAGTTGATCATTCATACCATAATTAACCCGTCGCACGCCCAATCAGCAGACAACGAATTTAAATAGTTAAAAAAAATGTTAATAATAATAGTTACTTTGTTAAAACTTGCGGAACCCTCCTCAGGTAATATAAACTCGCTCTTGACCGCTTTCATTTTTACTTTCGATTCATTAAATTCACTGAGTTTGGTCTGTGATTCTCAAACTTTTTACGGGAATTTAAAACGTTTTATTAATGGTACAACTGTTTTGTTAGTGACTTGCTCGTAAGACTTCAAGTAGCGTTTTTTGTGAAGGAGATCGTCTGATATACTAAAGGACAACTTTAAATTAAGATTATATTTTTTATTTAACGAAAATTACTAATACATTTTTAATAATTATATTTCGGGCATTCAATCCCACCCCTGTTCCTTCCCTGCCCTGAGTGCCCATGGGCGAGGTAACTCTGTTTCGAATTTATCCTCAACCCCTGGGCAGGCATCGGCCATGACGGGCCTCGTCATTATTGCTGACAACTCTTTAAGGTGCGCGTGAAACACTACGCGCCGTGGACTCTCGGGCCTGGTGCTGATCGGACGGCGAGCTACCCATTACTCACCGTCTGCAGGCCCGGGTATGCCTTTATATCCTTGAATTAGCAATATTTGTAATAACAAATTGATGTCTAAGTATTTGCGACTTTAATAGAAACTAGAAAACAAATTCACAGTACCAAAAACTAGCTTATTGAAAAGAAATGTGATTTGTATGGCTGCTGTAATATTTAATAAAATATCTAACGAAATTAAATACTTACCGTTTTACAAAATCACTTGTAGATAAATGTTATTATTCTGTGCAGGATTTCTTAAATGCTATTTTTTGTAATATCTTTATTATCCTCTTCTTTGTACATTTGCATCCTATATTAAGGCAGAATGTACATGGATCCTATTTTATTTAACAACTTATTTTTATGTACCTACATTCCAAGCAAATAAAGACATATTCTATTCTATTCTATGGGCTGTATCTTCAAAAGTACTACTCAAATACTGCACGAAAACTCGCTTTATAAAAAAACTTTGACAGCCTCTGCGCCCTGTCTATTTCTCCTCATTGACATTAAAAAGTTTTTAATTAAAAATAGGAATGGTTTCATTCAGGGCTAAAGAACACTGCCTCTTATATAATTTTATTTTATTTGACTCGAGTTATTTTTTTAATGCGACTGCTTTTCTATTGTGAGGCAAAGATGGTGTTTTAATTTAGTAGAATAGGGCTCGGGAGTCATTAAAAAGTTTTGAAAACCGACTAAAGAAGTTTTCAATAGAATATACTTATGCAAAACTAAACTAAATAATCTAATAGTGGTGCCGATTCTGTTGTGCACAAACTTAACTTAATGTAGGATAGTGCTATCTTTTTCTCTCTAATAAAACAAGAAAGAGACGAACGTAAATTAGAGCTGTCAAATTTAGTTGAACTAATACTTTCATACAAAATAAGGGTAGGTACCTACTGTGGCGATTGTCGACACAGCCTAAACTCAGCGGAACTGTACCGGCCTTCAGCTGGCTGTTGAGATTATTGGAGAGTCGTTGGAATAATTATAAAAGAATAGGCGTCACATTTGTTTTACGTTAGACTTGACTTTTGCCCTAGCAAGTGGGTACACATGTAATTCTTATCAATCTTCAAAATAGAGCTTATCGCACCCTCATCTCTTTTCTTATCCACCTGTAGCCAGTTATCCTTTTATACACCACACCCTCGCAGTAAGCCAGCGAGTATAAGCTACGAGACAGCCACCGAACTTCGAAGGAACCCCGAAGCCCTGCAGGCCTTACTGGAGCCTTGGGGTTCTACAGTACACGTAAAAACATGTCGACTAAAAACACGGTAAAGCGCAAGGCGTAAACTAGTTTGACATCTCTAACTTTGTTCATAGATAGCCGTCCTTTTAGTAAAAGATAGCGATTCTCTAATTTTAGTTTAGATTTTGAACAAGAGAATCGGCACCAGTGAAGAATCAGCTAGTTAGCTGTTTGATGATATCTCGAAAATCTCGGGAAATCATCCAATGACTTCTCCCGCTCTGGGTGGAGCGGGAGGGCGTGCTGTCAGCCTCTTACTGACTAAATGACTAAAACCCACCCCTGTTTCTTCCCTGCCTGAGTGCCCAGGGGTGCGGTAACTCATTTTCAGAATTTATCCGCTACCCCTAGGCATGCAGGCACCGGCCACGATCGGCCCCGTCAGTGGTGGCTGACAACACCTCTTGTTCGGCGCGCGTGGAACACTACGCGCTGTCGACTCACGAGCCTGGTGCTGATCGGACGGCGAGCTACCCACTGCTCGCCGTCCGCAGGCCCGGTTACTTGGACCCCATGGCCCTAAAGAAATATGATGGTTGTGTTGTATTCAAATGCTAGCAATTTCTCTGACCTTTAATGGTGTGTTTCCACTGAAGTGGAGCTGGGTGGAGTGGAGCGGAGAAATCGTCCAATCACAAATGACGACGAATGACGAGTGACGTGTGATTTCAACCAGTCAAGTGTGAATAGGTTACTTCTATAGACAAGCGTGCTCATCGTCGACCACATCATCGCTTACCATCAGGTGAGAAAGTGGTCAAACGTGTATCAATAATAATAACAAAAAAAAAACACAACCGACTTTTTTTTAGAAGTCCGTTGTATTTTTTGTAAAACAGTTTTTATTTCAACATTAAGATCATCATCATCATCTTAATCGTTTCTCTGGGACACGTCGAGCTTTTATGCCCCGGCGTTTTTTTCTGGTGGTCGCCACTGTTGATTCTGGCTTACAAAATAAAAAAACACACACACACACTTCCCACCAGCACCACTCGCATTCAGCACTTCCTTTCGCAATGAATTAATATTATTAGTATATTGGTGTTTATTATATATTATAAATATTTTTATAGCCTTATTTACATAAGTTTATATTGTACACGATACTACCGTCGAATGTGATCTCTCTCTATCACTCAAAGGTTTGCTGGGAGAACACTCAACTTTGAGTTAAGCTCGCCTTTGTACATGAACTGTGTAATTACTGTCTTAGGTGTTAAGATGTGGTGTACAATAAAGAATTAAGATTAAGATTAAAAAAGGGGAACGGAAAGAAAGGGGAACGGTAAAGAAGAGTCTAAACGGAGTCCTATTGCTGTCACTCACGTGTCCGTCAATCCCTCTATCTGTCATCTGTCACAAAATTTGGTTCCGAAGAATTTTAAAGTTCCCATTGACCTAAGTTTATTATTACGTATATTTTACTAACAAATACCAATGGTTTAACATTTAAATTCACGTACACAAGACACCCAGACCCGGAACAACTATCTGCAGGCCATACAAATATTTGTTCCGCGCGGGAATCGAATCCGCAACTCGCAGTACAGGGACCCATTTCTGTAACTTTTAGTTAAGCAACACGCCATCGACACTCTATCGACACACAACAGACATTATTTGCCACTGTTGCAAATTTAGTATTCTGCAAAAACTTCAAAATGATATTGGTGTGGATTCTCTTGTTCAATAACTAAACGAAAATTAGAGAATTGCTATCTTTTACTAAAAGGCAGTGCGAGAAAAGGACGGCTATAGCTATGAACTAAGTTAGAGATGTCAAAACTAGTTTACGCCTTGCGCTTCACCATGTTTTTAGACATGTTTTTACGTGTACCCTTAATTTGTATGGAAATATTAGTTCAAACTAAATTTGACAGCTCTAATTTACGTCCGTCTCTTTCTTGTTTTATTAGAGAGAAAAAGATAGCAATAGCCTAAATTAAGTTTAGTTTGTGCACAACAGAATCAACACCATTGACATATTATAGTAGAGCATGGCAGACTACCAATCATTACAATAGTCTTATTATGGCGTTTCAATGGCACTACAGTGGCAAGTCAATGATCATAAACAATTCTATTGAGACACCACTGACACACTATAGACAAGTTAGTTATTATACAGAATTGGGCCCCTGCAGCTTATCGCTCAACCAGTGCACCAACCGTGTCGTCTGGGGAACCAGTCGCGTCGCATAAAATTCATATAACGTATAGGTATAGACATTTTTCGTCATCAATCTTAACTTTGACGTCATATATTGGTTTCAATATAATTTATTAGTTCAATATCACTCACATCTGATACTTTGACCCTAATGTGTCGGCAGATGAAAAAAAGTCCGTATAGCGTGATCCTGAAACGAACATTTTTAACACCGATGTACCTTTCTAGGGTTCCGTAGTCCTAACAAAGACAAGGAAAGAGACTCCTCCGTCCCTCGGAAAGCACGTTAAGCCTTTGGTCCCGGCTGTCAATCGTGGATTTTTGACAGTCGTTACGGGTCGTCAGAAGCTCGAAAGTCTGACAACCAGTCTTACCAAGGGGTTATCGTATTACCCAGTAACTGGGTTGTGGAGGTCAGACAGGCAGTCGCTCCATGTAAAATACTGGTATTCAGCTGCATCCGGTTAGACAGGAAGCCGACCCCAAGACAGTTGGGAATATATATAAAACAATAAATTTTTGGACCTCCCATAGGTACTAATTTTTGGATCTCCCATAGGTAATAATTTTTGGACCTCCCATAGGTACTAATTTTTGGACCTCCCATAGATTATAATTTTTGGACCTCCATAGGTTCTAATTTTTGGACCTCCCATAAGTACTAATTTTTGGACCTCCCATATTATAGGTACTAATTTTTGGACCTCCTACAGGTACTAATTTTTGGACCTTCCATAGGTACTCATTTTTGGACCTCCCATAGGTACTAATTTTGATCAGGTGATGATAACTTTTTACGGAAAGTTCAATTTTTTTGTTAGCAGTAGACTAGTGTAACTTCCTTGAAGAAAGTTGTTAAAATCAGTACTTATTTAAAATATGAGCTGTGAAGTTTTCATTTTGACATATTAGACAACCTTGCCCGTACACCCGTAAAAAGACACATTACATAACCGTTAACTACGCAACTGTACGTCTAACAAGGTAGCTTTTCGCAAAAATTATTTCTGGGAAACGACTTTCAGTTTGAGGTATGAAAAAAAAAACAATTTTTTATTGGGCGCAATGTAACGCGAACCCAGGCAAGTGGAGTTACACCACGCCTCTTCACTCTAAGCCAAGTAGGTACTTGTCGGATACATTTGATATTCATTGCGTTTTTGTAACTGCAAATGTGTAATTTCGAAATTTAGAAAAAAAAATATCGAAAATTCAGGTAATGTTTGTTTGGAAAAAAGTTTAGTAAACACTTGGAATTCATTTTTGTAAAAAAGTAAAAAAACAAAATTGCGAATTTGACCATCAATATCTCCAGAACCAGTGGATTCCCAGGTATGGTCTAGTGGAAAAAATATGATTCAAATAATGGGTAGAATATGTGGCTTTCGGCTTCGGAAACTGTCTTTTTACACCCGATATTTCATTTGTACTATATTTCTATAGTAATAATTTATTTCTTTTGTTCCAGATTTTAAATAAATATTCGCAGTACACAAACTGGCATCAAAAAAGAGGTACGACATATAATATAAAAAGAGGTACGATATATAATATAAAAAGCGTTACGATATATAATATAAAAAGAGGTACGATATATAATATAAAAAGAGGTACGATATATAATATAAAAAGAGGTACGATATATAATATAAAAAGAGGTACGATATATAATATAAAAAGAGGTACGATATATAATATAAAAAGAGGTACGATATATAATATAAAAAGAGTTACGATATATAATATAAAAAGAGGTACGATATATAATATAAAAAGAGGTACGATATATAATATAAAAAGAGGTACGATATATAATATAAAAAGAGGTACGATATATAATATAAAAAGAGTTACGATATATAATATAAAAAGAGGTACGATATATAATATCTTAAACTATGTATAAATATCTTCTATATAAAACAAAGTCGGGTTAGTTACACCTTTTTTAACTCAAGAACAGTTGTGCTGATTTCAATGATCTTCAATTTGTTGGATTTGTCTCCACCACGAATAGCAAAATAACTATTAAAATGTCGGAGAAATTCACAAAAAAAAATTAAAGAAAATTCATTTTCTCATATATTTTGTATTAAGTTCGCCGGGACAGTTAGTAATTATATAAAACAAAAAAAAATTTCTACCTATGTCCGTTATAGACTTGAAACCATCCAACTGATGTGCCCCAAACTGGTTTCATTAGAAAGGCAATTTTTAATGCGAAGATGGTTTAAGAACACTAAAAAAAAGCACTAATTAAAAAAAAAAATGAGCGTGCCTTACAGTAATTGCATAATTATGATGTGTAAAAATATTTGACATCCCACCTTCTAATAAAGGTTTACTTCCGATTTCGACCGTGCGCAGACTTATCATGCGTTTTCTTTTTTTGTGAGGTGGGAAATCACCCAATGACATCTCCCGCTCTGGACGGAGCGGGAGGGCCTGTCAGACTCTTACTGACTAAAACCCACCTCTGTTCCTTCCCTGCCTGAGTGCCCAGGGGAGTGGTAACTCTGTTACGAATTTATCCGCTACCCCTAGGCATGCAGGCACCGGCCATGATGGGCCCCGTCAGTGGTGGGTGACAATCATCTCTTGTTCGTCGCGCGTGGAACACTACGCGCCGTCGACTCTCGGGCCTTGTGCTGATCGGATGGCAAGCTACCCATTACTCGCCGGGTACCAGAATTACCTCACGTTGGCCGCGATTTTTTTTTATTTATCTATGTCACTGCGACTGTTAAGACCAATCTAATACCTCATTTGTTAAAATCCATCCAGCGGTTTAGGCTACAGCGCATGCAAAAGAAATTGACATACAATCACATACTCTCAAAAACAATACCCTACTTATGAGGCACTCGAGAAAAAAAAAAACAAAAAACTTTTTACAAAAAAAAAAAATACAACCGACTTCCTTAAATAATACTAAAAAATGCAAAATAACTTTAATTTCGGAAGTCGGTGTTTCTAGTTTGGTTTCTTCGTTATTTGCCACCGACTTCCGAAATTAAAGTTATTTTGCATTTTTTAGTATTATTTAAGGAAGTCGGTTGTATTTTGTTTGAATACAAAAAAAAAACTAAGTGAAAAATAAAAAACTTTTTACAAAAAAAATATTTTTTGTAAAAAGTTTTTTATTTTTCACTTTTTAGTTGTTTTACCCCATTCTACAACTAAATTAATAGTAAAGTTATGCCCGAATTGATAGCTCCAAAAATAGGGAATTAGAACGTAGTTGGTGAAATTAGGGTGTATCAGGGTGAACTGTACAAATCTGTATACCTCTTCAGAGCGCATTAGCGTGATGTAATGTTGTAAGTGGTGAAAACAATATACAGACATGCGATTGCAGCAATTCTGGAAGGTTTGCTATCATTTATTGAAGAGTTCCATTGTGTATCTCCGAAGTCCTTCATCAGATCTTCACCAAATTAAAATGGGACCAAATGTGAAGCAACAGCTTTCAAATAAAAAAAATCTTCAAAATTGGTTCACGTAGTAAGAAGTTATGAGGTAACACAAATAAAAAAAAAAAATTACTACAGCTACTATTTAACATTTCTAAAGTCGGTTAAAAATAGATTTACCCTATTTTAGTACAGCACGAAGGAAGTACACAATTGAGAACAATTTAGATTTCTTGTATTTTGATCAAACAATTTAGCTCTGAGTCACTACTGAGCTATTCAATGAACTTTGAAATGTTCCCGGTTCCTATATTTAACGAATCGTTATTATATAAGAACCCGTAAATATTCCAGACTTTACTTATTATTAACACACTTATATTAGATTCACTTGTAACTATGTAAACATGTTTTAGAAGTTAAATTTTACCCACTTCCCGGTTTCTGATTAAGCTGAAATTTTGCGTACATATTTACTTTAAATGAGGAGCTCGTGGCTAAAGTGATAACAGCCGCACGGGTCGATCCATCAATTTAAGCTATGCTTGCCGGGGTTGGTCCGCGGATGGGTGACCATCTTTACATACCGAGACTCCTCCGTGCCTCGGAAAGCACGTTAAGCCGTTGGTCCCGGCTGTCAATCGTGGATCTTTGACAGTCGTTACGGGTCGTCAGAAGCCCGAAAGTCTGACATTCAGTCTTAACAAGGGGTATCGTATTTCCCAGTTACTGGGTTGTGGAGGTCAGATAGGCAGTCGCTCCATGTGAAATACTGATATTCAGCAGCATCCGGTTAGACTGGAAGCCGACCCCAAGATAGTTGGGAAAAGGCTAGGCAGATGATGATGATGTTTAGTTTAGATGACAATGATGCCGATTCTGTTGTGCACAAACTAAACTTAATTTAGGCTATTCCTATCTTTTTCCCTCTAATAAAACAAGAAAGAGACGGACGTAAATTAGAACTGTTAAATTTAGTTGAACTAATATTATTAATATAATATATTATTATTACTAATAATATTATTAACTAATATTTTTAGGGGTATCAAATGAAAGGATTCGCTGAGAAAAACATTCTAATTATGACGTCACTCTTGCGTATTTTAATTTTTGTAACGATAATATTATGTGTCCAGTGTTTCCCAAACTATGGGTCTCGACCCACGGTGAGTCGCGAGCGAATATTGGCTCTGAAAAACTGATGCTAAAGCTATAATGACAAACAATAGTAAACAAATAAATTAATTTCAAAAAAATAGCACTTTTTATATATTTTTAAATACCTAGTACTGACAAGGTTTGCTTGTACCTGCCAGGGTCGCAGAAGTCCTGCCCAGGGGTCGTGGATAAATTCGAAACAGAGTTACCGCGCCCCTGGGCACTAAAGGCAGGGAAGGAACAGAGGTGGGTTCTAGTCAGTAAAAGTCTGACACGCCCTCCCACTCCACCCAGAGTGGGTAAAGTTATTTGATAATTACCCAACGTAAATAAATGATAAATGATGTTTATTCAGTAAATAGGTTACAAGGAACACTTTTACACGTCAATGTTTTTTGTCAGTTTAAGCTAGATGAGGCCGGTGTTTCCTAGCTGACTACCCTGAGAAGAAACACCGAAACAAACTCAGAGGTCAAAGTCTCTTTTAGTGTTCAAATCCATACAATGTGTACTGGTTAAATCATATGAGAACCATGTACGTTTATGTCTGGGATGAGCTTTATGAAGAAAGCAACACACGAATTCGAGTGGAACTGTCCAGACAGTGCAAGCATTTGTCAGTCATCGCGAAGCTCAACTCAGAACTTTGAGGAGCTCAACGAACCGACGAACAATACCAAAGTAAGGACATTTGAGTAGGCCGCAAAAATACTCAAACTGCCAGACAATCATAAAATCTACATGAATATGTATAATATAATAAAAAATATATATAATATCTACATACATAGTTCTCGCATTCACATAAAATAAAAAAGGTGTGCTTGTAAGAAAATCGATTATAATTTTATTTTTCTTAGTAAAATAGTCCTTCATTTACAATAGTTATGCCCTTTTTTTCATGACATCCAATAGGTGAGTCCCGTATTTCGTTGTTTTTAGGGTTCCGTACCCGAAGTGTCCAAACGGAGCCCTATTGTTGTCTGTCTGTCCGTCCGTCGTCTGTAACAAAATTTTGTTACGAAGAATTTTTTAACTTCCCATTGACCTATGAACTTGAAATTTGATGACGAGGGCACGGATTCTCTTGTTCAATATCTAAACTAAAATTAGAGAATTGCTATCTTTTACTAAAAGGCAGTGCGAGAAAAGGACGGCTATAGCTACGCACTAAGTTAGAAATGTCAAACTAGTTTACGCCTTGCGCTTCGCCGTGTTTTTAGACTACATGTTTTTACGTGTACCCTTAATTTGTATGGAAATATTAGTTCAAACTAAATTTGACAGCTCTAATTTACGTCCGTCTCTTTCTTGTTTTATTAGAGAGAAAAAGATAGCAATAGCCTAAATTAAGTTTAGTTTGTGCATAACAGAATCAACACCAATATTTGTTATTACGTATACTCTACTAAAAAATACAAATATTTGATACGAAACCTTTAATGTGCGAAATCTGACACACACTTGGCCATTTTCTTTTTAGGTGGATCGCGATTCAGTTAACTTTGGGAACCACAGCTTTAGACAACTTACGAGTATATATTACTCTAAGAATTCAGATACCCATAATTGATAGGATACAAACATTGATAATAAATAAAACATGGTGCGTGGGGCCCCGCAAATGGAAAAAAAAAATAGTTTATCAAGGGCTAGTTATAATTTGACATTCCACTGGGAAAACCCTCGTGTAGGGATGTTTATCAATTTATGGATAGAATAGGTTTTACTAGCGGACTCACCCAAGTGCCTTTCGGAAATTTACTAACGGGAACCGTAAACTGGGATAAGTAGTGTGGGATAAATAGTATGGGATAAATAGTATTCTATGATCGGCGAGCCTCCTTGCCGTACTGTCGCCATGGGATCTGGAGGCCAAGGTCCTTGCGCTGCTCTGGGAGTGGCGCGAGGAGGCCAAACGCCGCGAAACTCCGCTACCGCGACATCTCGCGGCTCGGCGGACGAAGCTCCAGCAGGATCTCATGGCGACATGGAGACAGCGACTATCGCAACCCACCGCTGGGCACGCCACCATTGCGGCGGCAGTGCCCCTCTTTGAGGAGTGACTGGAGAGGCGTCACGGCGTCCTCACCTTCCGCTTGACGCAGGTCCTCACCGGACACGGTTGTTTCGGGAGGTTCCTGCATCAAATCAGGCGGGAGGAAACGCCCGGGTGTTACCATTGTGCGGATCGCCCAGAGAACACGGTGGAGCATACGGTGGAGGTCTGCCCCGCTTGGGCGGAGCACCACCGTGACCTCGTGGATGCGATAGGTGGCGGCGACCTCTCGCGCCCGGCCCTGGTTCAGGCCATGGTACGGAGCGAGAGGGAATGGGAAGCAGTCTCCGCCTACTGCGAAGCAATAACGCTTGCGAAGGCGGAGGCGAGACGCGTGAGGGACGCTCAACGGAGTGCCCCTCACGGCTCCGGCCGCTACCATCGCAGGAGAGGTACTGGGCGTACTGGGCGTAGGACGTCGTGAGACGATCTCCGGCCACCGTAGACCCAGGCCTACGGACGGCGAGCAGTGGGTAGCTCGCCATCCGATCAGCACCAGGCCCGAGAGTCGACGGCGCGTAGTGTTCCACGCGCGCCTCAAAGAGATGATTGTCAGCCACCACTGACGAGGCCCATCATGGCCGGTGCCTGCATGCTCAGGGGTAGCGGATAAATTCTTAACAAAGTTACCGCACCCCTGGGCACTCAGGTAGGATAGGAACAGGGGTGGGTTTTAGTTAGTAAGAGTCTGACACGCCCTTCCACTCCACCCAGAGCGGGAGATGTCATTGGATGATTTCCCACAAGGCCAAAAAAAAAATGACCTAATCATCATTCTCCTGCCCTGCTGGTAAGCGATGATGAGGTCGATGATGGAGCACGCTTGCCTAGAAGTAACCTTGACTTAAAGTTACGTTACTTAAGTAAGTGAAGACAGGTTTCCAGGTTTCAGTTTTCCTGATAAAGAAACACAGACTCCGGCAGGGAATTTCACTCCCTAGCTGTACGCACAATGAATGTGTTCTTAAAACGTTTTGTGCGTGTAGATGGGATGTTCACCATGTACCGGTGGCACATCGCCGTACGTCTTGTGGTCCGATGATGGAACGGGCTTGACGGAACCAAATTGTGCAATTCCGTCGCACACTACCCAAAATGCAACCGATAGAAAACCGACGGGCTAGCAACTCGGCGTCTATGCTCAAGACTTTGGAGCTTCGACTCAACGAGCCTATCATTGCCGATGGTTGGTTTATTTATTTGAAGTCGGCGCAACATGTCTTCTTCCGTACTCCTCTTTTAGTTGTCATCTCTGTAGTCACTCCCTTTTTGCCCATATCCTCTTTCACACTGTCCATTCATCGTTTGTTTTGCTTTCCCCTACTTCTATAGCCAGCCACATCCATACACAGGACTTTCCTCTCGACATTTTTAGTCTTCTATTAGTCGTCATCTCTGTACTCACCCCATTTTTACCCATATCCTCTTACACACTGTCCATCCATCGTTTCTTTGACCTTCCCCTACTCCTATAGCCAGCCACATCCTTATACAGGACTTACCTCTCGACATTTTCTTCATCCCTCCGCATTGCTATGACTATAACTTTCAACTATCTCTACTATAACTATCTTATGACCTAATCCCGGCTCTAATCTATCCGTTTTCCAAAATTTCGTCTAAATCCATTCAGCCGTTGAGACGTGTTAAAAAAATTGGCTGCGCGTCGTCAGTCTGGCGCAACACATCACTGTCACTAGCATGTCGGTGACGCGAAACCATAAGTTTGGCCCCTACCGAAAATCGCTCAACGCGGCTAAAGATTTTTTCTCACGAAGTCCATGATTAAAAAAATAAAATAAAAAAATATGTTATTTGTTCGGAACATTTAAACAAAAAGTTTCTATTTAGTTAACATTGACCTCAAACATTATCTTGTACAAAATGTATGTGAGTGACTTCTTATCACTGAATTAATAACATCGTCTGACCTCTTTAACATATTTATTTTAAGTAAGAGTCTGACACGCCCTACCGCTCCACCCAGAGCTAGGAAAGTCACAGGATGAATTCCCGCACACTGAATTCCACACATTAGATCTTATTTTCTCTGATGGTGCGGTAAAAGTAATTAAAAGTGGTGCTCCTTTGATAATGCCTGTTGATGTACACCACAAACCGTTTAATTATTAACGTTGATTACGTTGAAGTCCATAAACTTTAGACATTGATTACCTACGCTTTTTAACCGACTTCAAAAAGAGGACGTTCTCAATTCGTCCGTATGTTTCTTTTTTTTTCGTATGTTTGTTGCGTGATATCTCCGCCATTTGTGAATAGATTTTGATGATTTTTTTGTTTGGTAGGCTGTACTTCAGAGGTGGTCCCATATAAATTTGATCGAAATTGATTTAGCACTTTTTGAAAAATTCAACATAAACAAAAAATATGTATACACAGATGACGTTTTGGTTGTCTCCAAATGTTCAAATTCCATGTTATTAGGGTTATCCATTCGGGCATAACTTTAATATTTAGTTTTACTTCTGAGGTATAACAACTAAAAAGTGGAAAATAAAAAATGTATTTTGCAAAAAATACAACCGACTTCAAAAATTGCAAAATAACTTTAATTTCGGCAGTCGGTGTCAAATAACGAAGAAACAAAAAAATACAAACACCGACTTCCGAAATTAAAGTTATTTTGCAATTTTTAGAAGTCGGTTGTATTTTTTGTAAAAAAGTTTTTTATTTATTTTTCTATAGAACAGACAAAGAGGTTGATCTAAGGATCCAGCTGACAACAATGTATCCCGGTCCATAAGATCTAGTGCAGACGTAATTGCAGGGTAATTGCCCCAAGGTCGCGGATAAATTCGAAAGAGAGTTACCGGGGCTCTTGGCACATGCAACTGAAGGAACAGGGGTGGGTTTCAGTCAGTAAAAGTCTGACACGCCCTCCCGTTCCACCCAGAGCGGGAGAAATCATAGGATGCTTTCCCAATCCCACAAAAAAAAAAGACGGATAGACAGACAGACGGACACGTGAGTGACTGCAATAGGACTACGTTTAGACCCTTCGGGTACGGAACCCTAATTAATAGCTCGTCTGTCTGTCTGTTACCTCTGTATGTCTTAATTGCTGAACGGATTTAGATGAAACTTGGCACACGGGTAGACTATATCCTGGGATAGAATGAAGGACACATTTAATTCCGGGAGTATGTCCCCTTTTTTTTGCAATGGTTTTCAATTATCACGCGGGGGAAGAAACAAAAACTTTTTTTTTAAATAGAAGCGACTTCGAAAAAAAATAATAATAAGTCCACTATTGTACATGAAGTTTAAACAAATAAAATGACCTTAATTTCGGAAGTCGGTGTTTCTGATTTTTTTCTTCGTTTTTCAAAAAAACCGACTTCCGAAATTAAAGTTATTTTGCAATTTTTTTTGTTTTTTTTTTTTTGGAAGTCGGTTCTATTTTTCAAAAAACAACTAAAATGTTCCAAACTTACAAGTTACTTTTCAAGCAGTCTGATAATTATATTTTCTTTGAAGTCGGTTAAAAACAAACACAGGAGAATACCCTATTGCGAGGTCTCTAACCGTCGCTTACTCTATATCTTATTGATACCCCACCCGCACCTCCCCTAAGCTAAAATGATTTAGGCTTGGTCAGTCGGTTGAGAGCCACCAAGGGGTGAACTTGTCCCCCGTAAATAAAAAAAAAATACGCAAATTCTATCGATAATATAAAAAAAACGAGTTTCATTGAATTTTTTTGTCTTTTAAATGACTTTTTCTAGTAATTGAGTGTTGAAAGTGAATTCAGATCTTATTTTTCTATGAATAAAGTGGTTTTTTCGTGTATGTGTGTGCCTGTGTGGGTGTGTCATTCTTCTAAACTACTCAACAGATTGTGATGCGATCTTCATTGCCATTTAGAGAATTTATTCCGGAAGGTTTTTGCATATAGCTAGTACGTATATTTCGTTTATTTATTTTCTACACATCGACGGTCCCTAATAACAAAGATGGAACTACGTTTCTTTGGTTTTTCTTGTTATTTTTTACGTTCTAGTTTTAAAGATTAATTTGAAAAATCATAGAACACAAGTCATAGATATATAACGACGTGGCTCGTAAAAAGAATACGTGGAAGGATTTGGGGGAGGGGGGCATTTGACCAGCAATAGACAGTATGGGTTTTTAACTGCCCATAAACATTATCACCAAACAACCTATGAACTTGTTTGGTGATAATGTATAGTATTACGTGTATTTTAATAACAAATACCAATATATTGATAAATCAGATTTTTCTTTTATAATTCCCTCATTTGGTACGGAACCCTAAATGTCCGAAGTCCGACACGCACTTGGCCGGTTTTGAGTTTATCGCGAGCAGACAGACAGACAGACAGACGCGGCGGAGGACTTTGTGTTATAATGAAATTAAAATTTGGTGTTCTGTCTGTCTGTCTGTCTGTCAGTAAGTCCGAACTAACCCAAGGGATACTTCTACTGTTAAAGTATCCTATGTCCTCCAAGGTCCAATCTTTCAAAAGTTTTTAAATTTTCGTTTTTGTGAAAAATCGTCGCCCTAAGTACTTATTTCTCCTATCTATTATTGGGTACATTTTACAGTAGAAGAGCTTTTTGTCTTATTTTTTTTTTAAGTTTGAATTTCTAGGTTTGAAGGTCTATCATAATACGTGAGTTACCTATGCATTGATTGTTATAATTTGCATCAATTTTTATTAAAGAATTATACCTTATTTTTAACCGACTTCCAAAAGGAGGAGGTTATCAATTCGGATGTTTGTATTTTTTTTTTATGTAGGTATGTTCGGGCATAACTCCGTCATTTATGGACGGATTTCCAAAATTATTTTTTTGTTCGAAAAGAGTTTATTTCGAAATGGTCCCATTGAAACTTCATAAAGATCTGATTATGCGTTTCGGAGACAGATACTGGAACTCTTAAAAAGTCGGTTCTATTTTTTTGTATAAAAGTTTTTTACAGTTTTAATGTGGACATAGAACAAACATGCACAAATAAATTTACGAATGTGGACTTAGAACATAACCTCATTGCAGATAGGACAAAGTGACTTTAAGTGACTGTTTCATTTTTGCGTGCTTATTTGTACTATGTTCCAAATGAATATGGCGTCGTGGGCTGTGATTGGTCGATTGAGTGGACATGGAACACTCAAGCACTCAACGTATCCTACGATGTAGGATATAAAACAAACACTGGACATAGAATAATTAAGCACAAAATTCTCATTACAGTGTCGTGTCACAAATAAAAGATTTATGACTTTTTTAATTTTGTAACAGAAAAAGGTTTTGAATCTTCCTTAAACAACAGGATTGAAATTTAAGTCTTAACAATACTGCATTTAAAATTAATTTTCGATAAATTTGGCCTATAGGACACACAAGCACTGAGGCGACGAAATGGTAAAAAGGAACCCTTGTCAGCCCTTATGGTGCCACTCAGTCTGTCTGTTAGAGCTGGATATCTCAAGAACTACTAATGCTATCGGTCTATAGTTTTATGTGTAATTAATTAATAATGCGTCTAATTTCGTACAGCGCTCCTTGATGGGTGAGTCCTATTACTGGGTCGACGTACGACTCGTTACGTGAGCTCAGCACAGAACACGCAAGCTAACCACTCAAGTATATTGGCAATTAATAGCGCCTTAAGATTTTTTTTCTGGATGCCCTCAATACGAGACTTTGTAGACCCCGTATTGAGGGTTCCAGACTTGTGATGCATAGTCAAGGTGGCTGCGTACGAACGAACAATTTAATATTTGGATCGGTTTTAGTGATCGGAACCATGCTGGGGCCCAATTCTGTAAAATAACTAACTTGTCAATAGTGTGTCAGTAGTGTGTCAGTGGTGTCTCAATAGAATAGTCATGCACTGACATTTGGTATTCTAAAAATTATTTATGGTCATTGACGCCAGTGTGTGAATAAGACTATTGTAATAATTTTTAGTCTGGTCTACTATAATCTGTCAATTTCATTTTGAAGTTTTTGCAGAATACCAAATTTGCAACAGTGGCAAAATAATGTCTGTTGTGTGTCGATAGAGTTTCGATGGCGTGTCGCTTAACTCAAAGTTACAGAATTGGGCCCCTGAGCATATGTAATTATTGTTGATTTTTTTAAATTGATTAATTCGATGTGTCATCTTAATTTATTTTTTATGTGTAATACACGGCACGGGGCGTTAACTGACCCGAATAAACTAATTGATTATTATTATTAAAGACTAATTTAATTAAGTACAAAAAAAAACAAAAGTTCCCAAACACATTCTTGTAAGTAACTTTACCGTCCCTCCATAAACTTCAGTGCGACTTCAAAACATTCTTTAGAAGTCGTTAGACTTTAAATTTACGATATCGGAAGTTTGGGGATCGGAATCTTTGTTATTACACGCTTCTAAGATGTATGGGAGACATCCATACATATATGTATGTATACAGGATGTAATGGAAATGTGTGGTCATATTTTAAATACTGTTCCTGCCTATAGAAATTGACAAATTTCATCAATAAAGTCATAATCGATTTCGTAAAACCTTTTTTTGAATATGTATTTTATCTTATTTTATTGTTATAGTAGATAAAGTATATATTTATTATAATAGTTTTTAAGTTTAGAATTATTTAAGTGTTTTCATTAATGTTTGATTTTAACCGACTTCAAAAAGAAGGAGGTTATCAATTCGGATGTATGTTCGGGCATAACTTCGTCAGTTATACACGGATTTCCAAAATTCTTTTTTTGTTCGAAAGGGGTTTGTTCCAAAATGGTCCCATTTAAATTTCATATAGATGTGATTAAGGGTTTCGGAGACAGACATCGGAACTCTTCAAATAATGACAGCAAATCAACCGCGATTGCTGCTATCGCATAGATGTGCATTGTTAACACAATTTAATGTGGCATCATCACTACAAAACGAAAAATATTTTTTTTTACAAAAAAAATAGAACCGACTTCCAAAAAAAAAAACAAAAGTGCAAACTTTTGTGTTAACTTTTATTTCGGAAGTCGGTGTCAAAAAACGAAGAAACAACACCAGACACACAATTTTTTCTTTTTAAACCAGGAAGACGCCTTTATTGGATCGGACAGGGTTTTTGTTACATGCTGTATAGTATGGATCATGTATGGATAAGATTATTACATATGCAATGTTTGATGTTCTCTGCACTTGCAGCAGCCTCTGTGTATTTTCCAACACCGTTTCACACGCACACCATTTGTAAACCACACGCCTCAACGTCATCCCAGCTCGATATCAGGAATTTTCAATTTCATTCACAATCGCCCCATCGGACAATAGGGCTGTCCGATTTATCGGATCCAAGCGGATCCATTCGGATATAAAGGTACCCGAGACCAGTGTTTGACTGCGAAAAGAATTGGATGGAGAATTCTTTTGTTTTATAGTGAAACGATTTTAATCGTTATCGGTATTAAGATTTCCATAGAATAGGTAGGAAGAGTCGAAAGTCGAGCAGTGGTGGCCCAGTGGTAACAGACACGACTTATAAGTTGTAGGTCGTGAGTTCAAACCCAGGCAGGCGCCTTACTTTGTGTAAATTATTTCATCACCAGAGCTCTTAAGGCGCAGTTATGCGACTTTTAATGGTTTTTAATTGAACATCACGTCTAAACGACTTGTCTTATTTCTTTGAAAAAAAAAAATGTTACTCTAGACAATTTCCGTCGTAATTTGATCTCAGAATATTTGAAATTATATTTTTATAACATAGTGTAATTAATTTGTAAAGTTATGTCTGACGCGGATAAAAAACTGAGAATCACGTAAAAACTATAAAGCGTATTTTTATGAAACCTTCACCATTTTAAAGATCATTTAATTATTTATAATGTAGTCTCAGTGTTTTAGTTTAATACTCGTTGTTTTATGTGTAATAAATGAATAATGCGTCTAATTTCGGACAGCGCTCCTTGATGGGCGAGTCCTATTACTGGGTGGAACTACGACGCGTTACATGAGCTCAGAACATGAACATGCAAGCTAACCACTCAAGGTCGTTGGCAGCTAATAGCGCCTTAAAACGGTGAAGGAAAACATCGTGAGAAAACCGGCATGTCCTAGAACCAAAAATTCGAAGACATGTCACATTCATCAACAAGCATTGAGCCCGCGTGGTAGATTACGGCCCATACCTTCTCACACAGAGGAGGCCTGTGTCCAAGCAGTGGAGACATTAAAAGGCTGATGATGAGGTAGAAAGATAGAAACATTTATTGGCAACACTGTAGGTAGAATCATAACACAAATAAACAAAGCAAAGACTCCTTAAATCATGGTGGACATCCCACTCACACGCATAAAACGTGTGGGGAATACTTTCATTGTGCGTGAATAGGTAACTTTCAGGCAAGCGTATAAACATTTTTAAAAATAAATAAACAGACTTCGAAAGTCTGTGTGAAATAACGAAGAAACAAAACTAGAAACACCGATTTCCGAACTTTAGTGTTTTTAACCGGACTTCGAAAAAGGAGGAGGTTATCAATTCGGATGTTTGTATTTTTTTTTTTTTTTTAATGTATGTTCGGGCATAACTCCGTCATATATTGACGTATTTGCAAAATTCTTTTTTTTGTTCGAAAGGGGTTTATTCCGAAATGGTCCCATTTAAATTTCAAAAAGTTCTGGTGATGGGTTTCGGATACAGACAACGGAACTCTTCAAAAATTGACAGCAAATCAACCGCGATTGCTGCTATTGTATGTATAAGAATTGTTAACACAGTTTAATGGGGAACCACAACTAAAAAGTGAAAAATAAAAAACTTTTTTACAAAAAAATAGAACAGACTTCCAAAAAAAGTGCAAAATAACTTTAATTTCGGAAGTCGGTGTCAAAAAACGAAGACACAAAACAGAAACACCGACTTCCGAAATTAAAGTTATTTTGCACTTTTTTTGGAAGTCGGTTTTATTTTTTTGTAAAAAAGTTTTTTTTTTTCACTTTTAAATTGTTGTACCACATAACTTTAAACTAAATAGTAATGTTATGCCCGAAGTAATAACCCGAATAACATGGCATTTGAACACGAAATTACGGTGTATCTAGGTGAACATTACCTGCGGAGAGAACTGACACGTGACTCACGCCCAGTAATGTCGTTGCCATACATTTTGCACGAAGCGTTTGCGTTAAGGTGGTAGCCCGCGAAATTCAAATTTTCTTACGTTTTTTGTAATTTGCAGGTCAGTGTCAGGTTGTATCTTGGTCAACATTTGATTCGCGACCGTAGCAAGTATTTCAATGAAATCATGACATTTGGCATCAATTCTAACTGAAAGAGTTGTACTGATGATTTTAATGATTATAATTCTAAAAAAAATACACTAAAAATTCATAAATAACTTTAATTTCGGAAGTCGGTGTTTGTATTTTACTTCTTCGTTATTTGACACCGACTTCCGAAATCAAAGTTATTTATGAATTTTTAGTGTATTTTTTTTTTGGAAGTCGGTTGTTTTTTTGCAAAAAAGTTTTTTAATTTTCACTTTTTAGTTGTTATACCCCAGAACTAAAAACCCCAATATAACGGAACGTGGAATTTAAACATTTGGAGAACACCAAAACGTCATCGAAGTACACGTATTTTCCGTTTTTGTTCAGTTTCTCAAAAAGCGCTTAAGCAATCTCGATAAAATTTATATGGTGGTCCCATCCCTCGGGAGTATATTCTTTCAGATAAAAAAATAATTTTGAAAATTGGTTCATAACTGACGGAGAAATCGCGTAACTTACATACAAAAAAAAAAAAAAAACATACAGACGAATTGAGAACCTCCTCCTTTTGGAAGTCGGTTAAAAATAGATACTTGCTACGGCCACGAATCAAATTCTAACCAAGATATAACTTTTTTTTTTTTTTGATTGGGTAATCATCCAATGACATCTCCCGCTCTGGGTGGAGCGGGAGCGCGTGTCAGACTCTTACTGACTAAAACGCACCCCTGTCCTGAATGCCCAGGGGCGAGGTAACTCTTTCGAATTTATCCTCAACCCCTGGGCAGGACCAAGATACAACCTGAAACTGATCTGCAAATTGCAAAAACCGTAAAAAAAATTGAATTTCGCGGTCTAGCCTGGAGCTTCCACCATAACGCTATTATAAAAGTTTTTTGGCTAGAGGGGCTGTACACATCTGCGGACCCCTTCAAGGCGTACCAGCGTGACGTCATGTTATGAAATGGTGTAAACAATAAAGAGACATGCGATCTGCTATCATTTATTGAAGAGTTCCATTGTCTATACTTTTCCGAAATACTTCTTCGAAATTCACCGAACGGGACCAATTCAAGAAGGTTCTCCATAATTCCAAAGATGATGATGAAATTGAAAATGAGGTGAAGGTTTCTCCATAGGCAACTTTTTGGCCGAAACCAGATTTATAGCCGCAACTAGCCGATACCGAAATTTAGTCTTCGGCCAGACACTAATGCCACCAGACGGTGCTTAACTACATAGTTTACAATACAAATAGTACTTAGTTAGTTTACATTGAAGCCTGAATCTGACAGTGGTAAAGATTTTGTTGTGCACAAACTAAACTTAATTTAGGCTATTGCTATCTTTTTCTTTCTAATAAAACAAGAAAGAGACGGACGTAAATTAGAGCTGTCAAATTTAGTTGTACTAATATTACCATACAAATTAAGGGTGCATGTAAAAACATGTCGACTAAAAACACGGTAACGCGCAAGGCGTAAACTAGTTTAACATCTCTAACTTACCCGGGCCTGCGGACGGCGAGTAGTGGGTAACTCGCCGCCCGATCAGCACCAGGCCCGAGAGTCGACGGCGCGTAGTGTTCCACGCGCGCCTCAAAGAGTTGTCAGCAAAGAGAAGGGGCCCGTCATGGCCGATTCCTGCCGGTTGAGGATAAATTCGAAAGAGATACCTCGCCCCTGGGCATTCAGGGCAGGGAGGAACAGGGGCGGATTTTAGTCAGAAAGAGTCTAACACGCCCTTCCGCTCCACCCTAGAGCGGAAGAAGTCATAGGATGATTTCCCACACCCCAAAAAAAAAAAAAAAATCTCTAACTTAGTTCATAGCTATAGCCGTCCTTTTCTCGCACTGGCACGGATTCTCTTATTCAATATCTAAACTAAAATTAGAGAATTGCTATCTTTTACTAAAAGGCAGTGCGAGAAAAGGACGGCTATAGCTATGCACTAAGTTAGAAATGTCAAACTAGTTTACGTCTTGCGCTTCGCCGTGTTTTTAGACGACATGTTTTTACGTGTACCCTTAATTTGTATGGAAATATTAGTTCAAACTAAATTTGACAGCTCTAATTTACGTCCGTCTCTTTCTTGTTTTATTAGAGAGAAAAAGATAGCAATAGCCTAAATTAAGTTTATTTTGTGCATAACAGAATCAACACCACTGTCTTCTAGTAAAAGATAGCGATTCTCTAATTATAGTTTGTTTATTGAACAAGAGAATCGGCACCAATAAATATAAAAAAGTCGTACTAAGGCCACGGGAGTAGCAAGATACAATTGTGCGTATCAAACGCGTCTCGTTATCGACTTGTGTCCGCCACACGTCCGCCACGTGCCCGCCACGTACCCGCCACGTGTACACGATACGCAGGGTCAAAGAGAACGGTTGTATGATTCCTGTTAATTTTTAAAGCAAATGTTGTACTAAAAGTAATATAAAATGTTAGTTGGTTGTTGGATGTGGGGTATTCAGTTTGATTCCAGATTTAAATTTAAAAAAAAAGGCCAAGTGTGTGTCGGACTTCTTAAGAGTTCCGTACTAAATGTATTTTAGACTGTTTGCATGACATTGGGTCAATATGATGCTTATACTGGGAAAATTTGAAGACTGTAGCTCTAACCGTTCGGCTGAAAAAGCCTTGTGACAGACGACAGACAGACAGACGGACAGGCGGACACGTGAGTGCATTGCACGTGAGTGTGTTGCATTGTGGAATGCAAATAAACAATAGAGTATTGAGTGACAGCAACAGGGCTCAGTTTGGACCCTTCGGGATACAGAACCCTAAAAAATTTAACTCGTTGTTTTTTATTTCCTGCATTTTAGTAAGTTATAGTTTTAGGTAGGGAGGAGTCTCGGTATTAATGAACAGTCACCCATCTATAAACTGACCTCGAAGATCAACCCGTGCGGCGTGCAGAAATAATACAGTGCAGAAACCTGTGTGCAGTCGCTGTTCATTCATTCTAATAGTCCGATGGGACGGCAGTCTGATACGACCGGGGAGAGATCAGGCAGGGTATTACACCATAAACTTCCATACTCTGAGCTGTTACGAGTAATTTATAATGGAAAAACCAATACCAAGTTTGGCAGGACCCTACGCTCGACTCAACGGAGTCACCCTCACGCCCTCAGCCGCAGCCACCGCAGGAAACGCCCTGGGCGTCGGGGGTCACGAGACTATCTACGGCCACCGTAGACGCAGGCTTGCGGACGCCGAGTAATGGGTAGCTCGCCGTCCGATCAGCACCAGGCCCGAGAGTCGACGGCGCGTATTGTTCCACGCGCGCCTCATGATATGTCAGCCACCACTGACGGGTCCGTCATGGCCGATGGCCGATAAATTCGTAACAGAGTTACCGCGCCCCTGGGCACTCAGGCAAGGAAGGAACAGGGGTGGGTTTTAATCAGTAAAAGTCTGACACGCCCTCCCACCCCACCCAGAGCGGGAGAAGTCATAGGATGTTTTCCCACCCAAAAAAACAAAAAAAAAGAGGTCCCCACGCTCAGCAGTCGCGCTCGTGACCAGGACACCAACGAGCCAGTCAATACTACTAATGTAGCGAATACACTTATTAAAAACGAATAGGTCCCTTATAGTCCCCGGACAGTCGTTTCTACCCCTAATTGTAGAAACTACCCCTGATGTCTATAGCGCGTGTCACACATTTATCATTATCTGTGAGGGTTGTCTATGGCATTGGGGCGATCAGAGACAAGACTGTGGTGTGAATGTTGTTTTATTTTTGTGTTTTGGTAAAAAAGATGTGTAGGCCCGTCAGGCCTCGGTATAGCAGACACAATTAAAACCTATTGTTTTGCCCGCAAAGGTTTCCGAACAAATAATTTGGTTTTCATGTTTTTAGGATTTCGAAAGTCCGAATGAAAAACAGAACCCTTATAGGATCACTCATGTGTCTGTCTGACTGTCTGTCTGTCTGTGTGTCTGTCCATCTGTCCGTCTGTCACAGCCAATTTGCGCCGAATCTGCTGGACCGATAGAGTTAAAAGGGGAATGCACATCTGCCATAAAAAAATGCCTGGAATGGACAGAAACCACTAATAGTCTTTAATTCTATTTAGAATAAAATATGCGTATTGAAATTATTCTTGAGTTTGTTTAACTAGGGTAAAATATAACTATCACTAAATATATTTAACTTAATATCCGCTTATATTTTTACGGAGGTCGTGTTAATTTGACATGAGTAAGTGACATTCAGCCAAAGAGGAATTAGCAAATAATACATAATTGAAACTACTTTACACATTTAGTGCACAGTTATAATTAATTTAGTATTATACGACCTATACGTAGCGTAAGTCTAATTAAAATAATATGTGCTTGTCAATATTAATTCAAATCGATTATTTTTGAAATGGAAACGTATCTAGGCTGTATGAATCACATTTCCTTTGCTTTAGTGACAGTTTGACATTACTGCATTTCTTGTTTTCTATTGTTTATGCGTTTGCGACTTGAGTTACATACATATATTATTTTAATTAGATTTATGGTACCTACAGGTCGAATTATACTTAATTAATGATAACTGTGCACTAGTTGTATAAAATAGTTCGTTATGGATTATTTGACGATTCTTTTTTAGCTTAATGTCACTTACCTACTCACGTCAAATAAATACGACCTCCATATAAATATAAGTGGATATCGAGTTAAATTATATTTAGTTATCGTTATATTTTTACCCTAGTTAAACAAACTTAAGAATTATTTCGATATACTTAGTTTATTCTAAATAGAATAATAATAAGGACTATAAGAAGTTTTTGTCCATTTCAGGCATTTTTTGGGCATTCCGCTTTGGTACACACATGAATATCTGTGACCCAAATACGGGCGTGTACCCTAATTAAATTAATTTGGAATATGGGGGTCACTTTTGGGGTGAAAATCAGAAAATTATAAATATATTTTTTTCAAACTGTGTCGTGTGATATATCAAATGAAAGGGCACATTGTGAGGGTCTCGAATATATTTTTTTTTATAATTTTAACAGATATAATTTTGAAATTACTTAAGAAAATAGATGAAAAATTATCATTCCCCCCTTTATCTCCGAAACCACGGGGCCTAAAATTTTGATAAAAATACAGAAAGTAGTTCTTTACATATAGATTACAGGAAAACCTATAAGGTGGAGACAGTTTAAATAAAAAGTGTGTGTGTACATATATGCACGTAAGTAGTTATACTTCTTTGGCGTAACAAGATAAAAAACCAAACTGTAACAATGTTTACAAAAGGAAAACAATCATTATTCATGAACCACAGACCATAGCTAACTTCAAGGTGGATCGGTTGTAGCTAACTTCAACCTGTGATTTTTTTGTGACAGTGATGCGCGCGCATCTTAAAATTTCACTCTCATCATTTTTTCATAACGCGCCTAAAGATGTATAACTTCAAAAACCTGAAAAAAAAATGATTTGTACGGAACCATTTGCGCGCGAGTCTGACTCGCTCTTGGCCGGTTTTTTTTTAACTATTAAATTTACTTCTCATAGGTTTTCCTGTAATCTACAGTAACAAAAACCCTGTACGATCCAATAAAGGTGTATTCCTAGTTTAACATAAGTACGTACTAGAAAAAGTTGTAAAATAAATGTAACTCATAGGAACCAAAAGTTATAGATTTTTGAAGTTATACTTCTTTAGGCGCGTTATGAAATTGTAGTGAAATTTTAAGATGCGCGCGCATCACTGTCACACAAAATTCACAGGTTGAAGTTATCTACAACCGATCCACCCTGAAGATAACTATGGTCTGTGGTTCATGAAGAATGATTGTTTTCCTTTTGTATACTTTGTGACAGTTTGGTTTTTTATCTTGATACGCCAAAGAAGTATAACTTCTTACGTGCGTACGTAAGTACACACACACTTTTTTTATTTTTACAAAATATGCGAAATTTAACACTAAATATGGCAAATTTGCGTAAGTTGACAACACTCCACCGGCCGGCGAAATCTTTTAATTTTTACCTATTTTTATTTCAAACGATACCGCCCTGCACTAATCGCGCTGTAGGCACTCTGTCTCGCTCAGGCGGCATGTTTGAAACGAAACAGTAGATAAACTTTGTCGAGCGCTCAGTGTTGCCTTTGATAAGTTTTTCTTTTTTTTAATTAATTATTTTCATTGGGGAAAAATAATTATCTCGTATTCATTAAATGATTACGTATAGGTATGTGTACGCAGTACAATACCAAGTATACCCTTCAGGATCGGACAGGGTTTTTGTTACATGCTGTATAAGTAAATAACTACTTTCTGTATTATTTTACAAATTTTAGGCCCAGTGGTTCATGGCATGGTAATATTTCATTTATTTTCATAATTATATACATATATAAAGAAAACGACGATTCTCGTTTACTCGAGACGTCATTTTCTTAAGTTTAAACCTGCCGCGCTTCCGACGGAGTTATAGACTCGAGCTATCGATTGTTGTCAACCATGGTAAACCAGAATAATACTCTATGGTAATTTGCTCTGTGGTCTGCATTCTAACATTCAAGATTACATTCATTGTGCTAAAAATAATTTACTGAAGCAACGAACTAATTGCAAATCACCTGGAGTAGAAACTTTTAATGTTGATTTCTGTTCTTATTGCAGGTGAGGCTATTTTTAACTGACTTGTGTAATTGATGTTATCTTGTAAATAGGAAAGAAATAAAAAAAACAAAAAAATGAAACTGTTCTTATTGCAGAAACCCAACTGAGTTTTTACTTCGCTATAGAGTAATATAATAAAGATTATTATATATACTTAACTTAAAAACTAAATATTTTAAAATAATTAAAAAAATAAATAAAAATATTTGAAACTCTTACAATAAGGTTTTTCATTTGATATGTAGCAATTTGGCTGTGACAGACAGACAGACACACTCGTGATCCTATAAGGGTCCGTTTTTTCGGAACCCTAAAAATGAAATTAAAATATACGCTCAACGCTTTTTAGCGACATTTACGATGCCGGCGCAGAGTTTGCGTACTCTGTGGCATCAAACAATTAATAATCATAAGTCGTTAGCGCCACCTGCCGGCAACAGTTTGCAAGTTTTGCGCGTGACAACTAATTACATTACTAGAGATAACGCCAGGTTTCACCCGATAATTTAGAAGAATAAAATAATAAGGTTGTAACGTGTGTGTAGGTATGTTAATATTAATGTCTATTCTATTCTATACTAAGGGGTATCGTGGGACCCAGTAACGGGATTGTAGAGTTCGGATAGGCAGTCACTATGTGTAAAACTAACTGTTGTCCTTGACTTCGTCCGCGTTAAACTCGTTAAACCGTAAAAATATCAAACTTATGGGTTCTTTTTTCACTCGAAATCCTAATATTTACTTAAAATTAAATTAGCCTAAATAACTCCTTATAACATTAACTATATTCCATTGAAAGTTCCGCTAAAATCAGTCTAGGTGTTTCGGAGATATGTTGAAACAAACAGACAGACAACAATTTTAAAAAGCGTAACGGCTGCGCCTTTCAAGTCTAAAGTCGTAGGTTCAAACTTCAAACCCAGGCAGGCGCTTTACTTTGTCTAAATTATTTCATCACCACTGCTTTCAAAACGGTGAAGGAAAACATCGTGAGGAAACCGGCATGTTATAGAACCAAAATCTTCGATGACAGGTGACGTCCACCAACCCGTATTGGACTAAGCATGTTTGGATGTCAATGCATGTCATCCAAACATGTGGCGAGTGCGGCGTGGCTGTTACTACTGAGTAAACGCTTTTTAAAATTGTTGTCTGTCTGTTTGTTTCAACTTACCTCCGAAACGGCTTGACTGATTTTAGGGGGACTTTCAATGGCAGATGTTTGTTTCTTTCTGTGGACTGTATGATGGCTGGTCTTAATTGAAACGATTTCCTTGTTAATTCCCTTTTTATTGCCAGTACAGAATTACACACAATGCACGTTAGAAGTTCTAGTTAGCGAGTCACACTGACATAAGATTTTATACAGACTAAAAATAATACAACTTTGTGTTGCCATAAACAGCAGATAGTTAATGTTATAAGGAGTAACTTAGGCTAACTTTATTTTAAGAAAATATTAGATTAGCTAAGCGACGTCATTCTAAATCCAATATGGCAGACTAGTTATTTTGTATGCATGCCGATGATATGGGTTTGCTGTGAAAAACATGACAAATAAAAAAAACTTGAGAGGTGTCAAGGGACACCCGGATGGAACGAAGTTCCTTTCGATTAATTAGTGAAGGAATTGTAATATTTTTTTTTTTTTTTAATTTACAATATTTTTTTTATTATTAACTACGCACACACGCACGCACGTAAGAAGTTATACTTCATCATCTCATCTCATCGCAGCTCAGCTCAGCTCAGCTCAGCTCAGCTCAGCTCAGATCAGCTAAGCTCAGCTCAGCTCAGCGCAGCTCAGCTCAGCTCAGCTCAGCTCAGCTCAGCTCATAATGCTTGATCTGCTTGCAAACTTTGTACCTACCCACCAAAAATACAAGAAGTTTTTATTAGATTGTTTTTCCAACACAATCTTTTTGAATGGACAGCCTCATTAGTGTCGTGACAACTTTTCGTAAGAATTTTTTCCGTCTAGCCCCCTTTCACAACGCGCGATAAGGAACTTCGTTCCAAAAGGTGTGTGTGCGATTCACACACGATAGAAGTGAAACTTCAGTAAATCGACAAAAGAATGAGATGAATATGAATATACTTTTTCCTGGATTTTTTTTCATTTTCATTTAATTTTTATTTTTTTTGCGTCGATATTGACGACACATTTCGGCATCTTATAAAATTTATTATTTAGCACAACAAGATATAAAAATACTCACAAACACACAGTTAAATAATAACACACCACGCTGACATCTTACTAAAAAGCTGTAATACGCAGCCGCATACAGTGTACAGTAGCTGACGTAGTTTTCACATACACTAACACACGGTAAATGCTCAAATACAAGCAGGTATTAAACAGTGTGCAATATACATACACACCGACATCTGCTCTCTCGCTCTGGCTCACAAATTACAGGCGACTATGCTTAGAAGACGGGAGTGGGGACGCTACGAAGTATGGGACAAAGAGGAGAGACCGATAATATAAAATAGTATGTATATTTCTGTCTCATTCTTTCCTGGCTTCATCCTACCACAGATAATGTAATACTAGCGTACAGATGCCTCATCCCATACAAAGAAACGGTACCGCAGTAACTACGGGTTTTCGTCTGGCACAAGTAACTTTTGTTCTTCGTTCGGACCCGTCCTCTACACCTCGCTAGATGGTGTTAGCAGCGATGGCTTGCAAGCTGAATGAATTTACTTAAATTCTTACCAATATTCTCTCACACATTTAGGAATTATTTTATAGTAAAACTGCTAAGAAGTGCCAAACTTCTTAGCAGTTTTACTGTAATAAAATGTGTCACTATTCAAATTTTAAAGAAGCGAATGGATAAACTCTAAAACTTCATACAGCGCTATCTATTGGTACAAGAAATATAGATGTCTAAGGATTCGTTCCAATAATCGTCTAAATTTGAATTACAAGCCAATTATTCCACAATTTTATGCTTAGGGCAGTTTATTAAATAAGAAAATATAGCTTTTACCATATTTATTTTTAAAATATTAATATTACTTAAAATTCAACAAGAAATCGATGCATATTACGCCATCTATTGAGATATATTTGAATTAAATTTTGTTTGTTCGAGATGAGGCCCCGTGATCCTACACATTTTTGTATTTGTGTCTCTTACCTGTCGTTTTTTCCGTTGCATCCGGTTTGAAATCACAAAGATTCTAGAGAAGTTTCACTTCAAAAAATTAAGTGTGTTTTTTTAAACTACAAAAAATTATTGTTTACTGGCCTAGCTTTTTTCTGTCTCCTGCTTAATAAGGTGGGAATTAGATCTTTTTTAAACTCCTCCGCTACTCTTTTCTGATAAATTTCGTTGCGGGACCCAAAATAGTAGAATCGTTTCTCCGGGATTCGTCGAGTTTCATTGCCTCGGCGTGTTGCTGGTGGTCAACACTGTTGGTTCTAGCTTACAGGTGTTGCAGTGGTTGGTAGGGCCCAATCCAGGAGGGGGGGGAGCCGGGCACATGCCCAGAGCGGTAAAATTTAGGGCGGTACAATAAAGGTAAATTTTATAATTAATGGAATAAATAACTTAAAGTATATATACAGACTGTTAATAATAACTAATATCATGTACAAATACAACTCATCGGGCATCAAAAAATTCATTCACATCGCTGTCAATGGAAAAATTACCCAGAACGCTAGCAGCATTGCCACGTTGAATAGCAATGCTGATTCGTTGGCCAAAGAAAAGACCAGCCCTCTGGTCACGTGAAGAGGCGACTAACTGCTTGCTGATATGCCGAAAAACTCAAATTAATGGGCGCATAAATAAAATAAAATACAAGGAAATTCTCCCTTTTCGTCTCGTCCGAAAATGTAACTTATCCGAGGTGGAGTGCCCCAATTTTCGAGCTCGCTTGGCTCGTTCTAATGAATTTTATTGGTTATTTTGATAAAAACCACCGTTTGATAACGTTGGAAGTAAAGCATGATGTAAAAATTCTCAAGTCTCACTCAGTATTCACTTTCGCACGAATTCGTCTAAAAAACGGCTCTATCCGATCCGACCGATAAAAAATGCTATTAAAAAATTGCCGCTCTTAAATTGTTTTTGTAAAGAGCGGCAATTGTTTTGTTTGCCCTGAGCGGCTAAATAGCTAGGTGGAGAGGGAATAGTGTTGTGGACTTGTCCCAAAAAATTAACTGAAGCCAACAACGGCTTAAGGCGCAGTTTTACGACTTCTAATGATTTTTAATTGAACATCACGTCTAAACGACTAGTTTTATTTCTCTAAAAAAAATATATGTTACTTTAGACAATTTTTTTCGTAATATCATATGTGAACATTTGAAATTATATTTTTATAACATAGTGTAATTAATTTGTAAAGTTATGTCTAACGCGGAAAAAAAAATTGAGAATCACGCAAAAACTATAAAGCGTATTTTTATGAAACTTTCAAGATCCTTTAATTATTTATATTTTAGTATACGTGTTTTAGTTTAATACTTGTTGTTTTATGTATAATAAATTAATAATGTGTCTCATTTCAGAGAGCGCTCCTTGGTGGGCGAGTCCTATTACTGAGTGGACGTCGACGCGTTACGTGAGCTCAGCACAGAACACGCAACCTAATCACTCAAGGTCATTGGTAGTTAATAAAGCCTTGAGATTACTTTTGGTCACACATACCCAAACCGACCTTGAAAAGTTTTGTTAAACCCATGAAGATCGGACCATGTGACTGTTATTAAAAAGCCACGAGCCCCTCCTAAGTATGACCCTCTTAGTGTGCATCAAAGGTCATGGGGTACGTCGCTAATTTGACATTAAAACCAATATTGACGGGAGAGGGGTGCGACCTCGTGGGACTTTGGTTCTGGGCCGGGTTGCGAAATAATTGATATACTGATTTATGAGCTTATATTTTTATGTTAGTACTAAACACGGGCATATTGGTCGGTTGGAAAAGGCCGATTAAAGAAAGAATTATTAGAAATTATTTGGCCACCAGGGTCACGCATATGGAAAAAGAAAAAGTGACTAGAACATGATAATTAACATAAATTTTTACTAACATAGTTTTAGTAAATTACCTACAATATGAGTCGTGATACTTGCTGACAAAAGTTATTATTACCTATTTCTTAAATAATGTTCTGTAGTTTAAAAAAAAAATACTTTATTTTTTAACCGACTTCAAAAAAGAAGGTCTATGTTCGGCTGTATGTACGTTTTTTTTTTAATGTATTTCCACCGATTTCTCTGTCAGTTGTGGACCGATTTTCAATTTTTTTTTGTATCCAAAAGATATCCACTCCCGAGGTGGTCCCATATCAATTTTATCGAAATTGCTTCAGCGCTTTTTGAAAAACTGAACAAAAACGAAAATTATGTATAGTTAGATGAAGTTTTGGGTTTCTCCAATTACGAGTATGTTTAAATTCCACGTTCCATTTTTTTTTTTTTTTTTTTTATGTTGTATGTTGTTGTTTTGTTTGTTGTTGTTTTTTTGTTGTATTTTATTGGGGTTTTTAGTTCAGGGGTAAAACAACTAAAAAGTTAAAATTAAAAACTTTTTTACAAAAAAAAAAACCGACTTCCAAAAAAGAAAATACACTCATCTTCCTACCCTTATCCCATGTTACTTGGGGTCGGCGCAACACGTTTTTTAACCGACTTCAAAAAAAGGAGGAGGTTCTCAATTCGACTTTTTTTTTTTTAACTTTTTACTACGTGAACCGATTTTGAAGATTTTTTTTTATTTGAAAGCTGTTGCTTCACATGTGGTCCCATTTTAATTTGGTGAAGATCTGATGAAGAACTTCGGAGATACACAATGGAACTCTTCAATAAATGATAGCAAACCTTCCAGAATTGCTGCAATCGCATGTCTGTGTATTGTTTTCACCACTTCACAACATTACATCACGCTGATGCGCTATGAAGGGGTATACAGATTTGTACAGTTCACCCGGGTACACCCTAATTTCACCAACTATGTTCAAATTCCCTATTTTTGGGGCTATCAATTCGGGCATAACTTTACTATTAATTTAGTTTTAGAATGGGGTACAACAACTAAAAAGTGAAAAATAAAAAACTTTTTACAAAAAAAATACAACCGACTTCCATAAATAATACTAAAAAATGTAAAATAACTTTAATTTCGGAAGTCGGTGTCAAATAACGAAGAAACCAAACTAGAAACACCGACTTCCGAAATTAAAGTTATTTTACATTTTTTAGTATTATTTATGGAAGTCGTTTGTATTTTGTTTGTAAAAAGTTTTTTATTTCTTCCATTCTGTCCTGTCAGCCGTCACGCTATCACTAAGTCCCTTTTCTTTCATATCACTCCTCACACAATCCATCCATCCTTTCTTTGGCCTCCCTCTCCCTCTCCATCCATCCACATTTATATTCATAACTCTTTTAGTTACATGTGTTTCATCCCTCCTCTTTACATGACCATACCAAGATAAGCGGTTCCCTTTCAACTTTCCTGTGACTGGCGCCACTTTTAAACTACCTCTAATGTACTCATTTTTCACTTTATCCATTCTCGTTACTCCACACATCCATCTCAACATTCTCACCTCCGCCACATGCAATCTTTTTTCATCCGTCTTTTTCCCAGCCCAACATTCTGACCCATAAACATATACACTAAAAATTAAAAAATAACTTTAATCTCGGAAGTCGGTGTCAAAAAACGAAGAAATAAAATACAAACACCACCTTCCGAAATTAAAGTTATTTTTTAATTTTTAGTGTATTTTCTTTTTTGGAAGTCGGTTGTTTTTTTTTTGTGAAAAAGTTTTTTACTATTTTTCATGTTCTTCTGATCAAATTCAAAAAATGCATTGTCATCGGAACTGAACCCACATGCCAAATTTCAGCTCAATCGGATAGCAACAAATGGTCGAAAAATGGTTTGAAAAAAAGAAAGAAAAAAGTTGACGGACAACTTACAAATAAACATACGAATAGTGCAAGGACTGTAGTGGCGCCCTCATTGAATAAAAAATCGTATCCTATCATAGAATATAAAGATTAAAGAATCCTATGTTGCGTTTGAAAGAGGATAAGGTATTTTTAAGTTTCCAGCTGTTTTTGGTACTTCTGCTTACTACTTTGGATACGAAACATTTTGAGTCCTGTTTTAACAACGTAAAAATACTTTATCCTCTTTGTAATAAACGTGACGTTGGATTCTTTAATATTTCTTTTCTACGATTTACGGCGCCACTTGGCGACTATATACGCCTTAAATAAAAGCAATAATATGCCTACAATAAATAAATATAAATACCTACAAGTCGCCAATTTTTTTTTTGGTGTGGATCGCCATTATTAAATCATCCAATGACTTCTGCCGTTCTGTCGTGATTGAGTAACAAACATACAGCCAAATTTTCGCATTTATTATAATATTAATAGAAAGTTGGGTAATACCCAACTGGCTAGATCTTTTGTGATATTGGTGTGTGAAAATGATTCTTTTGTAAAAATGTACGCTAAAAATCGAGAATTTTAAACTTCGAAGTTCAGTATGACACTGAACTTTGAAGTTTAAAATATCGATGAACTGTATTCATAAAGTTTATAAGTACGAATTACTTGAATTAGAAAGTACGCTATGACAAATCATTTCAGGCGCTATTAACTGCCAATGACCTTGAGTGGTTAGCTTGCGTGTTCTGTGCTGAGCTCACGTAACGCGTCGTACGTCCACCCAGTAATAGGACTCGCCCATCAAGGAGCGCTGTCCAAAATTAGACGCATTATTAATATATTACACATAAAACAACAGATATTAAAATAGCACGAATACTAAATTATAAATATTTAAATGATCTTTAAAATGATGAAGGTTTCATTAAAATACGCTTCATAGTTTTTGCGTGATTCTAAATTTTTCGCGTTAGACATAGCTTTACAAATTAATTACAGTATGTTATAAAAATATAATTTCTCAGATCAAATTACGACAGAAATTGTCTAGAGTAACATATATTTTTTTCAATGAAATAAGACTAGTCGTTTAGACGTAATGTTCAATTAAAAACCCTTAAACACGACACTTAACTGACTTTGAATTTTTTTTACTTTTAAGTTTGACACGACTTTCGGAAACACTTCTTCATGATTCTTCATGACTCTCATGATCCCAGGATCATGAGAGGTATAGATTCTAAACCTACCAGGAGACCAGAATCATTAATCAGTATTTTTGGGGCCAGAATCATAGGCGGTGTATAGATTTACAAAATACCAGGAGAACAGAATCATGAATAAGTAAAATTTCCGAGCGTTATAAATTCACGAACTACAAGAACATCAAAATGAACAAATGTATTCCGAGGCTGGGATTATGAAAGGTAGAGATGCATAAACTACCAGGAGATCAGAGTCATGAATCAGTAGTACCGTTCGCTCTGAATGATACTGATCGATGTATACCGAGATAAAACGTTCGCAATTCAGTAATTCGTCATACCAAGCTTTCGAAGTTCCGTATATCGCGATGATTAACATTCTCAGTAAAGTAATTCGTCATACCAAGCTTTCGAAGTTCCGTACATCGCGATGATGAACATTCTCAGTTAAATGATTCGTTATAGCGTACTTTCTAACTAACGTAATTCGTACTTCTATACTTTACAAAAAAAAATCATCCACCCCAAATTTACGTTTGCATAACTCAACAAAATATATAACCCTCTATACAGAACTCTCCATCAAGTGCAAATCGATTGCAATTACACGGGTTTTTACATTTTGAAAAGCTACACGAGCCCCTATTTTGGAAAAAGTTACGGCTAACGAATGGGGCGGTGAGCCCCTTTTGTTAATTTCACCGGGTGGTCAAGAGGTTGGATTAAATTGGATAAAAAGAGTATTTCAATCTATATATACAAACTTATAAACTACTTAACTAACTGTACCTACCTATTTAAAACAAAAACTGCTAACTAAATAAAACTTAAAATCTGGCGTCAAAAAATTCCTCCACATCGCTGTCTACTGGAAGTGTGCCCGAAAGTAGCGGCATTGCCACGTTGTATGACAAAAAAAAGCTTTTAAAGTTTTAAAATTGAAGTACTTTTACGAGTTTTACGTTATTGTATATTGATTCCTATTCTAGCGTCGGTGATCGGCTTCACCCGTGTCGAAGTCGATCGTATTATAGTGGTCTTATCGACATGGTCTACTCATATAACGCTTAACCTCTGGCTGAGGAAAAAGCCAGCCCATGGGTCACGCGAAGTGTGAAAAAGGCGTTTAGATAGATCTTTAAATACTAAATGAGCACTTGGACCCCACGGCCAAGGGTTTCAACCCCAAACGGCTTCAAAATGTAGCTACCGACGAGGTTGTTATATTTCCGCTGCTTGAGGTTTTCCGCAGCCGCAGCGGCAGCACCGGCACAGCATGACGAACTAGGAAGATGAGGTAGCGCAAGAGTATCGACACATGTAGCGTCCCACACTAAAGGCCTACCCAACTTCCACGGAAATAACGACATCCCGTCCGGTCTTTTTCCATCGTCGCGAGCCAGACCATGTGGTTCTAATACAGCCGGAACGCCGGCGGTGACAAGAGCTCGTCGGATGATGTCGTTGATATTCGCGTGCCGCGCTATGCGACCCGCGGTTCGGCTGCACGACAGGCCGTGGTGTCCGAGGCTGTTGACATCTTCGCCACAGTGGCAGCGATGAGGAGAACAACAGAGAGCACCTAGACGTAAGACAACAGCGAGGCGAAAAGTAGTATCGTCGAACAAGGTGCCTATGTTCGACGACGGTAGTGCGTGAAGCCAGAGAGTATTTGGATAAAATTCTAATGTCATAGGTATTATAAATGTAGTGTAATGCAGTCTGTTAAATGATAAATGATATTTATTTTGCAAATAGGTTTTAAAAACACTTTTACACGTCAGTTTAAGCTAGATGAAGCCGGTGTTTCCTAGATGACTACCCTAAGAAGAAAGTCTTTTCTGAAGTCCATACAGTCTGTACTGGTCAAATAATATGAGAACCATGTATACGTTAATGTCTGAGATATGCTTTTGAGGAAATTTGGCAGATATGAGTGGACCTGTCCAGACAGTGCAAGCATTTGTCAGCTATCGTGTAGCTCAACTCAGAACTTTAAGGAGCTCAAAGAGCCGACGAACAATATACCAAAGTAAGGACATTAGAGTAGATCGCAAAAGTACTCAAACTGCCAGACAAACATGAATTCTACGTATTTGTAAATCAATACACTTCATCGGCTGAAGAGATATCGATGAAACTTGGCCCATGAGTAGACCATGTCGATAAGACCACTTTAATAAGATCGACTTCGACACGGGTGAAGCCGATCACCGACGCTAGAATAGGAATCAATATACAATAACGTAAAACTCGTAAAAGTACTTCAATTTTAAAACTTTGAAAGCTTTTTTTAAACTACCCCACTCTAACAAAAATCACTTTCAAACACAGAACACCACAAACCAAACAAAAATTTAAATAATTATAGTATTCCAAATCACCAAACATCGTCGCGGCACGCCTCGATCCGCCCCTTAAATATCACCCCCAAATCTTCGCCCCATTTTTACAAAAAAAAAATTAAATACTGTCAGTGACATTTAGCTAAACATTTATAAGATTTGTCAAACTAATCCCTGACTAATTAAAAAAATACCATGGGAACGCATTATAACGCTGGTCCCCAGATTTTAAAAGATAAATAAATGTTCATGGGGGCCGGTTTTGCATAAATTAAATTAATCGGTCTATCTGTTTTCATGGGAATCTTTGATGGTATGTTTGGGGCAGTGGTTTTGCGATTGATTTGTTTTTTTTTCACATAAATAAATTCCCTCAACGCTTAAAAGAAAAGCTAAAATTTAAAAAACACAAAAGAGTTGATGACCTCAAAACGGCTCAACCGATTTTGATAAAACATGTCTAAGAACCATCGCTAGAAAACCTGCTTTCAAATAAAAAAAACCGCATTCAAATCGGTTCACCCGTTTAAGAGCTACGGTGCCACAGACAGACAGACAGAGACACACATAGCGGTTACACTTTAACACACCTCTTTAGCTTGGGGGGTTAATAAAACAAACATAAATATGATAATTAGACCTTTTTCTAAAAGCATTAAACATAAGGATTCCGCGGCTTTTGCAGACTTTGACGTCTTTAAAACCTTTACGAATATGTAAAATAATAAAAAAACATTAATAATGTAGTTACAGCGTGATAATAAGACACAAACGCATTTTTAACACGTAAACTTTTAATAAGACTTTGTTACAAGTACACTGATATTACAAATAATTTTACTGTGACGTCATAATAATGCTAGATACGTTATTTACAAATACAAACGAACTCCGTGTACTTAGAGTGATTCGCTCTAAATCTACTAAAATTCATTACGAACTTAAGGCGCTGTTAAACGACTTCTAATGATTTTTAATTGAAAAACACGTCTAAAAGACTAGTTATGTCTTTGAAAAAAATATATGTGACTCTAGACAACTTTCTTTGTAATTTAAGCGAATGTTTCAAAGTATATTTTTATAACATGGTGTAATTAATTTGTAAAGTTATGTCTAACGCGGATAAAAAATTGAGAATCACGCAAATATTATTAAGCGTATTTTTATGAAACCTTCACCATTATAAAGATGATTCAATAATTTATTTTTTATTATACGTGTTTCAGTATAATACCCCATAAAACAAGTTTTATGTATAATAAATTAATAATGCGTCTAATTTCGGACAGCGCTCCTTGATGGGCGATTCCTATTACTGGGTGGATGTACGACACGTTACGTGAGCTCAGCACAGAACACGCAAGCTAACCACTCAAGGTCGTTGGCATTTAATAGCGCCTTAAGAAAAGGTCTGGGCATCGAGTTGTTCCGTCTATGTTACTCATACATAATATAGTACTAAGTGATGTGGGAGAGCTTTGCGATTGGTTTTAGTGTAATGCGTTAAGATCATCGCGTGGCAGTCATGCCTGTGACCACCTATAAGCTATATCTTTTACTTCATTTTTAGAGTTCAGTACCCTAAGGGTCCAAACGGGGGCTCCGTTTGGACCCTTGTTTTGACCATTGTTTTCACTCACGTGTTCATCTGTCTGTCTGTCCGTCCATCCTCTGTCACATTTTTTTTTTACGAAGATTTTTTTAACTTCCCATTGACATGAACTTGAAAGGAGATCGGACATTTTTGTATGGGCTCTGGCCCAAGTGGCGTCGGAGCATGAGGCTGATTTTGTTTGAAAGTTCATTTACTAAGCTTACTTTTTTTGTACGGGTGCAAAAAAATCTATCCTGGGAGAAAAAAGTTACAGTGTACATTAAAATACTCATATACTCGTATCTCTCTATTTTCAACTATTTCAATGTGCCTAGCCTTTTCCCAACTATCTTGGTGTCGGCTTCCAGTCTAACCGGATGCAGCGAGATCTCTACAACTCAGTTACTGGGTAATTCGATACCCCCTTTTTTTTTGGTAAGACTGGATTTTCAGACTTTCGGGCTTCTGAAGACCCGACGCGATTGTCAAAAATCAACAGTTGACAGCCAGATGTTTACACATACTCATTGACTTTATTTAAAAATTGTTCATTAACATATTTTTTTGTCTCCACTTGCGCTGTAAACGAGTACCTACACTGACGACGACCGTAACACTATTCTTTTAAGTTGGCACTACAATACGTTTCCATGGCCGACCATAGAAACGCAGCGAGTCTGCTTATACTGAATTGTGCTGAGCTCTAAGTTATCTTAGAGCCCGCAGTTCAGATAAACACGCCAAAGTCGCCAGAAAGAAATCAAACACATTAATTAAAAACAGCCGGTAAACAGTAGACGAATAATTAATAGATAAAAAAACGTCGATTTGCGAATAATCAGAACAGCCATAGAACTTCACTCGAAAAAATCCCGCCAAAAACTCTAGGTGCGTATATTTACGCGACTAGGTCTTTACACCAGGTATTTACTTGCAAGTACGCCGAACAAGTGCCGAACCGAAATTCTCGCAATACAATGTTCTATGCAACAATTTTTATTTTACAGGTTTGAAGATTTTTATTTGATTCTGCTCCTTATTTTTATTAAGTTACGGATCAATAGACTATGCAAGTATTTTCCTTTCAACAAGACTTGAGAATTCAAAGTATTTTACTCGGCTGGCTGCTTGCTCCGTTTATTTATATTGGGGTGTTATTACACCAATCGATCAATTGTCGATCTATGCGAGCGTTCGATGGTAGAATGGATTAGTCCTCCTCGATCGATAGTAACTATTACACCAATCGATTAATCGTCGATCGATGGTACAATGGATTAGTCGTCGTCGATCGATAGTTACTTTTACACCAATCGATCAATCATCGATCGATGCCATCGATCGATGCCATCGATCGATGGTACAATGGATTAGTCGACGTCGATCGATAGTTACTATTACACCAATTGACCAATTGTCGATCGATGACATTGATCGATTGTAGAATAGATTAGTCGACGTCGATCGATGGTTACTATTACACCAACAGATCGATCGTCGATCGATGGTAGAATGGATTAGTCGACTTCGATCAATAGTTTCTACTATGTACACAAATCGATCGAGCGTCAATCGATGGTAGAACGGATAAGTCGACGTCGACCGATCGATATTTTATCGACCGGTATCCGTCTATCAGCCAAAGCTATTACATCAATCGATCAACCTTGATCCGTCGATCAGCCAAAGCTATTACATCAATCGATCAACGTCGATCCGTCGATCAGCCAAAACTATTACATCAATCGATCAACGTCGATATATCGATTGGTGTAATATCACCTATAAGTTACAGATCAATGTTCTACGCAAATACCTATTTAAGTATTTTTCTTAAAAGGTTTGGTTAGAAATATTTCTTTAGCCGACTTCCTCGATGATTTAACGATCAATGTTAGCAAGTGTTCTTTCTTCCAACAAGGCTTAAAGGCTAGAGTAAAAATACCTACGTATTTCAAAGTATGTTGGTATTTTTACTTTTTAGGTTTGGAAGTACTTATTTGTAAACACAATTGTGCTCTTTATTTATATTTATCGATTAATGTTCTATGCAAGTATTTTTCTTCCAAAAAGACTTGGAAGTAAGAAGTATCCTTCACACGCGATTGTACTCCTTATCTTCATGATTTTAAGGATCAATTTTCGATGCAGAAAGATAATACTTCAAAGTATCTCGAACGCTGGTTTTTGGCGATGGTGTCTAAAGTTGGACGTACATGGGTACTCGATTTTGCAAGTACGAATCATGTCTAGTGGCTCTTGATTGAGCCGATTTATTGAGCAGAAGGAAGGGAAACGGACTACTGAGCTGCGGCCGCGTTGCATCTTTTCTCCCTTTCTAATACCACGCATCTGAGTCTTCATAGATGTTCGGCAACATCAAACTTATATGGATTAAAATAAATGGATTTAATTAATAAACAGTTGAAAATATATGAGTTTAGAATATACATTATAAGAGGAGCTCATGGCTAAAGTAATAACAGCCGCACGGGTCGATCCGTAACGTTAAGCTACGCTTGCCGGGATTGGTCAATGGATGGGTATCTTTACATACCGAGACTCCTCCTTGTCTCGGAAAGCACGTTAAGCCGTTGGTCCCGGCTGTCAATTGTTGATTTTTGATAATCGCGTCGGGTCTTCAGAAGCCCGAAAGTCTGAAATCCAGTCTTACCAAAAAAAAAGGGGGTATCGAATTACCCAGTAACTGAGTTGTAGAGATCTCGCTGCATCCAGTTAGACTGGAAGCCGACACCAAGATAGTTGGGAAAAGGCTAGGCACATTGAAATAGTTGAAAGTAGAGAGATATATGAGTATTTTAATATACACTGTAACTTTTTTCTCCCAGGATAGATTTTTTTGCACCCATACAAAAAAAGTAAGCTTAGTAAATGAACTTTCAAACAAAATCAGCGTCATGCTCCGACGCCACTTGGGCCACACCCGCCCGTTCTCCTTTGGTGATAATGTTTATTATTAGGTATTCTTTACTAACAAATATCAATATTTGGTACGGAACCCTTAAGAAGGAAGAGGGGCTGCGATTCTCCATACAAATGTATTCCCTTTTTTCTTCCTGAATAATGCCTCTAGAGCAATCATTTTTTTTTATAAAGTCAAGGTCTGCGGTTGACACGTCCCTGTCATTTTCTTTTTTTCAGCAACTAATAAGTAAAGAAAATATGACCCTCCAAAAATGACAAAAAATGGCCCTATTTTACCGCCGTTCTTAGAAGACTACCAGACAAATTAGAAAAGTTTTAACATAAAACATTTACTACGGACCTAAACATACTCTTTCTTAAAAATTTGGTGCAAAAATAATTGAATCGGTTCAGTTTTCGAGGAGAAAAAATGGGAATACAAAAAGTCATCTCGTCAAAAATTTTGTGATAGAATAGGTCCGAGTTGCAGCTGTCCCTATCGCACTCTACAGGGGAAGGCTTGAGCACGATGGCAATAGTTTCTTCAAATACCTATTTTGTAAATTCCTCGCAGGCCCTATTCCCTCTTAATGTGCAAAATCCGACACGCACTTGGCCTGTTTTTATTAACCGACTAGCTTCTACCGGCGTCTCCGCCCGCGTGGAATTAGTAGTTCACCAACTATAAATTATAGCATATGTGCTATTTCAGACTATAATCTGATCTATCGTTCAGCCATCCTGGTGTGATTGGATACCAAACGTCCATCCATGAAAACTTTCGCATCTTTAAGCAGGATTTATTTTTTAACCGACTTCCAAAAAGAGGAGGTTCTCAATTCATCTGTATGTTTTTTTTTTTTTTTGTATGTATGTTACCCGATTTCTCCGTCAGTTGTAAACCAATTTTCAAAATTCTTCTTTCATCTGAAAGAATATACTCCCGAGGTGGTCCCATATAAATTTTATCGAAATTGCTTCAGCGCTTTTTGAGAAACTGAACAGAAACGGAAAATACGTGTACCTTGATGACGTTTTGGTGTTCTCCAAATGTTTAAATTCCACGTTCCATTATATTGGGGTTTTTAGTTCTGGGGTATATCAACTAAAAAGTGAAAAATAAAAAACTTTTTTACAAAAAAAAACACCCGACTTCCAAAAAAAAATACACTAAAAATTTATAAATAACTTTAATTTCGGAAGTCGGTGTCAAATAACGAAGAAGTAAAAATACAAACACCGACTTCCGAAATTAAAGTTATTTATAAATTTTTAGTGTATTTTTTTTTTGGAAGTCGGTTGTTTTTTTTGTAAAAAAGTTTTTTATGTTGTTTTAACTATTCTTACTTTTTAACAAACTTTAGAAAGAAGGAGGTTATCAATTCGGTTTTTTAATGTATTTTCGGGCATACCTCCGTCATATATTGACGGATTTGTAAAATTCTTTTTTTGTTCGAAAGTGGTTTATTCCGAAATAGTCCCGTTTAAATTTAATATACTTAGATCTGTTGATGGGTTTTGGAGATAGACAACGGAACTCATCAAAAAATTACAGCAAATCTACTGCGATTGCTGCGATTGTATGTCTATGTATTGTCAACACAATTTAATAAGGAACCACAACTAAAAAGACAAAAAAAAAAATTAAAAAAAAAAATAGAACCCTCTTCCAATAAAAGTGAAAAATATTTTTAATTTCGGAAGTCGGTGTCAAAAAACGGAGATACAAAACCGGGAACACCGACTTCCGAAATTAAAGTTATTTCGCACTTTTATTGGAAGTCGGTTCTATGTTTTTGAAAAAAAAGTTTTTTTTATTTAAAGTAATAACAGCCGCACGCGTCGATCATCAGGTTTAGCTACGCTGGCCGGGATCCGTCCATGGATGAGTGACCATCTTTACATACCGAGACTCCTCCGCTCCTCGGAACGCACGTTAAGGCGTTGACCCCGGCTGTCAATCGTGGATCTTTGACAGTCGTTACGGGTCATCAGAAGCCCGAAAGTCTGACAACCAATCTTCCCAAGGGGTATCGTATCAACCAGTAACTGGGTTGTGGAGCTCAGATAGGTAGTCACTACATGTAAAATACTGATATTCAGCTGCATCCGGTTAGACTGGAAGCCGACCCCAAGATAGTTGGGAAAAGGCTAAGCAGATTGAAGTAGGATTCATTGTTGTTGTTTTAACTATTCTTAATTTTTTTATTTGAACTTCTCTTTTTTTTAACTCAAGAAAAAACTATTTCTCCACAAAAACTAGTTCCCCTAATAATAAATAAATAAACATAGTGCGGGGTAGCGAGTACCCTTCACAATCTTGTACTGAGCGATTGATTCCATGAATTAGGGTGGCGGTTTAAGGGGTAGTCTCGATTTAGAATAAAAAAATATAAGGGTGATTGATTTGTCCAACCTTTTCAACTTATAGTTTTAAATCTATCTTTTTATAAGCGAAATAATGTTATTAAGGACTTCTAGAGAAGGAATCTGACAAACAAACTATTTTACATCTTAATATTACTATTTTATACTAGCTGACCCGATACGATAGACGCACGAACTGTCAAAGTCACGAAGATTGTTAAGTTTTCTGAAATTTTTCAATTTTCTACGCAACTTTCCTATTTTTTTATTTCATAGGAGCCTTCTCATGATAATAACAAACACAACAAAAAAAGAATTAGCGAAATCGGTCCAGCCATTCACGCGTGATGCCGTGACCAAGGAAATAGGAATTCATTTTTATATATTTAGAATAGATTTAAAACTAAGAGGTCTCATTTTTTTCATGAATCCATGCCTTGTTATGTCTATTTTCTTTTTTTATGCCACCTTCCTTGTGTGTGTCCGTAGCATCACAGCGGGCCCTATCAGAATACCAGCGCTGTGATATTTATTGTTTTTAAATAACGCAGCATATGCTGAGGCGCCTTTTTGGCCTCGCACAGTTAATTTTAATATGTATTGCTAGTTTTAATTAGTTCTTGTTGGAGGCACAAATAAATACTTTCTTTCTTTTGAAGGCGTACAACTCGTAAGTCGGGGCCGTTACCACTGTTGTCCTGCAAGTACAAAGGTATTTCCATATTTTAAAAAACCATACAAAAAAAAAACTTTTTTACAAAAAATACTACCGACTTCCAAAAAACAAATACACAAAATATTCTAAAATAACTTTAATTTCGGAAGTCAGTGTTTGTATTTTGTTTTTTTGTTATTTGACACCGACTTCCGAAATTAAACTTATTTTACATTTTTTGTGATTTTTCTTTTTTGGAAGTCGGTTGTATTTTTTTGTAAAAAAGTTTTATTTTTATTTTTAAATTTCTAGTTGTACCCCAGAACTAAACCTAAATATTAAAATTGTGGCCGAATTCATAACCCCAATAACATGAAATGTGAAAATAATTGGAGGTAATCAAAACGTCATCTGTGTACCTATACATATTTTTTGTTTTGGTTGTCTTTTTCAAAAAGCGTTTTTTGAATCACGTTCGATAAAATTGATATGAGGCCACCTCAGGACTCTATAAAAAAAAATACATTTTAAAATCGGTCTACAATTTACATTGAAATCGGTGAACATACATAAAAAAAAAACATACAGTCGAACATAGAACCTCCTTTTTTCAAAGTCGGTTAGCATAAAAAGAAATTACTTTAAAAAAAATGAGAGTTTAACCCCAACGTTCCCCTTAAGAGCATTTATTCCGAATGATTTCACCCCCTAGCGAGGGGTGAAAGAGACCAGTCGTATTATAGTTAAAAAAAACATGTACACGCACATATTACATTCCTTCGACCACGGAGAATCGTTGGAATTAACGTATTAATGTGTGTTTGTTGAGATGTCAGGGAATGGACGAGTTCGACAAAAAATGTTGGGATAATAATCAATTTTGGGGGCGAAATAGATGGTTATGAAACAATTGGGGTTTCTTTTTAACCGACTTCCAAAAGGAGGAGATTATCAATTCGGATGTTTGTATTTTTTTATGTATTTTCGGGCATAACTTTTCAGGCAAAAACGCAAAAAAAAATATTAAACATTAAATGCCGCGGTACCTGACAGGTGAAATTAGTTCATTTCCATGGGCAAAAGCAGAATCTAAAGTATGACTACCCGTTTCCGTTACAACCTGTATAATCGTTAGAACGTAGGTACCTACATGTTCATTGTTTTTAATTGCCATAACACCTACTAAATTCAGGTACAATTTGTTTCTTTATATAATTATTTATTTATCTATTGAGGACTTCCAACAGAAGATGTACACAAAAAAATATTAATGTATAAAAAAATTGTTAAAAATAAGGCGCACTCCTTCAATGGGGTGGTTTCCAAAAAAATCTAATTGGTCCGTCAGATAGATTACCAAAAAATATTGGACACGTATGTTTTCTTTTGTCACGTCGACAAAAAATGAAAACGATACAAGGCGTTGAAATTTTGTGTGAAGTCACGCCGTGCTATCTTTTTACCCCGAAGTGACGTTACAAGCCCCACTCCTGAACTTTGATGCGTTTTATCTTTCATTGGTTTGGTAAAGTAAAAAAATACATGTCTACCCCTTAATAGTCCAACTTACGGACCAAATAATAATAATCTTTATTGTACCAAAAAAATACATTATTCAATTAAATATAAACCCTAGACCCTACACTAGGATGCCCTATGTCGGTCCATTCAGTCCATTAAAAAAAGTCTGTTAACATACAAATTTTGCACAAACATAAAAAAACTGGCCAAGTGCGTGTCTGATTTCGCATCTTAAGGGTTCCGTACCAAATATTGGTATTTGTTAGTAAAGTATAAGTACGTAATAATAAACTTTATCACCAAATTTCAAGTTCATAGGTCAATGGGAAGTTAAAAAATTCTTCGTAAAAAGTTTTGTGACAGACGACGGACGGATAGATGGACACATCAGTGACAACAATAGGGCGTTTGGATCCTTCGGGTACGGAACCCTAAAGTCGGTGTTTCTGGTTTTGTCTTCGTTTTTTGACACCGACTTCCGAAATTAGGTAAAGTTATTTTGGAAGTCGGTTATCGCCAAATTAGGCACATATTTTGGAAGTCGGTTATGTTTTTTGTAAAAAAGTTTTTATTTTTGACTTTTTAGTTGTGGTTTCCCATTAAATTGTGTTAACAATACATAGATATACGATCGCAGCAATCGCGGTTGATTTGCTGTCATTTTTTGATGAGTTCCGTTGTCTATCTCCAAAACCCATCAACAGATCTATATTAAATTTAAACGGGACTATTTCGGAATAAACCACTTTCAAAAAACAAAAAAAGAATTTTGCAAATCGGACTTCTATATACGACGGAGTTATGCCCGAACATATATAAAATAAATAAATATATAAACATCCGAATTGATAATCTCCCACTTTTTGAAGTCGGTTAAAAAGGACATTTAACATTATACTTTTAGCTTTGCCCAAGTCAGGTAGAAAATTACTCATTTCTTATTTTTATACACCTACCTGCCAACGGCTGCGTTTATGCAAAACTGATGGAAAAAACCAACTGACATCATACCCGGTTAGAAGTTAACTATAAAATGAAAGCGATACATCAAAGTCGATATAATCTGCATAATTATCTGGAAGATAAATTACGTCATTATTCATGCTAATAGAAACTGCTAAAAAGATAGAACTTGCTTGGGTAAAGAGTAACTGGTGACTGGTGACTTTTATATTTTACTTTATGAAAAAAATAAAAATATTTAGATAGCTAATTTAATTATTGAGATAGCTTAGGAAAAAAGCAGTCGGAAAATATTAGTTTTAGTTCATAAAATAACACTAATATTATAAAGGCGAAAGTTTGTGAGTGTGTATGTTTGTTACTTCTTCATGCGCAAACGGCTGCAACGATTTGGATGAAATTTGGTAACTAGATAGCTTATACCCCGGATTAACACCTCAGCTACTTTTTATCCAGGTCTACGCGGGTGAAACCGCGGAACGCAGCTAGTAACAAAATAAATTTTAAAATTCAATTCTAATTTTTCAGTTTTTTTAATCTGTTTTTTAACACCATTGAATAGTAGTCGCCATGTTATACGTCATAACTTCATAAGGTTGTGTAAACTATAAAGTGTCAACTGTCAACTGATCAGCGTATCTATGCTTTGTACCTTTATTTAGAGATTCTCGCCACGGGTTTCTTGGTTAGCACGTGTGTTTTGAGAGTTTTAATTGTTTTTGAGTGATTGTTGGAACTTTTGTGACCGTTGTTATATAATTGTGTTGTCCTTGTGTTCGTAAACAGGTTTGTGTTGTAATTGTTTTGTGTATTCATAGTTTTAAACAAGATGGATAGAAATAAACCTCCCGATCCTGATCCTCCCGACATCCGAATTTCCCCTAATCTATTATCCCCTAACCCATTATCACAATTTGCAGATGTTGTTTGTAGCATCACAGATATGGAAACGACCCAGACCCATCAAACCTCACGTAAACGTCCCGGTAACGACGAAGTTCTGTCACCCACTCCTCCAAACAAACAACCGAAAAGTCAAATAGGTCGCACTAGATATTCTGTAATGGATAAGGGCCCCTATATCGTTCATGTCTCTCGTATTGAAACCCAACCAAACGCAGGCACCACGTTACATCCCGTGAACTTTGGCAAATTCCTTATGCTCAACAATGTCGCGAATGTAGTTCGCGATGGAGTAAACAAAGTTGGTCGAAATCGTGTGTCGGTAGAGTTTACTTCCCCTCAGGATGCTAACTCTTTTTTGGTGAATGGCTTGTTATTGAAGTTTAGTTATTCTGCCTCAATTCCAACATTCAATATTACAAGGATGGGCGTTGTTACTGGCGTCCCAACCGATATAACAGAAGAAGAGGCTATAACATACTTGTCTGTGCCCTCTGGATGTGGGCAAATCCTCATAGTCCGACGCATTAATAGGAAAATACAAAAATACGGTGCCAATGAGTGGAAACCCACAGAAACTTGTGTCATTACTTTTGATGGCCAAGTATTACCAAAACGTGTCTATTGCTGCTATACTTCTCTCCCAGTCGCACAGTATATATATCCCACAATACAATGTTGCAAGTGTTGCAGATTTGGACATGTTGCGAACCTGTGCAGATCTAAACCACGCTGCAGTAAATGTGGCCACGATCACCCTGGTGATGGTTGCAACATTGCTGAAGGCGAGGCTTTTTGTGTGCTTTGCTCTGGTAATCACTTTGCCAATAGCAGGTCATGCCCCGAGCATGGTAGACAGAAGGCCATTAAGACAGTTATGGCCGAAAAAGCTATTTCCTATGTCGAGGCTAGCAAGATCATCCCAGTTCCTTCCCGTAATTATGCCAATGCTGCAAAAGCACTCTCATACCGCAAAACTGTCACTCTTAAACCCAAAACACATACCCCACTTTCCCCTTCATATGACAAGACTGTTCACCATCAATTAGTTGGTACTCCCCAATCTTCACAGCCTAATGGCTGCAATCTTAATAACAATTATGTTTCTTCCAGTAATTCTGTTTCCATTATTGAACTCCTATTAAAACTACTGCCTACTATTATCTCCTCTCCTTCTAGTTCTCAATCACCGTCCAACGTTGCCGATCAACTTATTAAAATTCTTTCCAACTTCTGAAATGGCGTCTCGCCAAGTATTCCTACAGTGGAACGTGAGGAGCGTGTGGCATAAAAAGCACGACCTCATATTTCTTTTTAACAAGTTCAAGCCTCTGGCTTGTTCCATAGCTGAGACCTGGCTCTTACCAAGTCTTAGCTTCCGTATGCCACACTTCAACATTCTACGATGTGATAGAGCCGACGGCTACGGAGGGTCAGCCCTGTTTGTCAACAATCGGGTCCCACTTTCTCCCTTATCTTTGCCTTCCCTTACAGGGGACATCAGTATTGTAGCTGGAAAAGTGGAAGGTATCACTGTGTTCTCAGTATACATTGCTCATCCTAATCATAACTTCCTAAGGATTTTGCGAAATGTTCTTGCCAATGTTCAGGGTCCTATTCTGGTTATGGGCGACTTTAACTGTCACCATTACAGATGGGGATCTGAGCGTTGTGATTCGTTTGGGATAGCTCTGGTTGAGATCTTGGACGATTTGGATCTCTGCATTTTAAATAATGGTTGCCCAACTCGCAGGTCTCCTCCTGGTCAACGGAAGAGTTGTGTGGACTTATCATTTTGCTCCAACGAGCTAGCAGCTTCGACCCATTGGGAATGTACAACCTTGTCGCATGGCAGTGATCATTATCCCATTATCATTTCTTTGATTAACAAGACTTATTTAGAAAAAAGTTCTCCTCCACTTTTGAAATACAACCTGTCCAAACCAGACTGGTCAAAGTTTGCTTCACTACTGGAGCAGAAAATTGATGATCTCCCAAATTTAAATGCAAGTTTACCCGTATCTTCTGGTCACCACCATGCCAAGAGTTGTTATGAAGGTTTTGTTGAGGCTGTAACCTCTAGTGCCGACTCTTGTTTCCCTTTGAAAAACAGTGCCCGTAATAAAATCCCGTCACCTCCATGGTGGGACCAAGAGTGTACTCTGGCGGTCAGGTCGAGGAACGAAGCCGAAGCGCATTACAATCGGGAGATGACTACACAAAATTTGTTGGCCTATTTTCAAGTGAATGCCAGATCCAAGCGACTCGTAGGAAGAAGCGTGCGGGTTGGGTTAAATTCTGCACATCCTTATCTCCCTCCACCCCAATTTCAGCTGTGTGGAAGAACATTAATAGGTTTAGACATGGCTGTTCTTCATCTATCTCCTCACCAATCACTAGGGAAACTGCTGAACTTTTTTTTGATAAAATAGCTCCACCATATGTCCCACTTTCTTCTGAATGTCTTAATGTACCCCATCATATTGTTTCTAATGACCCTTTCGATGTGCCATTTACTTTGAAGGAATTGAATATGGTACTCAGTCACGTCCGGGACTCCGCACCTGGTTTTGATGGTGTGCCATACTCTTTCATTAGTCGTTCTGGGGACAAAGCTAAATTATATTTCTTAGTTTTAATTAACTTTTGTTATGATCATGGTTGGGTTCCAGACCAGTGGAAACTACAAATCATCATTCCACTGTTGAAACCAGGCAAACATGTAGATGATCCGAATGGGCTTAGACCTATTGCTTTGTCTTCAGCCTTAGCCAAATTACTGGAACACCTCATCAAAAATCGACTTGAGTGGATAGTCGAGTCCAGAGGTTTGCTGCCGAACTATCAATTTGGATTTAGGAAAGGGCTCAGCACCATGGACAGTGTTGGCGTTTTAGTTACAGACATTCGGTTAGCGTTTTCTAAAAACGAGTCTGTTGTTGCAGCCTTTTTAGATATCTCCTCTGCATATGACAATGTTCTTTTTCCAGTTCTCAGGCAAAAATTGCACCAGCTGAGTATTCCCGGTAAGATGATCGAATGCATATGTGGACTAATTTTGTCTCGCTCCTTGGTTCTGAGAGTCCAGGGTGAGGACTTCGGGGTGAGACAGACTTGGAGGGGACTTCCGCAGGGCTTCGTTCTCAGCCCCCTACTCTATAACTTATATACAGTTGACATTGGTAGCTGCCTAAATAATAACTGTCATATCTTGCAGTATGCTGATGACTTAGCCCTGTATGTGTCAGACTCTTCTATCGTTGACGCTGCGTCGTCTCTATGCCTCTCCCTGGACTCTTTGAACCATTGGCTGTTAAACCATGGGCTGTCACTATCCGCTCCCAAAAGTTCGGCAGTAATCTTCTCTCGGAAACGATCAATCCCTCTCGTCACAGTGGCCATTTCCGGAAAAAATATCCCATTATCAAATAAAGTTAAGTTTTTAGGCGTTTTCCTTGATTCGAAATTGTCAGGTAAGCATCATATTAATCATCTATTCAAAAAATGTGAACGAGTTATCTCAATATTAAAAGTTCTTGCAGGTGTCTGGTGGGGTGCTCACCCCTACACTATGAAATTAGTCTATAATGCTCTTGTCCGTAGTGTATTAGATTATGGTTCGTTCCACTTGATTCCGTGTAACAAGGGTGCCTTGGCTAGACTAGATAGGGTTCAGTCTAAGTGCCTTCGGATCATCTCTGGGTGTATGAAGTCCTCTCCTATTAACGCGTTGCAGGTCGAATGCGCTGAACCTCCCTTAGCTTTAAGGCGGCAGTATCTGGCTTCCCGTTTTTTGTCCAGACTAGTATGTAGATCCTCCCAACCTCTTATTGCAAAATTATACGAGTTAAATGCCTTATGCAGTAGCTCAAATTATTGGAAAAATAAGGAAATCCCATTAATCTTAAAACATTTTCGTATGATCCAAAATTTAGAAAGTCCGATCATCCAATATCCCAAAATCCCCCTTTTTAACTTCGATTATGAAGTCTTATGCTTCACTCCCAAAATCTTCTATAATATTGGTATATCCAAAAAGTCTCCTTCAGCGAATTCGGCCTTTAATGCGGTGGTAGGCGAGAGGTGGAATGAATTCCAAAAATTTTTCACTGATGCTTCCAAATTTACTGATGCCAGCTACACTGGAGCTGCGGTGTATTACCAAAGCTCCAGGATTGTTCTACAATATAAATGTCCTAAGGAATCCTCTGTGTTCACAGGCGAGTGTGTGGCTATATTAGAAGCATGTCTTTTTATAGAGTCACACCCCAACATAGATAAAGCTGTAATCTTCACAGACTCCCTTAGCTGTCTACAAGCTTTAGTTCAAACCCCCTTCAATAGTAAACTGCACAGCTCCATAATTTTAAAAATTAAAAAGGCATTCCTATCATGTGCTGATAGTCAAAGGGAAGTTCAACTAGTTTGGATACCTGGTCATTGTGGCATTAAGGGCAATGAGTGCGCTGACGCCCTGGCCAAAGATGCATGCTCATCAGCGTCTGCTGACCTCTCCCACAACTCTCATCAGGGGTATGACTTGCTGAACCTGCCAAAAGCAAATCTTCAATGTGCATGGCAGGAACAGTGGAATACTACTGGTAAGAAGAAGGGTAGGTTCTACTATGCAGTTCAACCAACCATAAAAACAAAACCTTGGTTCTTCAAATATAAAAAAGTCTCTAAATCTATTGTATCCGTCCTTTGCAGAATCCGCTTAGGTTTTTGCTGTACTCCCGTCTTTCTGGAAAAAATTCGTGTTCGTGATTCCTCCTTATGCGAGTGCGGTCTAGAAGAGGGTACCCTTGATCACATATTCTTTGAATGTTCAAACAACATCCCACCTTTAGATTTATATAGCCGCCTCCCTAAATTTAAGATTCCTCTTCCAATTAATTTCCCCTCTCTTCTAACATATTCTTCGTCTGAACTGCTTGTGGCGCTGATGAGCTTCATCCGTCACAACAACATAAAACTATGAGTCATAGGCCGAAATCTATCTGTCTTTGTAGTTGTGGTATATGTATATTTAATGTTTTAACTATTATTATATTTATGTATTATTATTTTTTGTTTGTTTCAGTCCAGTACTAACCCGCCAAGTTCAACTGTATCAATCGAAGATTTTTATCGTATTCCTGTTCATTTTTTTTTTTTAGTCTAATACACACTTGCTTTTCCAATTTACTTTTGACATTGGCAGAATAGTCGACATCGGCTCTGCTTGCCATTAATAAAAATAGAATAGAATACCTTTATTTACACAGCCAACAGACGTCATGACCACAAAGCAATATGGCGTCCACTGCGACCAGCGTTTTCGTCAAATTACACGCGTAATTTGAAAATGTAAAATTTTAATGCATTTCTATGGCACTTAATGATTGAATAAAATTTTGTGTTTTTTTTAATTGGTTTATTAGCACTAAAGAATCTAATTGAGACACTTTTCAAAAATGGGTGTAAAACCCTATTGTACTCAGTAACTTGACAGTTGAACAAAAATTATGTTTCGTGTTTTAATTTAAATAAAAAGTTTGCTAATAAATAGGTACATTAAGGTGATATCAGTTGATTCACTTTTCGTTCATTTGCGTCTTTCATTCGGCTACTTTCACTCGAAATGAAACGTTTAAACATGGAATGAAAGAAAAGTGCCGAATGAATTCATTAGAGAACCGATCTAACAATGTTGAATATTGGCATTTGGCATCTTTCACTCCCACTCTGAATGAACGAAAAATGAACAGTTTGAACACAGAGAGAACATTCACTCAGATGATTCGATCATTTTGTCTCCAGTCAACCGGCTTGGCGGCAAAATGGTATTCAAATGGAGCGATCAAATACGCAGCTGTTTTTGGAGAACTTTAAAAATTATCAATGCTAAACTAATTCCAAGACTCGCAACTTCATTCGATGACATATTGAAAGAAAAGAGCCTGTGACTTTTCTTTTCTATGTCACTCCAGCTTAGTCGTGTAAACATGGAATGAAAGAAAAATGAAGCATTCTTCACTCGAGTGAACCGTCTGATTCCGCCTTTAGTGAAGTTCATTCAATTTCGTTCATTCTTAATCCAAATCAAACTCACTATCTGTTTTTTTTTTAACCGAACTTCAAAAAGGAGGTTAATAATTCGTCGGAAGATTTTATTTTTTATGTATGTTTCCCGATTACTCGAAGACGCCTGGGCCGTTTTGAATAATTCTTTTTTTTATTTGAAAGGGAAGGTATACTTCCCAATAGGCTCTTGTCCTAAAAAAATCTAATTAGTCCATCTGTTAGATTACGAGAAAATATTGGACGCGTATTTTTTTTTTGGTTACACAAACCAAAAATGAGGACGATATAGTGCGTTGAAATTTCGAGTGACGCCATATCTCGTATCGTGTTCAATACACTTTGTAAACTTAGACTATGAAAGGTTGACGCAAAGTCATTGGACATTAAATGAAGCAGGATCGTTAAAATGTGTGAGTGACCTCGACGAACATAACGATGACGTTTCGGCTTCTCATTTTGTCTGTGTGAGCTTATTTCGCGTGTACAGATACAAGCCGGCTTCTCATTCTGGTACTTCAGATTGCTGGCTTTTGACACTCTGTCTATAACCTTTTATAGTCTAAGTTTGTAAAGTTAAGTGACGTAACGTAAACCCCCATTCCTGAACTTTGGTGCGTTTTATCTTTGTCATTTTTTACAGGTTTGTTATAGCAAGTGTCCAATATTTTTTGATAATCTAACTTACAGAGTAAATGGAATTATTTTTTTTTACTCAGGACAAGAAAGGTGAAGATTTGGTGAACAACTTCGGAGATAATCAATGGAACTCTTCAATAGATATATATAGATAGAATAGTCTGTTTATTAACCGACTTCCAAAAGGAGGAGGTTATCAATTCAGATGTTTGTATTTTTTTTCTATGTATGTTCGGGCATAACTTCGTCATGTATAGACGGATTTTCAAAATTCTTTTTTTATTCGAAAGGTCTTTGTTCCGAAATGGCCCCATTTAAATTTCATATAGATCTGATGATGCGTTTCGGTGACAACAAAATTACAGCAAATCAACCGCCATTGCTGCTGTCGCCTAGATATCCATTGTTAACACAATTTTATGGGGAATCACAACTAAAAAGTGAAAAATAAAAACTTTTTTCCAAAAAAATGGAACCGACATCCAAAAAAAAAACAAAAAGTGCAAAATAACTTTTATTTCGAAAGTCGGTGTTTCTGGTTTTGTTTCTTCGTTTTTTGACACCGACACTTTTTGTTTTTTTTTTGATGTCGGTTCTATTTTTTTGGAAAAAAGTTTTTTGTTTACACCACTTCATAACCTAACTTCACGCTGATACGCTCTGAAGGGGTACACAGATTTGTACAGTTTACCCTGATACACCCTAATTTCACCAATTATGTCCAAACTTCATGTTTTTGGGGCATTATCAATTCGGGCATAACTTTACTATTTAGTTTTTTAATTATGGTTTACATCATCAACATCGTCAGCCTCTTAATGTCCCCACTGCTGAGGCACAGGCCTCCTCTCTGTGAGAGGGTGTGGTGTGGGCCGTAATCCACCAGATTTTGCATAGGTAAATCTTTTTACAAAAAAAATACAACCGATTTCCGATAACATTAGAAAAATGCAAAATAACTTTTATTTCGGAAGTCGGTGTCAAATAACGAAGAAACAAAACTAGAAACACCGATTTCCGAAATTGTAATAGTTAATTTGCATTTTTAGTGATAATTAAGGAAGTCGGTTGAAAACTTTTTTACAAAAAAATCATTTACTTCTTCGTTATTTGATATCGACTTCCAAAATTAAAGTTATTTTTAATTTGAAGTGAATTTTTTTTTTGAAGTCGGTTGTTTTTTTGTAAAAAAGTTTTTTATTTTTCACTTTTTAGTTGTTATACCCCAGAACTAAAAACTCCAATAACATGGAACGTGGAATTTAAACATACTCGTAATTGGAGAAAAACAAAACGTCATCAAGGTATACATATTTTTCGTTTTTGTTCAGTTTTCCCAAAACCGCTGAAGCAATTTGTTAAAATTTATGTGGGACCACCTCGGGAGTATATTCTTTCTGATAAGAAAAGAATTTTGAAAATCCGTCCACAAATGACAGAGAAATCGGTGGATATACATACAAAAAAAAAAATAACATACATACAGTCGAACATAGAACCTCCTCCTTTTTCGAAGTCGGTTAAAAATATGATTCGTTTGAAACCTTGCGCGCGAGTCCGACTCGTACTTGGCCCTCTTCTCTACCTGATATAATCAAAGTCACTTTCCACGTCTGTCTGTTTCTCCGCTAGCTGCTCCTAAAACACGCAACGTATTTTAATGCGGTTTTTACTAATAGAAAGAACGATAAATGAGAAAGGTGTGAATGTAATTTGTACCCGTGCGGAGCCGGAGTCCTAGTTATATACAGTATGGATTCGACATATGGTCAATAAATGAAATCACGAGTTATACTCGTCCACAGAAGTATAACAAAATTTATTATTAAATTAAAATTCAAAAAATTAAGAAACTTAAATTTTCAAACAAAATAAATATCAAATAAATTCAGTAAAAGTCAAACACTCTGTTTAGAGAACGTGGGTACAATACCTACTTACCTAGAGTACAGAATGGCAACAGCTCAAATGCAGACGAGACGGCACCGGCGCGGCGTGGCGCGGCGCGGTGCGGTGCGGCGTTTTTATTGTAATTTCACAATAGTATTTATAAATTATTTACTAAGTTTATTTGTACTACTACTTAGGTATTTCTTTTGTGATAAATGATAACTGAACTGACCGAAATAAACTAAATCATAGCAAAAAACCGTCTTAAATTCTTAAATGTTCAAAATGTCCACCACGTTTTACAATACACAAGTTACATCGCCGACCAATGTTTTCCCGCACCCTGCTCAATAGATTTCGATCTGGATCCGAGGCCATGGCTTTTAATTTGTCAAACGCGGCAACAATACGACTGCGTAGTTCATCTTCGCTTTCGGAGGCTTGCGAGTAAACTTCATTTTTAATAAATCCCCATAAAAAGAAGTCGAGAGGAGTGAGGTCGGGTGACCGCGCTGGCCACCTGTGGGGGCCGTACCGCCCAATCCATTGTTCGCCGAACATGGTGTTAAGCTGCTCTCTTGCGCGGAGAACAGAGTGTGGAGGAGCCCCGTCTAACTGGAACCATACCCGAGAGTTCGCTGCCAAGGTTAATTCGTCTAAATAATCGGATATTGGGCCTCTTAGAAGGTCTAGGAACTTCTGCGCATTCAGGTTTCCATCGATAAAAATTGGGCCAATTATTTGATTTCCGTGAATGCCCGCCCAAACATTAACACTAAAGCGGTATTGATGAGCTGATTCCCTAAATAAGTGAGGATTGGTGTGGCTCCAGTGACGCAAGATTTGTCGGTTCCACATGCCGTTTCGAGTAAACGTGCTTTCATCTGTCCAAAACACATTTGACAAGAAATCTTGGTCTTGGGCAATTTTTTCTAATACCCATTGGCAGTAAAACTCTCTAATCGGCTTATCACGGGGCAGCAGCGACTGCACCTTTGGCAGTTTAAAAGGACGTAGTTTGTCTCTTTTCAATACTTTATGTACTGTTCTATGGGCCACTCTAAACATACGCCCAGCTGGTCTCAGGCTGCAGGTTGGGTTGCGATCGAAGTGGTCTAAGATTCTTCGTTCCAAAGACGAAGTAACGTGACGCGGGGCAACTCCTTCATTTGTGTTGGGCACAATGTTTTGATTTTCCCTCACTCTCTGGACAGCTCTGATGATGGTCCGAACACTAGTAGGGCAGGCGCGACTTGCGCTGTATCTCTCACGATAAGTACGCAGAGTTAATGCCGCGTTTTGGAGGCATTCGCCATAAAGTAAAATCATGTCAGTATACTCTGCAGCACTATAAAAACGCTGTTGTCGCGGCATAATACTGTTTAAAAAACAAGCAACACACAAAAGTTAATTAGCTAGTGTCTATTTCACCATAGAAAAATAAATAAGCACAAATTAAATTAAAAACACGATTTACACATACACACACGTAGGTACTTAGTATCTATTTCACTGCAATAAAAAGAAAAACTCTTAAAACCTTAAAATACACGACAACACGCGTAAACTAAGTAGGTATCAAATCTGCGAAAGGCGCACGCACGCACCATCCCGGAAGGCAAACAGCGTACTGAGTACTGAGAAAGGTAAACTAACTAGTAACTACTTCCGAAAAAATAAGTAAGTAATAAATAGGGTCGACAGCGCAGTTATCGACTTATCGTTTATCGATACTTTTCTACATTAACTTACCTAAAAAAGACAAAATACTTAACAAGATTTTTTTTTCTACTTATAATATTTTATTATTACGAATATTATTAACAAATTATTTACAGGATAAATTTATTAAAAAATGAAATAAATTTTCAGTTTGCTTTATTCGAACAAAACCGTTTAGTGAGAAACTTCCTGACTAGCAAACAACAATTGCTACTGTACCTACTCGTACGTATTTTTAATAGGATGCTTCATATCCGTGTACAACCAGTGTTAGTTAATTGCTATTATTTACTTCTACCTTAATTTATCTCTAAATCTACTTGATTATAATTTTTAATTAGAACACATTTAAGATCTGTTATTATAATAATTAACACATTATGTCCACTCCCTAGTATTTAAAGCGAAACACTTTTTTGCAAACATCTTCAAAACGTAATGTGAATCAGCTGACTGTAGATAAAAAGGTGTCCTTCCCTACACAAGGCGCGCGCGCAACGCCCGTCCGCTACCCCTTTGCCTTTGCCGATGTGCCGCGGCGCCGCCGCGCCGCCCGCCACCGCAATGCTTTTGAGATCGCCGCGCGCAGACGTGTGGGCGCCGTTTCGTGAGCCGACAAAAGATACCGCTACCGATGTACACCCGCGAGAAATATTGGCGCACATCAGTGGTAGGTTAGTAAACAAAATTTCGGCCGTGACAAGTTCACAAGTCAAGGACGTATTAACTTTTACAAAAGAAAGTAAGTACTCCAGTCTGGGAGAAGGGCTTAATGCCTGTAATCCACCACGTGAACCTTAGTAAAAGACTGACAGATTGTCAGACTTTTACTAACACCCTAGAGAAGGAGAAGTCATAAAAAACCTACATGTAACATCTACTAAATTAGTGCGAATTAGTAGATGTCACATGTAGGTTTTGTTTTGAGGTGGGAAATCATCTAATGACTTCTCCCGCTCAAGGGTGTTAGTAAAAGTCTGAAAGATTGTCAGACTTTTACTAAATAAAATCGAACCCGTGTTCCCTTCCTTGCCCTTATCGTTCCAGGGCCACGGGCTTCCTTTTCGGAAATTTATCCATGGCCGTAGAGGGCATCGACCCATCTGCTGGGCCCCTTCGGTGTGCAGATTTTCTTTGAGGCGCGCGTGGAACACTACGCACCGTCGACGACGTAAGCTCGGTCGAGCGGACGGCGAGCTACCCATTGCTCGTCGTCCGGAAGCCCAGGCCTACGGTGACCGGAGATCACTCTGCAATTCTCGACGCCCGCGGCGTCTCCTGTCGCAGCCGCTGGGGCGAGTGTGATGAAATACATTACAGAATGAAAGCACTTGCCTGGATTTGAATTCACGACCTTCAACTCATAAAGTGAGATCTTTCTTACTAGGCGCTTTCAATAAAAAAATACGTAAATTGAATTCCTGCCTGCCTTTAGGTGTACCTATTTTACATTTTAGGCAAATAAGTAGAATGCCTAAAAGAGCTTGAGCGATAGATTGCACAGAGTGGCAACGTCGCATTTCAAAGTTCAAGGATTTAAGGAACAAAGTATGTTAGATCATTGACCTAGTGCTGCAATTCTACAGAGTGTTCAAATTTACTGAAAATTAAAACTATTTTTTTTGTTTAAACTACTGGACCGATTTCGTTCATTTTTTGCACATCGTCAGTAAACTCTTAAACAAGCATGTGATTTCATTTATTGCCCATATGTCGAATCCATACTGTATACAGGATGTAACGGAAAGGTGTGGTCATATTTTATGAACCGGTTCTGCCCATGAAAATGAACAACTGTCTCTAAGAAAAAATAGAAAATTTCAAAAAAAAAATTGGTGTTTCCATACAAAATTATCGTCAGCTGATCAATATTTGTACTGGAGGCAAATTTTTTTTTTTCAGAATATTCTCACGTTTTCTTGAAGAAAGTTGTTTACATCAATGGGCATATACAGTTCTTAAAATATGACCACACCTTTTCGTTACACCCTGTATGTACGACACTTACGAATTTTTGTTTTTTTTTTACAATTGATAAGCACGCGTTTGACCACAATCTCACCTGATGGTAAGCAATGATGAGGTCGAAGATGGAGCAAACTTGTCTAGAAGTAGCCTATTCACTCTTAATCCGTCAGGCCTCTCGTCTCCTTAAGGAGACGCAACAATAGGTTTTTAATTGTGTCTGCCAATGAGGGGCTTGACGCGATAATGTGCAATTATACGACATCTAATGGTTTTAATAAAACATCACGTCTGAACGACTAGTCCTATTTATTTGAAAAAAATATCTGTTGCTTTAAACAATGTCCATCGTAATTTGATATGTGAATATTTAAAATTATATTTTTGTAACATAGTGTAATTAACTTGTAAAGTTATGTCTAACGCGGATAAAAAAATTGAGAACCACGCAAAAACCTTAACCATTTTAAAGCTCATTTAATTATTTACATTTTAGTATACGTGTTTTAGTTTATTACCTGTTGCTTTATATGTAATAAATTAATAATGCGTCTAAGTTGCGTCACGGCGCCCTCACCTTCCGCCTGACGCAGGTGCTCGCCGGACACGGCTGTTTCGGTGAGTACCTGTGTCGGATCAAGGCGGAGGTGACCCCCGGGTGTTTCCATTGCGAGGATCGCCCAGAGGACACGGTGGAGCATACGGTGGAGGTTTGCCCAGCTTGGGCAGAGCACCGCCGTGTCCTCGTGGATGCGATAGGCGGCAGCGACCTCTCGCGCCGTGCCCTGGTTCAGGCCATGGTACGGAGCGAGAGGGAATGGGAAGCCGTCTCCACCTTCTGCGAAGCAGTAATGCTCGCGAAGAGGGAGGCGGCATACGCTAGGGAGACTCGAACACAGCCGAGTCGCCCTAGCGCTCCCAGCCGCAACCGCCGCCTGAGACGCCAGGGGGTTCGGACGCCGCGAGACGATCTCCGGCCACCGTAGACCCGGGCCTGCGGACGGCGAGTAGTGGGTAACTCGCCGTCCGATCAGCACCAGGCCCGAGAGTCGACGGCGCGTAGTGTTCCACGCGCGCCTCAAAGAGTTGTCAGCCAAGGGAAGGCGCCTGCCACGGCCGATGCCTGCCCGGGGGTGGAGGATAAATTCGAAAGAGTTACCTCGCCCCCGGGCACTCGAGGCAGGGAGGAACAGGGGTGGGTTTTAGTCAGTAAGAGTCTGACACACCCTTCCGCTCCACCCTAGAGCGGAAGAAGTCATAGGATGATCTCCCACCCCCCAAAAAAAAAAAAAAAAATGCGTCTAAGTTCGGACAGCGCTCCTTGATGGGCAAGTCCTTTCACTGGGTGGACGAATGACTCATGGTCGTAGCTATCAGGATACACAGAATTTCCCACTCCAATCGTAAATAAAAATGTTTCTCTCGTTGTTCCAGATGAGGCACAGCTTCCGGTGGAGTGGCGGTCGCGGTTGACGCCATGGAAGTCTCCTGGGTGGTGCTCGCCGCCGTCTTCATAGCGGCCCACGCGCAGAATAACAGAAGTAAGTAAGCCACCCGCCAGAAGTAAGTAAGCCACCTGCCAGAAGTAAGTAAGCCACCTACCAGAAGTAAATAAGCTACCTGCCAGAAATAAGTAAGCCACCTGCCAGAAGTTAGTAAGCCACCTACCAGAAGATAGTAAGCCACCTGCCAGAAGTAAGTAAGCCACCTGCCAGAAGTAAGTAAGCCACCTGGCAGGGTCGCGGGCAGAGTGTTCGAAAGAGTCACCGCGGCCCTGGAACGCACAGGCAACTGACGGAACGCAGGTGGGTTTTAGTCAGTAAGAGTCTAACACGCCCTCCTGCTCCACCCAGAGCGGGAGAAGTTATTTGATGATTGCCATCATCATCATCTGCCTAGCCTTTTTCCAACTACCTTGTGGTCGGCTTCAAGTCTAACCGGTTGCAGCTGAATACACTGGTTGTGGAGATCAGACGCCTATCTGACCTCCACAATCCAGTTTCTGGGTAATACGATACCCTTTGGTACTGGTTGTCAGACTTTCGGGCCTCTGACGACCCGTAACGACTGTCAAAGATCCACGATTGGCAGCCGGGACCAACGGCTTAACGTGCTTTCCGAGGTACGGAGGAGTCTCGGTATGTAAAGATGGTCACCCATCCATGGACCAACCCCGGCAAGCGTAACTTAACCTGGTAGATCGACTCGTGCGGCTGTCCACTATTTGATGATTTCCCAACCCAAAAAAAGAAAGGAAAACAAAGCTGGATACTGCATTAAATCCTGGGCGACATAAGGAGCCAAATAATCACTAAACTGAAGTGGCAGTGGGCAGGCAGATTCCTCGCAGAACAAATGGTCTATGGGGCTGAAAGGTTCTGGAGTGTCGACCGCGTACTGGAAAGACGCAGCGTTGGAAGGCCTCCCACAAGGTGGACCGACGACCTGGTGAGGGTCGCGGGTAGCCGATGGATGTGAGACGCACAGGACCGTTCGTTGTGGTGACACACGTGGTAAGCCTATGCCCAGCTGTGGACGTCTTTCGGCAGAAATGATGATGATGATGAATACTAAGGCATTCCAAGAGTTATTGGCGGAATTTTTTCGTGTGAAGTTCAGTGACTGTTTTAATTATTCACAAATTGATTTCTAGTCGATATTGTGAAGTAAAAAACTTTTTTACAAAAAAAACAACCGACTTCCGATGTTTGTATTTTACTTCTTCGTTATTGGACACCGACTTCCGAAATTAAAGTTATTTTTTAATTTTTAGTGTATTTTGTTTTTGGAAGTCGGTTGTTTTTTTTTGTAAAAAAGTTTTTTATTTTTCACTTTTTAGTTGTTATACCCCAGAACTAAAAACCCCAATACCATGGAACGTGGAATTTAAACATTTGGAGAACACCAATACGTCATCGAGGTATACATATTTTTCGTTTTTGTTCAGTTTCTCAAAAAGCGCTGAAGCAATTTCGATAAAATTTATATGGGACCAACTTGGGAGTATATTCTTTCGGATAACAAAAATAATTTTGGAATTCGGTCCACAACTGACGGAGAAATCGGCGGACATACATAAAAAAAAAAAATACATACATACAGTCGAACATAGAACCTCCTCCTTTTTCGAAAGTCGGTTAAAAATTGGTGTAGTTTTGTGTCTCAAGTGTCTACGCAACTGGACAATATGTGGGATCATTGAAACAGGCGCGATCTCGGTAAAATAAAGCTGAGAATTTTGTCGTAGTATTGACTACCTCAGCGAAGCTTGACGAGAAGGCTGACTCGACTCATTTGCTGCCAAATACTGCAAAAACATTAGAATGTGTTACATCTGCATTCTAATGGAAAAAAGTGACAGTATTCTGTATCTAAAACTAAATACTTTCTTAACTTGATACTAGCTACATGCACAAACCGTGCGAAGCGAAAATTAAAAAAAATTAAAACTGGCCAAGTGCGAGTCGGACTCGCGCACGAAGGGTTCCGTACCATAATCTACAAAAACGGCAAAAAAAATCATGTCTGTTGTATAGCCTCCTTAAATATTTATTTTATTCTGTATTTTAATATTTGTTGTTATAGCGGCAACAGAAATACATCATCTGTGAAAATTTCAACTGTCTAACTATCATGGTTCATGAGATACAGCCTGGTGGTGATAGACGGACAGACGGACGGACAGCGGAGTCTTAATAATAGAGTCCCGTTTTACCCTTTGGGTACGGAACCCTAAAAAGGCATTCCAATCTTCCTAGCCTTTTGCAAAAAATATTTGTCTGGCCTACAGATAGTTGTTCCGGATTTGAGCGTTTGTAAATGCACCCACGATACAGAAGAAATTCCTAGTGAGGGCAAAGTTAAAAAATAAATACATTGGGGTCGGCTTCCAGTCGAATGAATGCCGCTAAATACCAGTATTTTACATGGAGCGACTGCCTATCTGACCTCCACAACCTAGTAACGGGTAACACGATACCCCTTGGCAAGACTGGTGTGAGATTTTATGTTCTGACTCTTCGTGACGACTGTCAAAGATATGACAAGTGACAGCCGGGACGAAAGGTTTAACGTGATTTCCGAGGCAAGAAGGAAACTCGGTTTGTTAAAATGTTCAGATGTTCACCCATCCAAAGACCCACTTCGGCAAGCGTTGCTTAACGTTGGGGATCGACACGAGATCATCAAATAATGCATTTTTTTCAATTTGCACTAATAACATCATCATCAGCCTTTTAATATCCCCACTGTTGGGGCACAGGCCTCCTCTCTGTGAGAGGGTGTGGGCCGTAATCCACCACGCGGGCCCAATGCGGGTTGGTGATGTCACATGTCTTCGAATTTTTTGGTTCTAAGACATGCCGGTTTCCTCACTATGTTTTCCTTCACCTTTTTGAGAGCAGTGGTGATGAAATAATTTACACAAAGTAAAGCGCCTGCCTTTTTTTTGTGGGGTGGGAAATCATCCAATGACTTCTCCCGCTCTGGGTGGAGCGGGAGGGTGTGTCAGACTCTTACTGACAAAAACCCACCCCTGTTCCTTCCCTGCCTGAGTGCCCAGGGGTGCGGTAACTCATTTTCAGAATTTATCCGCTACCCCTAGGCATGCAGGCACCGGCCACGATGGGCGCCGTCAGTGGTGGCTGACACTTATCTCTTTGAGGCGCGCGTGGAACCTTACGCGCCGTCGACTCACGGGGCTGGTGCTGATCGGACGGCGAGCTACCCACTGCTCGCCGTCCGCCGGCCCGGGTCTACGGTGGCCGGAGATCGCGACGTCCTACCGTGAGGGACACTCCGTTGAGCTTCCCTCACGCGTCCCGCCTCCGCCTTCGCGAGCATTAGTGCTTCGCAGAAGGCGGGGACTGCTTCCCATTCCCTCTCGCTCCGTACCATGGCCTGACCCAGGGCCGGGCGCTGCCCGGGTTTGAACTCACGACCTACAACTTGTAAGTCGCGATCGTTACCACTGAACCACCACTGCTGAAATAACAATAACATCATTCTGCCATATAATTTTAATTCAACAGGGGTAGAAATTCCATCCTGCATGATTGCTTTGGCATTTCTAACCCCTAAAAACGTGTAGAATCCTTATTGCCAAAATATTACCTCCCATTTCTATTTCATGGCGCGAAAACCATTAAAATGTAAGTGTCCCTTTTCCCCCGGATGAAACAAATATGGCGGCTTTAGGACCGGAAGTGACGCAACGGATTCGTCACTTCCGGGACAGAAAAGTGACGCTGTTTCGTGAATGTTGGTAATTGTGTTTTCTTGTTTATTTTGTTATTTATTACTTACTATTGGTTAAGAAATAGGTTTATTTTGGGGTTGATTTTGGGGGTGTATTTCATCCCCTATTTTGCCGTTGTGTCGTAAGTGATTCACGTTTTTGATAGTAGTCAAATACCTAATTCGGAATTATTGTATTATGGTGTAACGGAAGTAGGTGGTCAAATTTTTAACTCCCGACGCAAAAAGTGGGGTGTTATAAGTTTGACCGCTATAAGTGTGTGTCTGTCTGTGGCACCGTAGCTCTAAAACGGGTGAATCGTTTTGATTGCGGTTTTTTTTTTCATTGGAAATCAGTTTTTCTAGCGATGGTTCTTAGACATGTCTTATCGAAATTGGTCAGCCGTCTAAAGGTCATCAGAACTTTTGTGTTTTTTAAATGTTCGCCTTTCTCTTAAGCGTTGGGGGTTTTTAATTTTTAAGGTTTAGGTCCAAACGGAGCCCTATTGTTGTCACTCACGAGTCCGTCTGTCCGTCCGTCGTCGTCTGTCACAAAATTGTGTTACGAAGAATTTTTTAACTTCCCATGGACCTATGAACTTGTTTGGTGATAATGTTTATTATTACGTATACTTTATTAACAAATACCAATATTTGGTACGGAACTCTTCCACGCGCGTCACGTGTGGCATAGGCAAACCTTATTTCCTCGGTGGCTCACATGTGTGCCGCTAGTTTGCCTTGCCAAAAAAATTGCCAAAAACTCGATTCACGCGATTTAAACCGCTATTATTACTATTACCCAAGGTCTTTAGACCTGTGGCAAGGTTTATACACCCGGAACCTGACAAAGTCTGTAGTTACACGATGGCCGGCTGTCAACGGGGATGACAGATGTTGACATTTGGCGCGCGCGGGGCCTGAGGGGTTGTGCGAAATCCGACACGCAATTAGCCAGTTTTTAATTTAATTGGTATTTTGTCGATACTGTTTCTTCCACGGAATTGAAAAAACAAGTGGAAGTGCCCACGCAGCTATCTGGCGCGTGTCACAATTGTACGGATAAATGTAAAATAATAACAACCTTCGTCAGTTGTAATAAATCTTTATTTTGCATGAACATGTTTTTTTTGGGTCTGAATTTTTTTTAGTAATTTGAATTTCCTGTTATATAACATGAAATTAGAAATGACTACATATTGGTACATTTTTCTGTCTCCTGCTTGATTAGGAGGGAAGTGGAAATTATGTTTTTCTTACTCCTCCGCTGTCTTTTCTGATTAATTTCGTTGCGGGACCCAAGACAGTTTAATCGTTTCTCTGGGACTCGTCGAGCTTCATTGCCTCGGCGTTTTTTCTGGTGGTCGCCACTGTTGATTCTGGTTTACAGGAGTTACAGTTGTTTGGAAATGGTGTGACGGGCTTGTCCCAAATAAAAAAAGAAATTGGTACATTTGTTATTGATGACAAATTAATGTTGTAGTTATTTCATTGTATGTAGTGTTGCCCAAAATCGGTCTTGGTCTTGCAGTCTTGGTCTTGTTCTTGCATTTTCGCAAGACCAAGACCAAGACCAAGACCGCCTTATTGTAGCAAGACCAAGACCAAGACTGAACCCTGCAAGACTTGAGCAAGACAAGACTTAAGCCTGCAAGACTCTTGCGTCTTGCAGTTAAGACAAACTGAGATTAGGGCGTTATTAAGTAGGTTCAATCCCGATTTTGAGAGACGTTCCCCAGTATCAAAACGGTAGGTATCGTCATAACACTAAACTAAGGGCTGCAGTTGTATCTGCAGTTGGCAACGTGCCGTTCGTCTGAAAGAACCCGAAAAGGTATTGTATTAATTAGGTAGGTAAGTACTTATTATATTTCAACAATTTATTGAGTAGGTAGCGTGTTAATACTCACAAATCTGTTCCCATCATCCCATGTGATAAAATGTACCTAGAATAACTTTCTAGCAAAGTTCATACCTTGTAGGTATCTACCTATAATAATATATTATGCTTGTTTATGTCTAATGTGCAGATCTAACGTTAGTACTCGTAGGTTGGTATGTGCTTAAAATTATAGCCAACAAAATTATATAAACATTATGTAGGTACCTACTTACTCGTATGTTTCAAAGTTTATATTATTCTTCTATTCAGCAAAATTTAAAACTACGAGTAACAGCGAGTCGAGTAGATCTAGTAACAGTTTCTATGGCAGCCAATGTTATGGTACAGACGCCAGCACATCAAGCTACTACAATCTGTCAAATTTCTTTAACAGATTTTCAACTTTACCGCTAAAGAATTAAGGTTCAAGGTTGATTGGGAAAATGTGACGTTCTGCGAATAAACTGTTGGTCGGTCGGTGTATTATATACCTACTTATTTGAAAAATTACCGACAAAGACGCCGCGGTTTGCAACAAGTATATCACAGCATTTGACACTGTTGGAGCGCCGCATTCGCCGACAAAGAGTACGGACAGAGGCACACAAAATTGTTACCTATTTTGGTAAGGTTGGTACAGGAGGATAAAATTAAGTGACCTTGAAGATGTCTCAGCAGTAAGGTATAAATTGAATGCTCTGAGTTTCTTGTATAAATACATTCACACACTGGCTCGAATTCGAACACTACAGCGTTTAAAGCTGTCGGGCGAGATGATAATTAATAACTAAGTAGGTATTGCATCTATTGAATTGCGAATATTTTGATTTCGAAATAATCATTGTTAATATCGGTAAATGATAGATAGTGAGTGATATACCTAGGTACTAAAATGTGAGCAGCAAGATTGAAAATTTATATTCAAAGGTCGAGGAATGAGTTTGACCTTGAAAAAGTCTTTTTTTTTTAAATAATTCCTCGACCTTTATGAACTTGGAGGGTTGTATTGATGATTTTGATGATTATAATTCTGTAATTACATACGTCTTACAGCGCGAATCATAATCTAAACTAACGTGTTCAATAAATAGCAATAGGCTAATAGGTATTTGCAAGACTTGCAAGACTTGCGAGACTCTTGCTGCAAGACCAAGACCAAGACCAAGACCAAGACTGAGAGCACAATACCAAGACCAAGACCAAGACCAGGTGTATTGACGCAAGACCAAGACCAAGACTGGCCTAAGTCTCGTCTTGGTCTTGCATTTGGGCAACACTAATTGTATGATAGAGCGAGATTTATATTTTATTCATCCATTTTTTTTAGGCTGATCTGTACCTACCAATCAAATTTTGACTATTGTTAATAATAATTGTAATGATTGTAACTAATAAAATTCAATTATAATATTTTGCATGCCGTAAGGCACAATGTATCCGGACAATTCAGAAACCTTCCAACTTATATGTATACCTACATTATCAGCAAATAAATGATTTCTTTCTTTCTTTCTTTCATAAAAGTGTATGAAAATGGTGTATTGTAAAATTATCCTAGAATTTATTTGCTTTCTCTTTTTAATGTGTAACATCTAAGAACATGACGTGTCAAAAAATCAGCAAGATTTAAATAATTTTGTTTTAAGAAAAAATCAGTGATTGATATTTTGACTGTTTTATTTTAAAAAAATGTTATACTTACTTATTTAAAAATGTTATACTGTCATTATCATAATCATAGTTAGGAGCTATTATTGTCTTGCGTATATTGCACACAAAATACCTACGAATGGCGCTGACCCAGACTGCTTCTTTAAAAAAAAAAACCAAAGTTGTAATTTGTTCAATGGTGAAGGACAGCGCCACCTGTGTGATTTTTGTGGAACACGACTTGGAAAATAGCCACTTGTCATTTAAGAATGGTGATTAAAGAACAGTTTGGCAAAAGAGTGTGGAATTAACTGAGGTCGCCAGATCGCACCTGTGGCAACCCGGAATACTACGACTCAACAGTTTTTGATATACTTGTTATTTTTAACCGACTTCGAAAAAGGAGGAGGTTCTATGTTCGACTATATTTATGCTTTTTTATGTATGTCCACCTATTTCTCTGTCAGTTGTGGACCGATTTTCAAAATTCTTTTCTTTATCCGAAAGCATATACTCCCGAGGTAGTCCCAAATAAATTTTATCTAAATTGCTTTAGCGCTTTTTGAAAAACTGAACAAAAACGAAAAATACGTAAACATACTCGTAGATGACGTTTTGGTTTTCTCCAATTACGAGTATGTTTAAATTCCACGTTCCATTTTATTGGGGTTTTTAGTTCTGGGGTATAACAACTAAAAGTTAAAAAATAACTTTGATTTCGGAAGTCGGTGTAAAAAAACGAAAAAATAAAATGCAAACACCGACTTCCGAATTTAAAATTATTTTTTAATTTTTAGTGTATTTTCTTTTTTTGAAGTCGGTTGTTTTTTTTTTTTGTAAAAATGTTTTTTTGGGAATATGATCCCAATCCCAAGTGGGTGGTCCAGGCCCTCGGACGCTACGCAAACACCATGGAAGGCTTCAATGTCCAGTATTTTTTTAGTTTTAACTGTCACCGCGTCAGACTCTTTTTTGCCAAGCTGTATTTATAATTCGTCTAAATGTTTTTCATTCTGACTGTACGTTTTTATCGTTTCGTGTAGAGCTGAGGTTTTTGAATCGTGTAGAGCCGGGATCGGTGAGAGTAATGACGAACCCTTTTCTCTCGCTTTCCTGCAATCTGTGGGAGTGATTACGTGAAATGGGACGGAAGTGTGTAATAGGAAGCTGGCGAAGCGCGCGCTATTTAATAAGTCTGTGCGCTGTCAGAAACGGAACTAAACGTTTTAATTTTATTTTTCAGGATAGAATGTTAATGTTGCTTATTACCAAGGAGAGATGTCAAATGTTACACATCATATGCGACTACTATAAGGCTCATTCATTTGATTTTTTAACAATAAAATAAATAATTTATGGTACGGAACCCTTCGTGTGGGAGTCCGACTTTAGCAATTCACCGGTTTTCTTAATCAATTCTCTTCAAAACATTCCTTTCTCGTTTCATCAAACAAAAAGTTCTGTAGACAGACTTATCCCATATATCAAACACATCTGCCGAAACCACACATATATATTTCTTAGATTCTCAGCTCCCGAAACTTGGCAAATCTCTCTTTGAGAGTTCCATAACTTTGCCAGTTTATAATTTTTTCTTCAACACTTTGAATGGGTTTTTAAAATGGTCGATGAAATATGGTTGGGATTCGATCGGCTTTTTTTTTCTTTTGTTCGGTTTTGTTTGAAGCTTGCAGAAATTGCTCGGGGATTTTCTTCTTTTCTCGTTTTACAGTCTGCTGGGTTATACCTAGTCGAGAGAAATTAGTTTAAATTATAATAATTGTAGTAATTTTGATTAATTAACCCCTTTTTTTTCACACCTTGGTTTTTTTTTATTGTTGATAGGCACGCGTTTGACCACTATCTCACCTGATGGTAAGCGATGATGTGGTCGAAGATGGAGCACGCTTGCCTAGAAGTAACCTATTCACTCTTGACTTAAAGACTCCCAGGTTGTAGCTATCAGGAAACACAGACTCCGGTAGGGAATTCCACTCCCTAGCTGTACGCACAATGAATGTTTTCTCAAAACGCTTTGTGCGTATGCGTACGTCTTGTGGTCCGTTCATGAAACGGGCTTGGTGGAATCAAATTATGCAATTCCGTCGCACACTCCCCAAAATGTAACCGATAGAAAACCGACAGACTAGCAACTCGGCGTCTATGTTCTAGACTTTGAAGTTTCGACTCAACGAGCCTATCATTGCCGATGATCCTCTTGGCTCGTTTCTCAATTGACTCAAGGGCATCAAGCTGGTATCTGGCAGATCCGTCCCAAAGATGAGAGCAGTACTCCATACACGATCGAACTTGCGCTTGATAGAGTTGGAGCAGCTGTTCCGACGTAAAGTACCTTACCTGCGGGAATGTACCTTTATGCGTAGTGTGATATTGGTGACACACAGTAAATGAGCTGACCAGGGTAGGAAAAAGGACTTACTTGGGAATCCTCTGGATGGAGCACGCTGATACAAAGGATACACAGACAGCCCGAGAAGCTGTCGCACGTGTTTGATGATTTTCTTCTTTGACTGCGCACTTCACTTTGGTCTTTGTATGTCATACTTGTGTCGGCCAACACGGATAATAGAAAGTTCTCAGAGTTTTTGATATATATGTTTTAGCGGATCGACGCGGTATGGACGAGGTTGTTTGTAGAGCGGATTTTGCGGTTATGAGGTGAGAAGCGGTCTTGTTAACAGAATGAATGGCAATGGCGGCGATCAGTGCTGCCAACTTGCGGGCGCGCCTTTGGTTGGCGCATGCGGTTGAAATCTTATCTCCCTTCTGCTGTATGGGATCGAGATAGGAGAGAAAGAGATGCATGGTTCGCTCAAAACTGCGGTCAAAATAAGAAAATGGGATGCGTTCGGAAATATGATTGTAAAAATCTATATTACTAATACTTGCGCGAGCACCCCTTAATATATTTCTTGATATATTAGTAAGTTTTTTAGGGTTCCGTACCTACCCTAAGGGTCCAAACGTAGCCCTATAGCACTCACGTGTCCGTTTCTCCGTCTGTCTGTCTGTCCATCGTCGCTCACAAAATTTTGTTCCGAAGAATTTTTTAACTTCCCATTGACATACTCGTATGAACTTGTTGGTGATAATGTGGTATTACGTATAATATGTTACTAACAAATACCAATATATTAATAAATCAGATTTTTTTGTTGAAATTCCCTCATTTGGTACGGAACCCAAAATGTGTGAAGTCCGACACGCACTTAGCCTGTTTTTCTGTTACCACGTGAGTTTCGGATTAACTGGAAGGGGAGCCGAACTTAAGGTTCGGGTTTCGGTTATAAATCGCATTTCGATCGAACACCAGTTTTAAAAAGTTTAACTGAATTAATAATTGTTTTACAGATGACGGGCCGAGGTTTCTGTCGCGGGGACATTCGTTCAGAACAGTAGTGGGAGACACACTGCTGCTGCCATGTCAGGTGCAGAACCTGGGTGAGTACACGTACTACTTTTATAAATCCCACAACTTTCGATTTACCCACACACACACACACACACACACACACACACACACACACACACACACACACACACTGACATATATATAGCACACCACATAATTACATAGCATTAAGAGCATTAACTTATCTTACTAAAGTGTAAAAAGCGACCTTCTGTACAAACATTACTGTCTACCTTTTAAGCGACTGAACACTGTCTCCCAAGATACAGGTTTCTGGCCTAGTTTGGGAATCAGTATCAGTAATATTGTAGTACATATCCAAAGACTGTGCCTATTTTAATACAAATGGATGTAATTTCTGTGTCAATAAACAATTTTTATATTTATTTATTTATTTTACTTTTGACTTCTTATCCATTTGAAATCAAACTTGTTTTTATTTTTGTTGTGTACCTATAACACAATATTACATTTGCGTGACAAATGCAGACGTAGGCGCAGCGAAGTAAGTAATCAGCGTATGGTATGACTGCCTTTGCCGGCTTAATTATGGTCCTGTGTCGGATAAGGCGGGAGGAAACGCCCGGGTGTCACCATTGCGCGGATCGCCCAGAAGACACGAACGTGGAGCATACGGTGTAGGTCTGCCCCGCTTGGGCGGAGCACCGCTATGTCCTCATGGATGCGATTAGTGGTAGCGACCTCTAGCGCCCGGCTCTGGTCCAGGCCATGGTACGGAGCGAGAGGTAATGGGAATCAGTGTCTTTCTTCTGCGAAGCAGTAATGCTTGCAAAGGAGGAGGCGGAATGGGTGAGGGAAGCTCAACGGAGTGGCCCTCACACCCCTAGCCTTTTTTTTTCGTTTGGAGCGGGGCGTATCAGACTTTTACTGACTAAAACCCACCCCTGTTCCTTCCCTGCCTGAGTGCTCAGGGGTGCGGTAACTCATTTTCAGAATTTATCCGCTACCCCTAGGCATGCAGGCACCGGCCACGATGGGCCCCGTCAGTGGTGGCTGACACTTATCTCTTTGAGGAGCGCGTGGAACACTACGCGCTGTCGACTCACGGGCCTGGTGCTGATCGGACGGCGAGCAGTGGGTAGCTCGCCGTCGCAGGCCCGGGGGGCTGACAGGCCGGGCTCTCCTCAACAGTGTGCTGCGCCGTGTCGTCGAGGCAGTTGCCACAATAGTGGTAACCCGGCCAAAGCGGCTCCGGACAGTACTTGTGTCAGCCGGAAAGTAAGGGCGCCATGCCGTCTCTCCAGCCACTCCCTCATAAAGGGTCTTACCGCCGCTATAATGGCATGCCCTGCGCTGAGATGCCCAAGTTGCTGCTCTCATTATACCACTAGGAACTGGAGGACCTAGTTTAATCACATTTAATTACATAGTTAGAGCCCTTAATAACACTTAACAGTAGATAGGTTATTTGTTAAAAATAGTTTACTGACAGCAGTGAAAGCAGTGGTGGCCCAGTGGTATGGGCCGCGACTTACAAGTTGTAGGTCGTGATTAAAACCCAGGCAGGCGCTTTACTTTGTGTAAATTATTTCATCACCACTGCTATCAAAACGGTGAAGGAAAACATCGTGAGGAAACCGGCATGTCTTAGAACCAAAAATTCAAAGACATGTGACATCCACCAATCCGCATTGGGATCCTCTCACAGAGAGGAGGCCTGTGCCCCAGCAGTGGGGACATTAAAAAAGGTTTATGATGATGAGATGAGTGATAGCTGGGTGGCACAGATTAAATTAAGCCGGCGGCACGTGCGTCATGTTGTAGCTAACGGAATGTTGCCACTTTAAATATAATATTTATTACGCTGTGTAGTATTTAGTTTATTCATTGTTTGCTGCACCGGTCAACGTCATCACGTCAGCACCGGCAGTCGCTGAAAACCAGCGCTGGGGCTCTGTCTCGCAAAAGGTCACAGCACTAAGCTGAGCGATGGCCGTTTTACGTGGATGTGACGCATGTTTTCCCTCAGCCTTTTCTTGTTTTTGTTGTGTTTCTCTGTCTTTGCGTCATGTTTACCCCAAACAAATGTATTTTCTTTCTTTCTTTCTTATTATTTTTTTAATTGGTGGTGCTTGGCAACTGGGCTGACCCCTGTTGTAAATATCCCTTTTTACCTAATGGCCTAGTTTTGTTCTGTCTCCTGCTTGATTAGGAGGGAAGTGGAAATTATGTATTTTCTCACTCCACGCTGTTATTTTCTGATTAATTTCGTTACAGGACCCAAGACAGTTTAATCGTTTCTCCGAGACTCGTCAAGCTTCATTGCCTCAGCGTTTTTTCCGGTGGTCGCCACTGTTGATTCTGGCTTACAGGAGTTACAGTGGTTTGGGAATAGTGTGGCGGGCTTGTCCCAAAAAAAAACGTGTTATCATGTTTTGATCACATAGTTACAGTCATTATTAATTGTGTTCTCTATGTTGCAGGCTCATTGGTCCTGTTATGGCGAAGGGGGCCGGCAGTGCTCACAGCTGCGAGCCTCATGGTAACGCGAGACGAGAGGTTCCGATTGGTGGACGGATATAACCTGCAAATCACCGACGTTGGGCCACAGGTACATTTATCTTTATACTAATAACGCTTCGTTAACTTGCGCACTTGCCATGATATCTCTCCACCACCCTTGGTTGACTGGTAGAGAATGCCTAAGGCATTAAAGCCGAGACATGACCTAAAGCGCGGTCACTCTCGAACAGTATAGAAACGAAAGAGATGCGCTACGACAAATGCTTGCAATTTATTGCAAAATATGAAGTATTTTATCAATTTACTTAAGATTTAATAAGTAACTGATAAAATATTAATAAAATATAATCCATAACTGGATGCAGTTTAGCATGTGAAATTTTATTATATATTTTTTATTATAATTATAATTGTTAATGAAGGAATAAACTGCTTTTAAAGATAATTAAGAGGTATCTTAGAAGATTTTTTGGTACATTAAAGTATTTTAAATTATGTTCTGAGTTCCATCACTGTATGCAGGACTTGAAAATATCATATTTTTTTTATTTGTCAAAATTATTTACGGTTTAAGAGATACTGCTTTAAAATACCACCTTTTTGACCGTTTTTGGAAATCACCGCCTTAAGTACGCTTTTGTACATTTGTGTTGCATCAAGTCTTATTATATAAAAAATTGTATAAGTATTAACATTAATGATAGGAAAAATATGTAAATAAATAAATATAAAACGTAAATTTAAAGTCTTAACTTTAAGCACAGATAATATAATAATAGCGTACCTACTTTAACTTACCAGTTGGTATATTATTATAAATCAATATAATAATCATATTTGAACATTACAATTATCTAATATATGTATAAAGATCTCGTGCCACGGTGTTTGTAGTTTCACTCCTCCAAAACAGTTCGACCGATGTTAATGTTTTATTTTTTGTATATTTGGTAGGTATGAGATAGGTCGTAAAGTATTTTTCACCCTTCTAACCCCACCCCCCATTTTTTATCCCAGAACAACGTTTGCCGGGTTTGCTAGTGTACCTTTATGATACTTTAGGTATTTTGATAATATAATAAATAAATAAAAAAATATCATTTATTCTCTCATCACAAAAGGCTGTCTTAGAGCTAATTATACAGTATAATGAAACTAGATAACTACCTTTGTGAGAGACTGGTGCCTGATATAGTTTTTTAAGTAAAAAAACCTGTGCTACAGGTCACCAGGATCTCCCTTCGCGGATAGAATTCTTATTTAAGAGACCGTGTACATTAAATGTTATTGAGTATTAATTTAATAATTTAATTTATCAAGGTCTTTATTCATTCTATTGGTTAACAATTATACTGCTTACAAACGATCTTATTCTATTTGTAGACAAGTCATGATTTACTTTATCACTTAGGCTACCGCCTTTACAAATATTTAAACATGTTTTTACTTAATATTATTTCACATTGGATTAACTTATTGAATATTATTTGATATTGGGTATGTGGAAGTCTCTGTAAGGACTCACATAATATTGACAGTGTTTGGGTTACAAAAAGTAAGCATTATTATAATTTGTTATAAAAATAAAAAAAGTTATTGAGTATTGTGAATAACAAAAGCAAAAAAAAAAAAAAACCAACAGAAAGGAATGCCTTACTAATTAAAATATAAAATTTACTGTCATACTAATTAAAACAAAAAAAAAAAAATTATATAAAAAAGAAACAAGAAACAAAAATGAAAAATGTGACAGGGTTGTGTCTTGTGTGGTGTAATGATCATTTATATATGTCTATGTGAGAGTGGATTGAGTGAGTGCGTTGCGAGTAGTTGCGAGAAAGTGATGAGCTCAAGAACAGGTAGAACTATGGTAATTTAGTTTATTTAGTGACAGTCAATAGCAGTTCAGTATTATTGTAGTCAAGAGTTTTCATATATGTCTTTAACGTTTTAATGCATTCTAATTTGGTTTTTGGATATAAATTTAGGACGTTATTTAATTTATTATAAAGATACTGCCCCAGGAAGCAAAAGAATCTTTCAGAGAGAGATGACTTGTACTGATCAGTGGGACATACCCTACTTTTACGTCGATTATCTTTTATAATAACGGTGAAGGAAAACATCGAGAGGAAATCGGCATGTCCTAGAAGACATGTGACATCCTCCAACCCGCATTGGGCCCGCGTGGTGGATTACCGCCCACACCCTCTCACAGAGAGGAAGCCTGTGCCCCAGCAGTGGGGACATTAAAAAGGATGATGATGAATAACGATGACTAAGTAGAAAAACGAAAAGACAAAAAAAAAGACCACTAAAGACACTAAGCTGCATGGTCCTTATATAGCATTATGTGAATGCGAGAACTATGTATGTCGTTATATTCACGTAGATTTTATGATTGTCTGGCAGTTTGAGTACTTTTGCGGCCTACTCAAATGTCCTTACTTTGGTATTGTTCGTCGGTTCGTTGAGCTCCTCAAAGTTCTGAGTTGTGCTTACGATAACTGGCAAATGCTTGCACTGTCTGGACTGGTCTACTCAAATCTGCGTATTGCTTTCCTCAGAAGCTCATCCCAGACATTAATATACATGGTTCTCATGATTTGACCAGTACATATTGTATGGATTTGAACACTTTAAAAGAGACTTTGACCTCTGAGTTTGTTTCGGTGCTTCTTCTCAGGGTAGTCAGCTAGGAAACACCGGCCTCATCTAGCTAAAACTGACAAAAAAAATGTTGACGTGTAAAAGTGTTGATAAAACCTACTTACATATGAATAAAATCATTTAACGATTTTAACGAAAACTGAAACCAATGCTCACGAGAAATCATAAAAATTGACAAAAATTAAAAATGTTAACTTGAAAAGTTTGTCAGACCATTTAAAATTCAGCCATAATTTTTTGTTTAAAATTTTTTGTTTGTTTATACCGAACTAGCGGACGTCACGCGGTTTCACCCGCGTAGTTCCCGTTCCCGTCGGAGTACGGGGATAAAAATAGCCTACGTTATTCGCTGATAATATAGTTATCCATTGCTAAAAGAATTTTTAAAATAGATCCAGTAGTAAAAACCATTTTTTAACAGACTTCGAAAAAGGAGGAGGTTCTATGTTCGACTGTATGTATGTTATTTTTTTTTATGTATGTCCACCGATTTCTTTGTCAATTGAGGACCGATTTTCAAAATTCTTTTTTTCATGCGATAGAATATACTCCCGAGGTGGTCCCATATAAATTTTATCGAAATTGCTTCAGCACTTTTTGAAAATCTGAACAAAAACGAAAAATACGTATACCTAGATGACGTAGTGTTCTCCAATTACGACTATGTTTAAATTTCACGTTCATGTTATTGGGGTTTTTAGTTCTGGGGTATAACAACTAAAAAGTGAAAAATAAAAAAAAAAAACATTTTTACACAAAAAAAAAACAACCGACTTCCAAAAAAAAAATACTCTAAAAATTTAAAAATAACTTTAATTTCGGAAGTCAGTATCAAATAACGAAGAAATAAAATATAAACACCGACTTCCGAAATTAAAGTTATTTTTTAATTTTTAGTGTGAATTTTTTTGCGGTGGGCCCTTAAGTAGAAAGGTGTGCCTGGAAAGTATGTGCAGTTGATCAAGGCGATGTACAGTCGATGCAGTACCCAAGTCCGGTCTGCAGTGGGCACTACTGACAGTTTCAGTGTAGCGCGCTCGGGTACAAATTATACATATAAACCTTCCTCTTCAATCACTCTATCTATTAAAAAAAACCGCATCAAAATCCGTTGCGTAGTTTTAAAGATTTAAGCATACATAGGGATATAGGGACAGAGAAAGCGACTTTGTTTTATACTATGTAGTGATAATCTCCGAAACTACTGGACCGATTTTAACCATTTTTTCACCAATAGAAAGCTAAATTATTAGCGAGTTACATAGGTTACTTTTTATTCCGGGCAAAATAATAGTTCCCGCGGGATAGGTCACGGGAGCGAAGCCGCGGGCAAAGTGCTAGTACCTGCTCAATGAATCTGGGTAATACGATACTCCTTGGTAAGACTGGTAGTCAGACTTTCGGGCTTCTGACGACCCGTAATGACTGTCAAAGATCCACCATTGACAGCCTGGACCAACGGTTTAACGTGCTTTCCTAGGCACGGAGGAGTCTCGGTATGCAAAAATGGTCACCCATCCATGGACCAACCCCGGCAAGCGTAGCTTAACCTCATGGATCGAACCGTGCGGCTGTTATTACATTAGCCACGAGCTCCTCTAGTGCTAGTACTAAATAAGTAAATAAAACGATGATTTCCCACAAAAAAATAATACACTCATAGATGAAAGAGACAGTCTGTTTTTAGGTCTCTATCACAGCCTTCAGCTCAATGCCTAGGGGTAGCGGATAAATTCTGAAAATGAGTTACCGCACCCCTGGGCACTCAGGCAAGGAAGGAACAGGGTTGGGTTTTAGTCAGTAAGAGTCTGACACGCCCTCCCGCTCCACCCAGAGCGGGAGAAGTCATTGAATGATTTCCCAAGACCCCAAAAAAAAAAGCCTTCAGCTCAAAGATGCTGGTTTCAGTAAAACCGAAAGAGTATTCGGCCATTCGGTCGTACACTACTAATTAGCTAAAAATATAACGCTAGTCCTCGGTAACTTAACGAGTCGTATTTCTAACTAACGGACGGTAAGATATAGGAACCCAGACAAAATCACTTTTCATTCAATCGTTCGTTACGCTATCCGTCGTCAATCCGGGAGTTTTAATTAGCATTCCATCAAGGAATCTATCGGATATCTGTTAATGAAATCTTAAATCGAAGGTTTGAAATGCAGGTATTTGTATAAATTAGATTTTCTCATAGAGTACGGAACCATTGCGACTGGTGACGTCATCTATACTGTACTTATTTTTCTTTTTTTAGCACTCTTATATTAGCTTCACACAAGTTAAATTTGACCCACTTCCCAGTTTCTGTTGCAGCTGAAATTTTTCGTACATGTTGAGTTTGGATAACAATTAATGGTTAGATAAGTGACGTCATTCTAAATCCAATATGACGGGCTCCCAAATATGGCGGACTAGTTGTTTTATATTTTGCAAGAAATCGCCGCCTCGACGCATCGTTCAACCACAAATAAAAAATTAAAAAAAACAACACAAATCCGAAACAAAAAAGCATTTCCCATGTCAAGCCTTTTCGACTTACAAAATAAAAAAATAAAAAGCAACATGGCCGAATAGAATTGGGCGGGAAATCGTACCTCAGTGTTGCAACGCATAAAAAATAACGAGGATGTATACCACAAAGGTTTTATGCGGCCATTATCATATTTTCCCCCGCCAATTACCGTTTAGGGCGCTATTTAGCATTTTTGACGGCGAAAAAAAATTGTGGAGCGATTTTTGGTATTATAAAACCTATTTGGGGGTAATAACGGCGGATTTGAATTTTAAGTCCGGCCAGGGAACTATTTTGAAAGATTTTCAGGATTCCGCTGACTTCAGAATTTGGAATGAAAAACGTATGCATGTTTTTACTGCTTTGTTACCTATAAATATGATGGAATGATAAATGAAGTTTATTCAGTAAATCTAATAAAGTCTTTATTGCCCGAACATTTTACATTTGTGACTGAAAAAAAAATATAAATATAAAATCTACACTTTGTATTACAAAAAGTCTCTTGTTTCGGAGAGCCTTACGCCAAAGGCCTCTATTTAAAGACCTATTTTTTTCTACCCAGTCGCAATTCTTTTGTCTATTTCTTTGGACATTTGGTTATTGGGCGATATTATCTGGCCAAGATATAAATATTCCTCTACGTATTCGAATTTCTGCCCGTTGAAGGTTATGTCTCGTCGTCATTTTAGTCTTGCTCGAGTTCATTTCTTGGCCCACTTCTCTACTTCTGTGTGCTAAGGTTTGTACCATGGATGCCAGGAGTAATGGGTCCTCATTTAATATAACCGGGTCATCTGCAAATCTTAGATGATTTAATCGCAACCCGTTCATGTAATTTTCTGAACATTTGTTCTAGCACTGCTGTAAACAGCTTTGGTGAGAGTGCGTCTATATATTTATATACATAATGTGTATTAAATTATTTATCCTATCGATATCGTAGAAGGAGCAAAACAAGTACAGAAAGAATAAAAGAAAAACGTCAACAATAATCAACTTCTTGCGACCTTCAACACAAGGCATGATGCCGAAGATACGAGTATATACACAAAAAAGGGGTTCCTACAAGATCTCAAAAAAAATATTGGTTTAGAAGTATCTTGACTTGGCTCGCGAGGCTGTAGACAAGACACAGCCACCATTGTACCAATAGTCGTGTCAGCACTGTCATCCTATGGCTTCATAGCCACGAGCCTCTACCAACACCTTAGGAGGCTCTCGCTAAGCGGCTGGATCAAGGGCTTGATTCAGAAAGCGGTACTTCTGGACACGGCTCGTATGATTAAGCGGTTCCTCTCTCTGGAGCCTTGACCGCCGCTAACTTGGACCCTGTTCTTCATACCGTTGAGCTACCATTTTTAATATTTTTAAATGTTTTTTTAAGAAATAGTTACAGATGTACAAGTATGCAAAATAAATAAATGGAATAGATTTTCATTAGAACCTTTTTTTTATAAACCTACACTATCTCTATGTGGCAAGCATTACTGGGGCCCAATTCTGTAACTGAGTTAAGCAACACGCCATCGACACTCTATCGACACACTACAGACATTATTGTGCCACTGTTGCAAATTTTGTATTATACAAAAACTTCAAAATTCTATTGACACATTATAGTGGACCAGACTACCAATTATTACAATAGTCTTATTATGGCGTTTCAATGGCACTACAGTGGCAAGTCAATGACCATAAATAATTTGTAGAATACCAAATGACAATGATTATTCTATTGAGACACCACTGACACACTACCGACACACTATTGACAAGTTAGTTATTTTACAGAATTGGGCCCCTGTAAAAACTCTTAAGGTGTTTTTACACCGGCGAGACGAGGCGTGAATGGGATGGGCGAGAAATGAAAGAACATCGGCCAAATACGACCTGACCGAAATATGAAACGGACACCAATGAGCGATACGTCAAAAAATAGTGACTTGTGGCGCCCTCAACGAATAAAAAATCGTAGCATAGCACAGATAATAAATATTAAAAAATCCAACTTCACGTTTGTTACAAAGAGGATAAAGAATTTTTACGTTGTTAAAACAGATCTCAAAATGTTTCGTATCCAAAGTAGTAGGCAAAAGTGTCAGAAATGGCCGTTTTTGGCACTTTTGCCTACTACTTGCGCAGCCTACTGCCTACTACGCCACTGGACCGCGAGAAGAGCCTTAAGTGTATATTAAATTACGGGGCTCAACTCAATTTATTGGAGCCGGAAAAATTATTTAGCTTTATCATAAAAAAATCTCATTTCTTTACTACTTTTTATAGGTTTTGAACGCATCGAAACCCGTCCCGTTATTATCTGTGGTACACGATTCGTCTCGGCACTACACTTTACTTTTAGTTTTTTTAAATACTAGATTTTATTGAAGAATTTTTATTTATTTTTATAGTGTATATCAATAACATCATTTTTAGATGGGGATATGGATTAAGTATTCTGAAATGAGTTGCAAATGATAGGTTTACAGTAATATAGAATGCATAAAACGGAACGTATTATGACATGAGAGCTGTCAAAGCGTTTTTTTTATTATTATTATTCCCGAAGGGAAGGCGAAAGTCTTTTGACCATATTGCCTAGTCTTACGTAGTGTATTTATACTTTTTTTTCATTAGAATGCAGATGTAACACATTCCAATGTTTTTGCTGTATTTGGCAGCAAATGTGTCGAATCAGCCTTCTCGGCAAACTTCGCTGAGGTAGTCAATACTACAATAAAATTCTCAGCTCCATTTTCCCGAGATCGCGCCTGTTTTAATGATACCACCTATTGTCCATTTGCGTTGACACTTGAGACACAAAACTACACCAATTTTATATCACAATATCCACTAGAAATCAATAAACGAATAATTAAAACAGCCACTGGACATTACTCGACAAAATCCCGCCAAAAACTCCCTGTCAAAGCGTTTACCGGCTACCGCGCAGTCCCCTCTATATTCTATTACTCTTTGGCGCAGTCCTTCGTTCGTTGCTCTTGCATTGTTGTGTACTGTGCGATTTCTTAGGTATTCATTTTGTGGATTGAAACTAAGGATAAAGTCATGGCTGTAGACTTCGGTATTACATCATAACCTCAAAAGTTACAAAATAATTTATGTTAAGATTTAAGATCCTCGGCTTTTAAAAAATATATTTTCAATTTAGGATTAATGATTGTGCTTAAAGGAACGAATTAATCCATACACTTTCATGTCCGCGATATTTTATAGTCAGGTCGCACGATGTATGGGCAGTGACCGACCTTCTTTATATGGCAAAATTCATTTCCACGCTTTGCCCATCTTTCGTGTAAAAGGTCTAGATGCGCGAAGATGTGCGAGGCGAGAATTGAAATATTTGTTAGTCTAATATTGAACCTTAATACTCTAAGAATAGAGTATTTATTTACTTTGTAAAGCGGATATACATATTTCGCACCGGCCATCGAGAACCCGCACGGTCTTCGCTGGCCATCGCGAGACATCTTTCGTAGGATAAGCGTGATTTCAATTCTCGCCCATCCCAATTCACGCCTCGCCTCGCAGGTGTAAAACCACCTTTATTTTGGACAGTCGACTTACTGAACTAAGTTTGGCAGTAACAGAAATAAAATGGGATATCGTAGGTTTATGTCTCTTTAGAAGGAACAATGAGAATATAGAAGAGTTTTCTGACTTTATCTTTATGTTGTAGCGATGACAACATAACAATATAAATGAAAACACTAGCAATACTCATCATTATGAACAACTTTTGCTATGGAAACAAACCTGAAATCCTGTCGTAAAACTCATTGCTTGACAAACTCAAATGGAAAATTACCTCAACCTTTACAAAAAATTACCGGACGTCACAGAAATCAACGCACAGTCTAAAATTCTCCGCGGTATTTGAATATATAAAATAAATAAAACTTTATTCCAGACGATGTCCATAACTTGATTAGTATGTTGGTGGTAGTAACAATAGTGCTTAGTAAATAGGTTATTACTGTTAGTTTTCAAAAATTACTTAATTATTTATTAATGCCGACCCATGACTGTCCCCACCCACCTGACCCAGTGCCTGAAAGGGACAATCCGCTCAGCCAACGATCATTTGTAGAATGCTGTTGTCACTACCATGCAGGCACTGTAGTAAGGAGGCTGCTTTTTTTCGCATGATGGCGTGGAAACCATGAGCCTCTGTGAACATTCCCGAAGCGCTACAGCGCCATGGCAGTCCCAACAAAATTCTAAAAGCATTATTAAATTGGACACGCAGGACACTGTATGCTCGGCGCGTGTATGACACCGACAGGCCACTCGTGAAAAACGACTGACAGAATGCCCTAAAAAAGGGGTTATCTTGACAACCGACATACAACAGCGCGATAACAAATATTGGGCAGTCAGCACACACAACACCCGTCTGGTCAGAGGATATTCCCTCTTCAGGCGCTATTAACTGCCAATGACCTTGAGTGGTTAGCTTGCGTTTTCTGTGCTGAGCTCACGCGTCGTACGTCCACCCAATAATAGGACTCGCCCGTCAAGGAACGTTATCCGAAATTAGACGCATTATTAATTTATTACACATAAAACAACAGGTATTATAGTAAAACACTTAGACTAAATTATAAATAATTAAATGATCTTTAAAATGGTGAAGGTTTCATAAAAATACGCTTCATAGTTTTTGCGTGATTCTCAATGTTTTATCCGCGTTAGACATAACTTTACAAATTAATTACACTATGTTATAAAATATAAATCAAATTACGACGGAAATTGTCTAGAGTAACATATATTTTTTCAAAAGAAATAAGACTAGTCGTTTTGACGTGATGTTCAATTAGAAACCATTAAAAGTCGTAAAACTGAGCCTTCAATGGAGGTTGCAGGACTTTACACCCTGTTCCACATACCTCTATAAAAGCACAGATTTGAGTGGACCAGCCCCCATTTTTTTTCTGCTCCCTTAGCCAAATAACTTTTCTATTATCGTTTACGCTAACGCTTAGTACAAAATGTATGGCAATGACATTACTTGCTTCTTCTTCTTTTTTTTGTTCCTTTTGGAACAGGCTAAGGTCTGAGACCATACTGCCTAGTTATTAGTAATGTATTTTAATTTCTTTTCCCATTACAATGCAGATGTAACACATTCTAATGTTTTTTTTTTTCAGTATTTGGCAACAAATGTGTCGAGTCAGCCTTCTCGGCAAACTTCGCTGAGGTAGTTAATATTACAATAAAATTCTCAGCACCATTTTGCCGAGATCGCGCCTGTTTCAATTATTCCACATATTGACCATTAGCGTTGACACTTGAGACACAAAATTACACCAATTTTACATCACAATATCCACTAGGAATCAATAAACGAATAATTAAAACAGCCACTGAACTTCACTCGACAAAATCCCGCCAAAACTCCCTGACATTAATTGCGTAGAGAATTGTCACGTGACATTCGCTGTTGCGAATTTTCACGCAGTGCGACCGGCGAAGTGTCTGGCAACTAAAACAAATGAATAGAAATGTACTAATCATACCACGCGTAGCGGCGACCGGCGGCGCGGCGGCGGCGCGACCTACCCCCCTAGCCATATTACATTTCTATTATCGTTTACGCTAACGCTTAGAACAAAAATTGTATGGCAATGACATTACCAGCGTAGATAAGTGTCACGTGACTTATCGCATGTAATGTCATTGCCATACATTTTGTTCTAAGCGTTAGCGTAAACGATAATAGAAAAGTTATTTGGCTAGGGGAACCGTCCAGACAGTGCAAGCATTTGTCACTTATCGTGTAATTTTTCTCAGTACTATAAGGAGCTAAAAATTCTCGTTTCTTTTTTCAGGATGCTGGAGACTACGTATGCCAAATCTCGGACCGCGTGGCACGCGACCAGGTGCATACAGTGGAGGTGCTGGTCCCGCCCAGCGTCCGGGCCTCCCCGGAGTCACGCCACGCGGCCGCGCGGCGAGGAGGCGCGGCCGTGCTGGAGTGCCGGGCGGCGGGCAACCCAGTGCCTACCGTCACCTGGCACAAACTTGTGAGGACCTATTTACTTACTTTCATCATCTTTTCAAAGACGTCCACTGTTGGACATAGACGTCCCGCAAGTGTCGTTACAATGACCGGTCCTGTGCGTCTTGCATCCCATCGGAATCCCGCATTCCCCTTTTTTTGTAAACAAAATTATTTTCCACTTTTTAGTTGTGATTCCGCATTAAATTGTGTTAACAATGTATACAGCATGATTGTAACAAAAACCCTGTCCGATCCTGAAGGGTATTATTTGGTATCGTACTGCGTACACATAGACGTGATCATTTAATGGATACGAGATTTTAAAAAAAATGAAAAACTTGTCAAAGTCAACACTGAGCGCTCGACAAAATTCACCTACACTTTTATGTCTAAGTACCTACAGCGCGGCTAGTGCAGGGCGGTATCGTTTGAAACAAAAATAGGTAAAAATGAAAAGATTTCGCCGGGCGGTCTCCACCGGTTGTCAACTTATGAAAATTTGCAATATTTAGTGTTAAACGTAAATTTTATAAAAAAAAAAAATCTGTAACATTTGGTTTTTATGAGTTACATTTTTTTTTTTAACTTTTTCTAGTAAGTACCAGGGGCGTAGCTACCACCGTATCTGACGTATCAATTATACGGGGCCCCCGGGCCACGGGGGCCCCTAAAGTGTGTAAGGAAAAAAAATAAAAGCTTTGTAATTTATTTTATTTTACAAATGACAAAATTCTATAAAGCAATTACTTTTTTTCCCGCCTTAAGCGTGCGTTCAAAATTTGGTAACACTCTACATCGTTATGGCGGGCTGCGGGACTTCCCCGTTTTACTTACTTCATCTTCAACTTTATTATATAATTTCTTTTCACAATATTTTTTTCTTTTGTGAAAAATCTTTACCCCCATATAAGGGCCTCCAAGCAAATTTTTTATACGGGGCCCCGACAAGACACGCTACGCCACTGGTAAGTACGTATGTTAAACCAGGAATACGCCTTTATTGGATCGGACAGGGTTTTTGTTACATGCTGTATTTATGCGATAGCAGCAATCGCGGTTGATTTGCTGTCATTTTTTGAATAGTTCCGTTGTCTGTCTCCGAAACTCATCATCAGATCTCTATGAAATTTATATGGCAGCATTTCGAAATAACCTTTCGAACAAAATAAGTATTTTGCAAATCCGTCTATTTATGACGAAGTTATGCCCGAATATACATAAAAAAAAATTAAATACATAATATATACATCCGAAGCGAGCTCGCAATTTATTGCAAAATATGAAGTATTTTATCCATTTATTTTGTAAAAAATAAAATGTGAAATTTATAATAAAAATTAAACCATCATTGGATGCAGTTTAGCATTTGAAATTTTATGTTATATTTTTTATTAGGATTATAATTGTTAAGGAAGGGTTAAACTGCTTTTAAAGATAATTAAGAGGTATGTTAGAAGATTTTTTGATGCATAAAAGTATGTTAAATTATGTTTTGAGTTTCATCACTGTATGCAAATAGGGCTTGAAAATATCATATTTTTTATTTGTCAAAATTATTTACGGTTTAAGAGACACCTGCTTTAAAAAACCACCTTTTGACCGTTTTTGGGAATCGCCGCCCTAATCATTTCACTGAATTAGCGTATTCCTGGTGGTTGCCACTGTTGGTTCTGGCTTTCAAGAGTTGCAGTGATTAGGAATAGTGTGGTGCGCTTGACCCAAAAGAAAACATTGCCCCACACTAGGAATTTCTCCCGTACCGTGGGTGCGTTTACAAACATTTAAGTGCCTACCTCCGCTTTAGTGGCGCCCTCATTGAATAAAAAATCATATCTTAGCATAGAAAATAAAGATTATAGAATCCTATATTGCGTTTGTTACAAATAAGATAAGGTATTTTTACGTTGTTAAAACAGGACTCAAAATGTTTTGTATCCAAAGTAGTAAGCACCGTTTTTTATACTTTTGCTTTCTTTGGATACGAAACATTTTGAGTCCTGTTTTAACAACGTAAAAAGTACCTTATCCTATTTGTAACAAACACAACATAGGATTCTTTCTCGTAAGATTTTTTCTTGTGATTTTGCTCGATATTGATAACGGCAACAGGTAGACGCTTGAAATATTCACAGAATATTTAGTAAGATATTTGGTGTTGATTCTGTTATGCACAAACTAAACTTAATTTAGGCTATTGCTATCTTTTTCTCTCTAATAAAACAAGAAAGAGTCGGACGTAAATTAGAGCTGTCAAATTTAGTTTGAACTAATATTTCCATACAAATTAAGGGTACACGTAAAAACATGTCGTCTAAAAACACGGCGAAGCGCAAGGCGTTAACTAGTTTGACATCTCTAACTTAGTGCATAGCTATAGCCGTCCTTTTCTCGCACTGCCATTTAGTAAAAGATAGCAATTCTCTAATTTTAGTTTAGATATTGAACAAGAGAATCCGTGCCAATCACTTTAAAAATAAATAATTAAATTAAAATAAAACAAATATTTAAGTTACAACAGACATGATTTGTTTCGTGCACGGGTTCGACTCGCACTTCGCTGGTTTTTTTTATTTTTTATAGGGTGATAAATCATAAAATAACTTCTGCCGCTCTCTGTGGAGCGGCAGGGCGTTTCTCTTACTGACTAAAACCCGTGTTCCTTCAGTTGCCTGTGCCAGGGCAAGGTCACTCTTTCGATTACTCCCGCGACCCTGACCCTGACCTGACCTTGACCCTTTAGACATAGCGGCAATGCCTCTTTATAACTTCATTGCTACGGTAAAAGATCATCTTTTATTCAAGTACCTAGATAATACCGGTGTTCCAGAACGACACGAACACCCGGCTCGGCGAGGGCCCTCAGCTCCAGCTGTCCCGGCTAGAGCGGGGACACAGCGGCCGGTACGCCTGCACCGTCGACAACGGAGTGGGCGCACCTCTAGTGGCTGAGTTCCAGCTGCAGGTTCTTTGTAAGTTTTTTTTATTTATTATTATACTCAAATAAATACACAAATACATGCATACTAAATATAGGCATGAAAATAAGTGACGACGCGCGACGATGGAATTAATAAAACAGGTAAGTCGGGAACATGCCAAGTAATGTTCGTTTACGAGCTTTTCTCTTCTTCTATAAGAATATTGAATAAAAAAATGCGCTGTATTTACCCGAATGTGCGACGCAAGGGAGTGTAATGTGTTTATCAGCCTATATATGTAATGTATGTATGTTAGTTCCTTTGTGGCGCTTTAGAGCCCAAACGCGTGGGAATCACATTTCTTGTACCAATAGATGGCGCTGTTTGAAGTTTTAGAGTTTATCAAAATAACCATTCACCTCTTTAAAATTGTATAGTAACACATTTTGATACAGTAAAACTGTTATGAAGTGCCAAAAATACTATAAAATAATTCCTTAATGTGTGAGAAATGATTGGTAAGACTTTAAGTAAATTCATTCAACTTGCAAGTCGTCGCCGCTAACACCATCTAGCGAGGTGTAAAGGACGGGCCCGAACGAAGAACAAAAGTTGCTTGTGCCAGACGAAAACCCATAGTTACGGCGGTACCGTTTCAATGTATGGGATGAGGCATCTGTACGCTAGTATTATATTATCTGTGGTAGTAGTTTTGTATTCTTACTCTTCTTTTTATTTTTAAAATACTTTGCCTCACACTAGGAATTACTCCTGTATCGTGGCCAATCGTGGGTACGTTCACAAACATGTAAACTCACATACACAAAACACCCAAACCCAAATCAACTAAGTATCGGAATGAACCTGACGACATGCAACGCGACAGCCAATCGCTCAACCACTGCACCAACCTTCGTATTGTAGAGAATAGTGAATCCGCTGATTTTTCCCAAATAACAAGTAATTGCTGGGCACTGATTTCTTTCAATATTTTTTCCAGATCCGCCCGAAATAACAGTGGAGCGATCCTGGGTCCACACTGGCGAAGGATTCAGAGCGGAGTTGCTGTGCACAGTGCTTGCAGATCCCCCTGCAGAAGTGAGTGTACTGAACGTTACACCAAGTGGCGACATTTGTGTTGCCACATACGAACTACAACTTACTGTGATCTAAAAGTACGGTCACTGGGTCTAATCTCGAAAAGAAAATTTAGTTCAAATAAGTTTCAATAGATGGCACAATGTGCATCGACATTTTATTAATATTAATATTTTGAAAAAAAAAATATGGCAAAAAATATATTTTCTTATTTAACAAACTGCCATAAGCATAAAATTGTGAAATGTTTGGCTTCTAATTCAAATTTAGATGATTATTAGAACGAATCTTGAGACATCTATATTTCTTGTACCAATAGATGGCGCTGTTTGAAGTTTTAGAGTTTATCAAAATATCCATTCGCCTCTTTAAAATTTGTAGTGACACATTTTGATACAGTAAAACTGTTATACCACTACGCCGCCACTGTCGACTCCCTTCTCCCTAGAAACATTGATGCGAAAAAAGTAACACAACTACAACAACAACAACAACAAACAAACAACAACTAACCACAACAACCAACAACTACAACTCAAAAAAAACAACACGGCTCTTAGACACAGTGCCGCCAGCTTTTCCTGGGCGTCTGTGCGGCCGGCACTTGGCCGCAGAAGCCTGCGCAAAGCGGGCGACATCCGGCGGCACAGTTTGTGCGGCAAAGCGGGTTTATAAGTCGCCGGATTCGCCGCGGCTTGTCCGGCGGCAAGACTGGCGGCACTGTGTGTAGGAAAGCTTAAAAAAGATTTTTCGTACCACTTGCTCAAAAAAGTGACATTCTATGCCACAGAAAGCGAACATAACAATAGTCATTTTAAATCTGTTAAAAACAGGGAAAGAAAATTGTACTGAATTTCATTCATCCCCTAGGGGGAGAATGTGATTTAAATTTGGAATACTTACCGAAATTTATACTGAACTACATCTGTGTTTACACCATTGAGTTTGTATATCAAGCATTATACATCTTTTTGAAAAAGGAATACGCATTTATTATGCAGTTATGATTATTAAAAAAAATTACGAAAACCGACGAGGCCGTATGAGCTTGATGCCTTTGCTTTTCCGACAAAAAAATATTAGTCCAGGAATTTGCCGCGTTTTTGTTTTCTTCAAATACATAAACGTTAAGTTAATTTTAATTTATTTTTATAAATAAGTTAATGTTCTAAAAATACGTTACGATGTTAAATCAAAGCGACAGTGACAGTGAATTATCGGATTCCATCAGTGCAAATGCTGCCGCAATTATAAATAATTTGCTTCCAACAAAATCCAAGGAAAATTATTTAAAAACTTATGAAGAATTTTCAACGTGGAGAAGTGCGAAAGGCCTATCAATTTCAGAATTGGTACTTCTTGTCTATTTTGATTATTTATCCAAGACAAAGAATCCGAATACACTTTGGTGCATATACTCAAAACTGAAAGCTACAATAAGCATCAAGCACAGCATTGAAATAAATAGATTCACGAAATTACTGGCTTTTTTAAAAAGAAAATCAGAAGGGCATTGCGCAAAGAAGTCTAAAATTTTTACGACTCAAAATGTGGAAAAATTTCTTAATGAAGCTCCTGACGAAATTTTTCTGGCCACAAAAGTAAGTATACATGATTTAACTATGAATATTTCGTATCTTAGTAATGGTAATTATTCTATATATTTATCTGTTTTTTATCTTTGTTATAGGTTGCCTTAATTTTTGGACTCAATGGTGCTTACCGCGGATGTAAACTTGTAAACTTAAAGGTGGAGGACGTTGAAAATCATTCCAATGAGTTGCTGCTGATTAATGTAAAGGAAACTAAGACAAAGAAAAATCGGTCATTCATTGTACAAGGACAATATACTAAAATCATTCATAAATACCAAGCATTACGTCCCACCAACATGGAAAACAATAGATTTTTTATAAACTATCGGAATGGGAAATGTACTCAACAAGCCATCGGCAAAAATAAAATTAGCAATATGCCAAAGAAAATTGCTAAATATTTAAAACTTAAAGATGTTGAACTCTACACCGGTTACTGCTTTAGAAGAACTTCGGCGACTTTCTTGGCAGATTCAGGGGCGGATATTACGTCAATAAAAAGACACGGTGGTTGGAGCTCTGATATAGTAGCTGAGGGTTATATCGAAAGCTCAATGGCGAATAAAACCATATTAAGCAGTCAAATTAACAAAAATATAAAACTTAATCCATCAGAGCCACAACCATCAACTTCGATCTTATCTTCGTCCGTAACTCACGATGCACCACCACCACTATCTCCGACGTATACTATCTACAATGAAACGCAAGTTCCTCAGACGCAAGAACAGAGAAATACTCAAATCAACTCATCAACAATAAATGTACCAAACAAAAATGTAACTCTCTCTATCAATAATTGGACCAATGTTTCGAATTCGCTAAACGAAACGTTAACTTTTACTTTTAATTGTCATTATTTTTAATAAATGCTTATCTCATATTAATATTGTGTTAATTTTTTCCAAATGGTACGAAAAGTAGAGTATTTTCCTCGGTGATAAAGCTGTCTTAGTTTTGGTCGTTTGTCGTTCTCGTAAAAACTTAAATCCCTCGCTTCGCTCGTGATTTAAGTTTACACCCTCGCTACGCTCGGGAGTAAACCTCGAGTCCTTCGTTACGCTCGCGATTTAAATCGTCTCCCGCGACAGAAGACACTGCTTTATCCCCTTGGTTAATAATCTACTATATTTTTAGTGTGATTGGTTGTTTCTTAAAAAATCATCATCTGCCTAGCCTTTTTCCCAACTATCTTGGGGTCGGCTTCCAGTCTAACCGGATGCAGCTGAATACCAGTACTTTACATGGAGCGACTGCCTATCTGACCTCCACAACCCAGTTACTGGGTAATACGATACCCTTTGGTAAGACTGGATGTCAGACTTTCGGGCTTCTGACGACCCGTAACGACTGTCAAAGATCCACAATTGACAGCCGGGACCAACGGCTTAACGTGCTTTCCGAGGCACGGAGGAGTCTCGGTATGTAAAGATGGTCACCCATCCATGGACCAACCCCGGCAAGCGTAGCTTAACCTTATGGATCGACCCGTACGGCTGTTATTACTTTAGCCACGAGCTCCTCCGGTTGTTTCTTAAAAAATAATGTACAAAAATAAACTCAGGAGAATAGGTACCATATTTTGGATGGTATTAAAACAAAATTGGCAGCAAATATTTATAGTAGAAAAACTTACTACACTGACCTATTTTGTACCAAACGGTTTTTAAGGAAAGAGGATGAAGATGCAATGTTTTATTAACAGGCTTTTAATAACTTCACATGTAATTATTTAAAAAATCTTAGAAGTTAAATTTGACCCACTTCCCGGTTTCTGATTGAGCTGAAATTATGCATACATATTTGGTTTGGATGACAATGCATGGTTAGCTAAGTGACGTCACCAATGTGGTGGACTCCCAAACATGGCGTACTAGTTATTTTTTATGCATTCCCGTGTTATAGGTATCAAATGAAAGTGTTTGCTGAGGACAATACAAAAATTAAAGAAAAAGCGTGGTTTCTAGTTTTTTAAACTATAATATTTTTATTTAAATTTCCAGGTGACCTGGTACCAGAACTCGTTTCCTCTGAGCGCGTCTGAACGAGTCACGATGTCCGCACGAGGCAACAACCACACGCTCCTGATAGCGAACGTACAGCCCGAAGACTTTGGAAACTACAGGTGAGCTCCAAGTCTTCGCAAGGATTATACGAGACACAAACCTTATCAGATTAAAAATGTTTTGAGAGCTCATTCATTGTGCGTACTGCTACGGAATGGAATTCCATGACAGTCTGTTTCCTGATAGTAACAACATGGGGGTCTTTAAGACAAGAGTCGTCGACCACGTCCACGCTTACCATCAGGGGAGGTAGTAAGTCGGTATCAAAAAACGAAGACACAAAAAACTTTTTTACAAAAAAATAGAACCGACTTCCAAAAAAAGTGCAAAATAAAAGAAGTCGGTTCTATTTTTTTGTAAAAAGTTTTTTGTGTCTTCGTTATTTGACACCGACTTCCGAAATTGAAGTTATGTTGCCCTTTTTTTGGAAGTCGGTTTTATTTTCTTGTAAAAATGTTTTTTATTTGTCACTTTTTAGTTGTGGTTCCCCATTAAACTGTGTTGACAATTCATAGACATACGATCGCAGCAATCGCGGTTGATTTGATGTCAAATAAAGTAACTTTTTCGGAAGTCGGTCGTTGTATTTTATTTCTTCGTTATTTGTTACTAAGTTGGTGTCCGACTGAAATTAAAGTTTCGGAAGTCAAATCAGTCTATCAGGGGGTCTACTCCGAAGTGTTTTACGAAGTATCGGCCGAATGTTCGGACATATTTATGTGAAGTATTAAAGTGAATGTGCCATACCTAAAATTACCTCACAGCGACTGCAGTCAACTAATTAGTTCTAGATATTTGGAAGAGATGCTCTCCCTTTTATTTGTATAGACATGGTTTTTATATTTTTTTTTAATATTTTTTGTATAATTTCGAAGCATTTTCTAATTTTCTAAATGTGAGTATTAAATGGGCATTTAATGTAACTGCTTTATTGACATGAACGAGCATGGCAGTTGAAAGTTTGTCATGCTCAATCAAATGTCTCGCTGATGGTGGCGCGTGTTTTGGGTCATTCGGTTCCCTTCAATATGGTTGAGCTGAGTGGTGCTGATCCACGCGTCATGTTCGTGAACGGGCGCTGTTAGTTGAGACTGGTCATCTCTTAACTGCCACAGGCTTGTTTTAATCTTGAAATGATTTTATTTTTTGTTTTACATTGTTCTCGCATAATAGAAGCAACAAGAATAATGTAACCAACACCTTTTTGACACATGACATGGTTAAAAAGAGTCTCCATGGAGTTTCTTGCACGTTCTTCTCCATAGAGATCTACGCCTTGGAATGTGCAATTAGCTTCATCTTTCTGACTGACCGAGTTACTGACAATTCAAAAGTGCCAGTAAATGGTTTATTTGAAATAAATGCTTTGACTTTGACAATGAACACTCTTTTGATAGTTTCTATCTTTGCCCTTTGATAGTTTCTATCTTTGTTCTTGTAAGCAGGCACACCAGTTATGTATGGAGGCTTCTTTAATTTGGTTTAGTGTTTATGCTTGAGTTTGTTTTTAATGGCATGATTGAGTGTGCTAGCTGGCAAGTGGCGGATTATTTAATTTTATGATTATATTTTAGACGACATATATTTATTTTTCTGTTTTACATAATGTTAAGATTGTTGCTTAGAATTATATAGATTCAAGTTCTTAAAACTTAACAGACAGATGTGTTGCTGGGGAGTTTGTTGGCCACTTCTTCTTCACAGCTAAAACACTAGGAAGTGGTGACGGGCGGGCGTTTTTTGGGGGACTGTCTTTATGTAGAACTTTGACGTTCAAAAAGTGCTGGTTCTCAGCCTAGTTTGAATAAATAATAATAATAATTTCATTTATTTCAGGCTTTATGCCCATATAAGTAATTCAAATACATACATACATTCAAAACTTTCAATAAAAATAAATAACAGATGCCAAACAAATTCAAAGATGTCAAAAAATTAAATTAAAAATGTCACTAAACTAAGTTAAAAATGTCAAAAAATTAAATTAAAAATGTCAAAATTTGAAAATTAAATTAAATAATAATAATGATTTTAATTCGGGTGGCATAGACCCTTATACCCATAGAACCCATAGAAACTTTTGATTTTGGTTTTGATTTTGATTTTTGACTGGCCTGTTGGTCTAGTGGTTAGTGACCCTGACTGCTATGCCGGAGGTCGTGGGTTCGATTCCCACCCAGGACAAATGTTTGTGTGATGAGCACGATCATTTGTTCTGTGTCTGGGTGTAATTTATCTATAATATGTATGTATTTAGAAATATATAAGTATGTTTATCAGTTGTCTAGTACCCATAACACAAGCTCTGCTTAGCTTGGGACTAGATGGCGTTGTGTGATAGATGTGGAATATTATTATTATTTTTCGTCTGTGGCAGCTGCGTGGCGGACAACAGCCTGGGCCGCGCGCGGCAGCACGTGGAGGTGTCGGGGCGGCCCGGCCCGGCGCGCTTCACGTCGGCGCCCCTGGCACGCGCACACACGCGCTACGTGCTCGCCTTCGCCGTCGACAGCTACCCGCCGCTCGACGAGCTGCGACTCCTGTATCGGCAGTTAGCTGTGAGTACAAATCCGCCGTCCACAACCTATGATTAACTGTAATAAATAAAAGAATAAAATGTTTATTTTTCTCTCCACAATATTTTAAAGATTACAATCGTAACTTGCTTAATAATCGTATCTTCTTGACTATGCACAGACCGAAGAACTGCTGCTCCCTATGTCATAATTTATCTGTAACGTCACTGCATAACTACACTAACTTCCTTCACGTGTAATATATTTATGACATTCACAACAACTGTACACACACACACACACACGCGCATACACACACACAAATACACACACGCACTCACACTCACTCACAGTTTATACCTTACGAGTATCTTCATTTATTCTATTTTGTTTTTTCTATTCTTGCTTATATAATTTATATGTGTATTTACCGTGTATAGTCTGCTGATTTAGCGTTAGTACTATTTATATAAGGGTCATGAAATAAGTCCAAGAACACTGACTCCTAAGACACAGGGTATCCTAGTTTAGGAGGCAGAGTTTAAATTTGTATGCCTTTCACAAATTGTGTAACAAGTGCTAGATATTAAGCAAATTGTAAGGTATTTTTGTTCAATAAAGATTATTATTATATTATTATAATAGAGACATCATCATCCTCCTGCCCTTTTCCCAATTTATTTGGGGTCGGCGCAACATGTCTTTTTCTTCCATACTCCTCTATTAGTCGTCATCTCTGTAGTCACCCCTTTTTTACCCATATCCTCTTTCACACAGTCCGACCATCGTTTCTTTGGCCTTCCCCTACTCTTATAGCCATCCACATCCATACACAAGACTTTCCTCACGACATTTTCTTCATTCCTCCGCATCACATGCCCATACCACGACAACCGATTCCCACACAACTTTTCAATCAGCGGTGCCACTTTCAGACTTCCTCTTATATACTCATTCCTAATTCTATCCATGCGCGTAACACCACACATCGCTCTTAGCACTTGCTTAATAGAGTAAGCTATTAAATAAACACTACAATATTGTGAGAGACTGGTGCCTAAGCTAGGCTAGAAGCCTGTGTTTCAGGTCACCAGGTCTCCACTCCGACTAACAGTTTCTGGACGTATTATAGCAACACAACAACTGATTTAAATATTAGTGCATGTTTATCATCATCATCATTTCAGCCGAAAGACGTCCCCTGCTGGACATAGGCCTCCCCCAAGTGTCGCCACAATGACCGGTCCTGTGCGTCTCGGATCCATCGGCTGCCCTTGACCCTTACCAGGTCATCGGTCCATCAAACCAAATATTAGTGTTATACAACTCTTTCAGTTAGAATTGATGTCAAATGTAAGTATTTCATTGAAATCATGACACTTGGCATCAATTCTAACTGAGAGAGTTGTATTGATGATTTTAATGATTATAATTCTATAAATACATACTTGCTACAGCCGCGAATCTAATTTTGACCAAGATACAACCTGAAACTGACCTGCAAATTGCAAAAAACGTAAGAAAAATTGAATTCGCGGGCTACCTTGGCGCTTTCACCTTAAACATTTACAGTTAAAATATTTCATGATTTTAACAGCCACTGTTGTTATTCTCAGATCAGATCAGTGTTCTTCTTCACTTTGGTGGCAACACTCATGTCCACAAACTTGTCACTAATAGATACAACCATACCACCCATCAGAGCGGGATCCACTTTGACTGTCAGCTGGAGGGTTTCATTACTTTTCAGGAATTTCTTAAGGGCAGCTTCCAAATTCAGTCTCTGGGCCTGGTCGTGGCTTGGTAATGGCACCTCACAAGCAACCGCACCGCGGTGGGCAAAATCATGATCATAGCCCTAATAGGGAGCGTGCAGGAACTATAGATGGCGCCACATAAATGTCAATGTCAAGTATTTCTACAGTACATGTTGCGGATTTCACTCTCTAGACGGCAGTCCACGTTACGCGTGCTGCATGTGTGCATGATGCGTGTGTGTATACATATAAGTATGACATGAAAATATCAATGACAAGTTTCTAAAGTGTAAAAGTTTCGAATTTACTCCACTAGATGGCACAGACTACGCCGTGCACGTTCCCTATAGCATTTATTGTTGGGCCAATAATAAAATGATAGCATTTATTGTTGGCCCAACCAAATGCCAACACTAAATGCTATTAGGGAATAATAATAATAATATACTTTTATATCAGACCAGAGATGAATGTCCATTTTGTTAGTAACAATGTTCTTAAAGACTAGTATACAGCTACTTGCTTGTCGAGTTTCACCCATCAGACTCAATAAGCTGCTGGTTGTGGCAGACAATTTGGTTGGAGTAGCAGTGTGCTTCAGGGCTTCCACTTTCAGAGTTCTCTTTAATGCCATGTGATAAAACCACATTTTGAGTTACGCACAAACAAAAAATTGAATTCTGCGCATAAAAATAAACCACTTGAAATTGCGTCACCCAAAGGTTGACTGCTAGAAAATGCCTGAGGCATTAAGGTAGGCCCTCCGCATAAGTGGCGCCCTCATTTAATAAAAAATCGTAATTTTGCAAGGAAAATAAAGATTAAAGAATCCTATGTTGCGTTGACCGTTTTTGACACTTTTGCTTACTACTTTGGATACGAAACATTTTGAGTCCTGTTTTAACAACGTAAAAATACCTTATCCTATTTGTAACAAACGCAACATAGAATTCTTTAATCATTATTTTCTACGCTTTGCTACGATTTTTTATTCAATGAGGGCGCCACTTGGCGGCTATACACGCCTTAATTCCGCCTCTGTACTTGTGGGTGCATAGAGAGTTAAATAAATAAATTGTGACTAAACGGAATTTTTGTAATGTTTTACAAGTTGCAGACAACAGCCAGTGGTGCCGATTCTCTTGTTCTATAGATAAACTAAAATTAGAGAATCACTATCTTTTACTAAAAGGCAGTGCAAGAAAAGGACGGCTATAGCTCTGAACTAAGTTAGAGATGTCCAACTAGTTTACGCCTTGCGCTTTACCGTGTTTTTAATCGACATGTTTTACGTGTACCCTTAATTTGTATGGAAATTTTAATTCAACTAAATTTGACAGCTCTAAATTAGGTCCGTCTCATTCTCGTTTTATTAGAGAGCAATAGCCTAAATTAAGTTTAGTTTGTGCACAGCAGAATTGGCACCAGTGTCTAATGAAATAAAATATTGTCTTCCAGATCAACGAGTCATTTCAGCAGCCGGGTCGCTGGCACGACGTGGTGATCCCGGCGCCCGAACCGGCTGGCTCCCTCACGCATCGGGTGACGCACGAGCTGCGGGGCCTCGAGCCCGGCGCGGTGTACGAGGCCATCGTGCAGGCCAAGAACAGATACGGCTGGAACGAGGTATGACATGCTACGTAGCTTTAGTTAGAGCCCCCGGCTCCCTTACGTACCAGTGACGCATGAGCTGGGGGACCTCTCATGCAGGCCAACAACAGATACGGCTGGTACGAGGTATGACATGCTACGTAGCTTTAGTTAGAGCCCCCCGGCTCCCTTACGTACCAGTGACGCATGAGCTGGGGGACCTCTCATGCAGGCCACGAACAGATACGGTTGGAACGAGGTATGACATGCTACGTATCTTTAGTTAGAGACCACCGGCTCCCTTACGTACCAGTGACGCACGAGCTGGAGGACCTCGAGCCTAGTACGATGTGCGAAGCCATCGTGCAGGCCAAGAACGTTAGACATGCTACGTATCTTTAGTTAGAGCTCCCTCACGTACCGCGTGATGCACGAGTTGGGGGAGCTCGAGCCTGGCGCGGTATACGAGGCCATCGTGGAGACCAAGAATAGATACTGCTGGAACGAGGTATGATATGCTACGTAGCTTTAGTTAGAGCCCCCGGGCTCCCTTACGTACCAGTGACACACGAGCTGGGGGACCTTGAACCTGGTACGATGTGCGAAGCCATCGTGCAGGCCAAGAACGTTAGACATGCTACGTATCTTTAGTTAGAGCCCACCGGCTCCCTCACGTACCGGGTGATGCACGAGCTGGCGGAGCTCGAGCCTGGCGCGGCGTACGAGGCCATCGTGGAGACCAAGAACAGATACGGCTGGAACGAGGTATGACATGCTACGTCTTAGCTAGAGCCCGCCCGGCTCCCGCCCGCACCAGTGTCGCACGAACTGCGGAGCCTCGAGCCTGGCGCAGTGTCGAGGCCATCGTGCAGGCCAAGATCAGATACATCTGGAACGACATGACATGTTGACATGTTGCGTATCTTAGATAAAACCCGCCAAACGTAAGTACGAAGAATGGCCAAACGACAGTTGGCAGGGCACATTGCTCGCAGAACAGATAGCTGATGGAGCCAAAAGTTTCTGGATTGGTGACCACGTAGTACCAGAAGGTGCAGTATTGGAAGGCCTCCCACAAGGCTATTCGATGGATGTGAGACCCACAGGACCGGATGATGTGGCGACTAGAGGCATAGGCAGCATCCAGCTGTGGATATCTTTCGGCTCAATTTTTTTTTTGGTTTTCAGTGTGATCTCATTGTCTTGTCCGAATGTTGGTTGAGTAAAATAAGTCACCTTCCTACCCTTGACGGCTACGCTTCTTATTTTACGAAAAATACATGTAATCAAAACGACGGGTGCGCTGTATATATTAGGTCTTCTATAAAGCACGACGTAATAGAACCCTATTTTGTTGATGCCAATTGTTTAATCTGTACAATAGATAGCGTCTCAATTATTTGTCTGTACCGTTCTCCTTCCCATAAAAACATTAACAATTTCATTGATAGTCTGGAGAAAGTACTCTTGCTCTCCACACAGACCGTTGTAACCGTGATTGGAGATATCAACATTGACATCAAGAATGGCAACAATGATAGACACTCAGATGAGTATTTATCCTGTGCTGCCACACATGGACTTCTCCCTGCTCACCTGTTCCCCACACGCTTGTCAAACTGTCTGGATCATATCCTCTTAAAAACGAATTTATCCGCCACAGCAATCGTCATTGAGTCGTCTATTACTGATCATGATCCTTTGCTGCTATTTTTGCAAACTAATAAAAAGTATCATATTTTACCCCGTACCAAATGTAAAATAAACTACGACTCAGCTGTAGAAGCCATAAATGCCAATGATTGGTCGCCTATCCTAACGTTGATGGATCCAAATAAAGCGGCGGAGGAGTTAATAGGTAGTCTCTCTATTATCATAAAGAACAACACAAGTCAATATACTGTCCCTAGAAAGCTCAGATCGCTTAAGCCATGGATTACTCCTGGATTGCTACGCTGTATCCGAAACCGTGACCGTATGCACGTTAAATTAAAAAAATCTGGGGATAATGAGATTCTTAAAATTACTTATACTCGCTACCGTAACTACTGTAACTCATTGTTAAGGAAACTTAAACGGGCGTATGAAAAGGAGGAGTTTGCTAAAGCAAAAAATAATATTAGAGCAACATGGGATGTGGTGAAAAAGGTAACTGACCTTCGTTCACACTCTCCTTCCCCCCTGGAACTGTTACATCTTTCTGATTCTCCACGGTCTTCACTTAATCTAGTCAATAATTACTTTGCAGGTATTGGTGAAAGCTTAGCTACTAAAATTAAACCTGTGTCTGCTACTCCTACAATATCGTTGGCCAACGCTAGTGGTTCAATGGTTCTCCATGAGACTACAGAAATGGATGTCGAAAATAATATTCTGAGCCTTAAGTCCGACTGCGCTACTGGCTGCGATGGTATCCCCGTTAGCATCATTAAGACCACTAAAAAAGTATTGGTCCCAATCATTACGCATGTTTGCAATCTTGCTATTTCATCTGGTATCTTCCCGGTAGTCTTCAAAAAGGCCGTGGTGCACCCCGTTCATAAAGCCGGATGCAGGGACGATGTTGGCAACTATAGACCTATCTCGGTTCTGTCCGCCATGTCAAAGATATTGGAGCGCATTTTGAACAAGAGTCTCGTCAGCTTCATCGAAACCAACAATATCTTAGCCCCTAACCAATTTGGTTTCCGGAAAGGAATGAGTACCGAAGATGCTATAATGGCTTTGTCTGATCATGTCGTTAAGACTATTGACAAAAAACGGAAACGCCTGGGTATCTTCTTGGATTTGTCTAAGGCTTTTGACACCGTTTCTGCGCCGGCTTTACTGAATAAGATGGAGAGCATCGGAATTCGAGGTCCAGTGTTGGAGATCTTTGGGGACTATTTGAGGAATCGCACCCAAGTGGTTAGGATTGGGCAATTTGAGAGTGAAGAGCTTTCTCTTGCTTACGGTGTGCCTCAAGGTAGTATACTGGGCCCTACGCTTTTCCTGATCTATATCAATGATCTCTGTAACCTTCCTATCGAAAATTGTAAAATTTTCACATACGCTGACGATACTTCCTTGCTTATAGATGGAGAAGATTGGGCCCAGTGCTATCACAATGCCGAGAGTGCACTGATAGGTGTAATGAAATGGTTGTGTAATAACCTTCTCACCCTAAATGTTAGTAAAACGGTTTTTGTGCCATTCACTATAAGGTCTAATTTATGCCCACCATCTTCCCTTACACTTAAAGCTCATACATGTACAGCTCCCTCTATCTGTGACTGTCTTGAAATCTCTAAGTCCTCCAGCGTTAAATATCTAGGTGTACATATCGATCAACTTCTTAATTGGCATAAACACCTTGACACCCTTTCTGGAAGAACTCGCAAACTAATATTCGTTTTTAAAAAATTACGTAAATCTGCCGATGGAGATACATTGAGGGTCGTTTACTTTGCCCTATGCCAGTCAATATTAACTTATTGCATTCCAGTTTGGGGTGGTGCTACTGAGAGTCACTTTATTAGACTGGAACGAGCACAGAGAGCTGTCCTGAAGGTTCTACTCTTTCGGCACCTTAGATTTCCCACGGTACAACTTTACGCGGAAACTAAAGTTTTAACGGTCAGACAGCTGTATGTCCTTCAATCAATGCTTCGTAAGCACTCAACTCGTCCTTCCTCAGAACCAACAGGCAGAATTAAGCACACAGTTTTTCCTCATGAGTCGCATAGAACTGCTTTTGCTAAGCAACACTATTATGTCACCAGCACAAACCTTTATAACCAACTTAACAAAGTACTAAAAATATTTAACAATACCAAATATCAGTGCAAAGCAAAGTTACAGGAATATCTGCTTAAGCTAACTTATCGCAATACTGAAGATCTTTTATTAGGAAATTATAGTTACATAAACATTTAGTTCATTCGCGCGAGTGTACTCACATAACAAACACACATACTGCAGACACCAAAACACGAGAGACATATTTTCCAGGGTATGTTGTTGTTGAATTTATTTATTTTTGTTGAATTTATTTATTTTTTGTTTAATTTAATTATAATTTAATTGCAATTTAAGTTAGTTTAATTTCAATTCAATTTGATTTCAATTTAATTTCATTTGATTTAATTTAATTTAATTTCAATTTAATTTATACTCAATTTAATTTATACTCAATTTAATTTATAATCAATTTAATTTCTACTTTTACTTTAATTTAATTAATGTTTGTTTGGTTATGTTTAAAACTATTATTCTGATTTTTAATTTTTATTTTATTATTTTATTTGTAATGGTTATCTTTATTTTATTTTATTTCTCTTGTACTTGACATGATGGATTATTATACGTTGGTACCTACTCGTGCCCTATCTAGGTGTAACGTAAGAGCCATATTACTGCACACAAATTTTATATGTTCACTGGCTTCTAAGATACAGGTACATAAACCTAGTTTAGAAGTCAGGGGTTTTAATTATTGTATATCTTTAAGCCTTTTATTGTCGTGTACAAAATCTGTTTGATGTTAAATATTGAGAAATAAATTATTATTATTACTATATTATTTTTTTTTTTTTTTTTTTTGTTGTTGATAGGCACGTGTTTGACCACTATCTCACCTGATGGAAAGCGATGATGTGGTTGAAGATGGAGCACGCTTGCCTAGAAGAAATCTATTCACTCTTGACTTAAAGACTCCCAGGTTGTAGTTATCAGGAAACACAGACTGCGGTAGGGAATTCCACTCCCTAGCTGTACGCACAATGAATGTTTTCTCAAAACGCTTTGTGCGTATGGATGGGAGGTCCACCATGTACCGGTGGCACTTCGCCGTACGTATACGTATGTGGTCCGTTGATGGAACGGGCTGTAAACATAAACAACTAACCACGAAAATGTGAACTATCATTTCTCCTAGAGCCTATTTCAGGCACCAGTCTCATACAATAGGGAATATGCATGACAAAAATATTTTTATCTAACCGGTTATCGATGAATTACTAAAATAGTGTAGTGAAAGCAGAATCGAAATTGATCGAAAATTAAACGAGATATAGCAATTTTAAACAAATATATCTGTCCCTCTCTCGAAAACGATGTTTTCTATGGCAGTTGTATGGGCGTCATGTCCTTTGACGTCAAAGAACACGTCGGACTTCTCTTTCTAATTATCAACTTTAAAGGCTTTAAAACTTCGTCGCTGACGATGATATTTTAAAAATTCCTTCATATTTGTTCACTATAGTTAATAAGTCTTCAATTGAACAAATAAAAAAATATCATGCCTATTGTGGAATCTAGTATTAAGTAGTCAAAAACGTTTTTAATTTTTATAGAACCAATGAGAGAATAAATGAACCTCTCAGGTACCGCAGCGTTACCGATCGGTAACGCGATAATAGGTTTTTAATAATAATAATTAATAATATTTTTAATATATTTTTTTTCGCACGGCCTCTCTGACTAAGAGGAATTTACAAAATAGGTATTTGAAGAAACTATTGCAGTCGTGCTTCCTCAAGCCTGCCACCATAGAGTGCGATTGAGACAGCTGCAGCTCAAACCGACTTGTATCACAAAATTTTTGGCGAGATCGACGTTTCGTATTCCCCTTTTTTCTCCTCGAAAATTGAGCCGATTCAATTATTTTTGGCACCAAATTTTTAAGAAAGAGTATATGTCTAGGTCCCTATTAAATGTTTTATGTTAATACTTTTCGAATTTGTTTAGTAGTCCTCTAATAACGGCGGTAAAAATAAGGCCATTTTTTAACCGACTTTCGAAAAAGGAGGAGGTTCTATGTCCGACTGTATGTATGTTTTTTTTTTTATGTATGTCCGCCGATTTCTCCGTCAGTTGTGGACAGATTTTCAAAATTTTTTATCCGAAAGAATATACTCCCGAGGTGGTCCCATTTTAATTTTATCGAAATTGCTTCAGCGCTTTTTGAGAAAATGAACAAAAACGAAAAATACGTTTACCTCGATGACGTTTTGGTGTTCTCCAAACTTTTTAATTCCACGTTCCATGTTATTGGGGTTTTTAGTTCTGGGGTATAACAACTAAAAAGTGAAAAATAAAAAACTTTTTTACAAAAAAAAACAACCGACTTCCAAAAAAAAAAAAAACTAAAAATTGAAAAATAACTTTAAGTTCGGAAGTCGGTGTCAAATAACGAAGAAGTAATACAAACACCGACTTCCGAAATTAAAGTTATTTTTCAATTTTTAGTTTTACTTTTTTTTTTGTAATTTTTGGAGGGTCATATTTTCTTTACATATTAGTTGCCGAAAAAAAGGAAATGCGGACGTGTCTACAGCAGACCTTGACTTTAAAAAAAAAATTATTGCTCTAGAAGCATTATTCAGGAAGAAAAAAGGGGAATACATTTGTATGGAGAATCGCAGCCCCTGTTCCTTCTTAAGGAGTGGAATTCCTACCGGAGTCAGTGTTTCCTCTTGCATACTTGCATAGCTACAACTTGGGAGTCTAGAGTGAATAGGTTACGTCTAGGCAAGCGTGTTCCATCGTCGACCACATTATCACTTACTATCATGTGAGATAGTGGTCAAACGCGAGCTTATCATATACAGGGTGGAATTTTGTAATGCCACCTGAAGGGAAAGTACTCTTAATACTGTAGATAGAAAATTTTACTCGAAGAAAACATTCCTTTATTTTTGAAAAGAAAGAAAATTGCATTTAAATATTTTCGAAATTCGCTTGCCACACCCGGGAATCGAACCGACTAAAATCTTTAAAAATTACACCCTGTGTGTGTGATGAAATCTCTCTAACAAACTTGATAAATTAAATGAAAGGAAAACGATGAAATCTTAAATTATTTTAATTATTTACAAAAAATGGTAAACTAACTAATTAGTTGCTCGAAATGGGCTCCATTTTCTTGGATACACAAAATTCTTCTTACGAATTCATTTCATACTAACCTTTAATAACGTGTTCTGGTGAATATTATAAAACGTATTCTGAACTTCAACTTTATTTTTTACATATACCCACAAAAAAAATCTAAAAGAGTGAAAACTGGGGATCTGGCAGGCCACCAGTGAATAATTACAATTATTTAAGATTTCGTGATTTTTTTCATTTTTAGAGAGATTTTATCCATAAAATTGACCCTAACGATCGATGCAATAAAAGTAGAGGGTGTAATTTTTAAAGATTTTAGTAGGTTCGATTCCCGGGTGTGGCAATCGAATTTCGAAAATCTTTGAATGCAGTTTTCCTTCTTTTCTAAAATAAAGTAATGTTTTTTTTGAGTAAAATTTTCTATCTACAGTAAGTATTAAGAGTACTTTCCCTTCAGGTGGCATTACAAAATTCCTACTGGAACTAAGTACGTGTTTTGCACAACTTTTATAATGTAGGGGAGCACTAAGAAAAGGGTTTTTGGAAATTCATCCTCTAAGGGGTTATGTAGATTGTTTGATTGTCTGGCAGTTTGAGTATTTTTGCGGCCTACCCAAATGTCCTTACTTCGATATTGCTCGTGGGTTCGTTGAGCTCCTCAAAGTTCTGAGTTGAGCTTCACGATAACTGACAAATGTTTGCACTGTCTGGATAGGTCCACTCGAATTTGCGTGTTGCTTTCCTCAAAAGCTCATCCCAGACATAAACGTACATGGTTCTCATATGATTTGACCAGTACATATTGTATGGATTTGAACACTTTAAAAGAGACTTTGACCTCTAAGTTTGTTTCGGTGTTTCTTCTCAGGGTTGTCAGCTAAGAAACACCGGCCTCATCTAGCTAAAACTGACAAAAAAAATGTTGACGTGTAAAAGTGTTGTTAAAACCTATTTGCAAAAATAAAATCATTTATCATTTATGGGAAGTTAAAAATTTCTTCGGTACAAAATTGTGTGACAGATGATGGACAGACAGACGGACTGACGGACACGCGAGTGATAGCAATAGGGCTCCGTTTGGACTCTTCGGGTACGGAACCCTAAAAACCCCCTAACTTCAAGATCATTGGCTCTAGAACTGACTTTCTGTTATTTCTACTCTCTGTTTATATTATCTCCAAACTATAATATATTCGTATTTTCTTTCTTTTCCAGGTCAGTGACATCTTCCAGTTCCACACGCTCGGAGGAACTCACACAGCGCACGCAGACGAACTGACGCCAATGTTCTCATCAACCACAAGAAAACAACTCGCAAAATCTCTCATACTCGCCTTATACACTTATTTTACGCGCCTAATTTGATTCGACCAATCAACGTTCTCTGTTTGACATTTTTGACGTGTTTTTTTTTTAAATCGTAAAACGATAAGACACCAACGTTTTAGTGGTAAGCTTTTTTAAGAGTTGTGACAGCTGATTTGTAACCTACGCCATTTTGTTTTTTTGACTATGGTATTATTATGAAGCTGAGCAATTCGCGCGCGATTTTTATGTGCCTTCACTACCTTCCTAGACGGGTTTGAAGTTGTATTTAGCAAGGGTAATCACATTACGTCAGATATCCCAGTTTTATATAGGTATATACTGTACTTGAGAAAAATACGTAGTACGAAAAATGAAACGAGCAAATAAATAAAATAAATCGTCTGTCTTATGTAATTATTACTATTACAATCTGTTATTGACAGCTGTCATATAAATCGCGCGCGAATTAAAAAATGGCGGTCAACGATGCTTATATAGTGTTACCATACCTCGATTCATACTACCATTTTGTAAAAACGCATTAAAGTGTAGGGTTCCTTGGAAAACATGTATTTTTATATTAATTTTACCTTACTTATACTACTATTTACGCACACATTATTTCTTATTCTTTAAGTAAACTCTTTTTTCCATAGAAACGGCGTATTTTTGTGGCAATAGTTATAAGTCCGAAGATTTTTAAAAATAAAGAGATTTCTGAAGTTTTCTTAGTGCACAGCAATAACTTTGCAGACTTCGTGTAATGAAAAACATAACTTAGATTTATTATTAAGATGCTGAGAAATTGTATTGTTAGATTTCGATATGAAAAGAAACCATCTCTTTATTTCCAACGCTTTTTAGGTACGCCATCTTTTGTGTGTTCTAAGGAAACCTGATACAATCTAGTCGTAACATAGTAAATATATATAATTTCGCATATAATGACGCTTTTTACCATAACATTTTACAAACATAATAATATTTTTTACTAAAATAACATCCATGTAAAGTGAATTTACTAATGTATGTAGTTAATAATTTATTCTAAGACTTTCCAGATGGAACTTAAAGAGAACAAGCTGGTACATGACAGCAGAAAACTATAGACTATAGAGGCTATAGAGCAACGAACAGATCTGGCCGGTGACAGTGACGCTGTCACTGAATATGAAATGACAGCTCTTTGGCCATAATCAAAGTGATATTCTACCAGCAATAACGAATGTCAGAAAGTCTATGGAATTTAAATATTGTGTATATGTGAGTTTACATGTTTGTGAACGCACCCACAATACGTGAGTAAATACTAGTGTGGGCCAACGATTTAAAAAAAAAACTCTTCAGCCTACCGCAGTACACAGGTGGACATAGACAGGTGGTAACTCTCATCAGACTGCCACCAGGGTGACTGGTAGACACCCTGCGAAGACGACCGCATTGCCTAACTTGAGTGCGTTTCACCTTTTCTTTCTTTTTTTTTTGACCCACTCTAGGAATGTCTCCTAAATTGTGTATGCGTTCACAAACATTTAAACTCGCATACACAAGAGACTACCCACAGATATCTGTAGCTCAGACAAAACCTTTTTCCACATGGTGGCTCATTAATTTCCACATGGTTCGCTCAATCACTGCGCCAACTCTACCGCGTCGTTAGGAAATTGACATGCTTTGCGGCAATGTCACGTGATCAAAACCAAGCAAAGAGTGGTCCAGTCCACCTGTCATTTTCATAGTAAGTTCGTTAGTTCCACTAAAAGTCAAACCTGGCCAGATAGGTTCGTCGCTATAAGTCAAAACCAAGTCAAAACAAACGGTCTACCTAGTATGACATGATTTTAAAAAACGAATTCAATCAAACAAAATTACTGAGCATTTTCACAAAATGGACACTGTGCACCGAAACTCAAGTCATAAGTAAAGGTAATAAAAACAGCTTTCAATAAAGGTTTAAAGTCATTTTTTAACACTGCTGGTACCTAATTATTCAACATGTTGATAAAAACTGTCGCTAGCTTACTTTATAAGTCGCTAACTCTTTTGTTATTTCATTGTCTTTAAGGAATAATTATTTCCTCCTCGAAAAATAATAATTATATCTATTGTCAAGTTTAGAAAGTACGAGTATTTAGTTTTTTGATACAGAATACAGTCGCTTTGTTTTCCATTAGAATGCAGATGTAATACGAGTACATTCTAATGCCTTTGCAGTATTTTCAGTCAGCCTTTTCGGCAAGCTTCGCTGAGGTAGTCAATACAACAATAAAATTCTCAGCTTCATTTTACCGAGATCGCGCCTGTGTCAATGATTCCACATATTGTCCAGTTGCGTCACTTGACACCCAAAACTACACCAATTTTACATCACAATCAATTGGCAAATAATTTAAACAGCCAATGAACGTCACTCCTCGAAAAATTCCCGCCAAAAACCTCCTTTACCACAGTTTATGATTCAGTTTCGATGTACTCTGTCCACAGCTGACCCACTGTCCCCGTGTAAGCGAGTAGGCTCCTAGTTATTATTATTTATAAGCAATAAATCGTGTTAGTGATAAAAGCTAAATATCTAGAAAGTTAATTAATGTGTATTTTGTTTTTGTTCTCGAAAGTTTCGTGAGGTTTGTGTCGGCTTGATAGTGGCAGTGGATAAAGAAATTCATGATCATCATCATAAGGGGGGGACATAGGTCTCCCCCAAGTGTCACCACTACGACTGCTCCTATGCATCAGCAGGTGTATTTGCTACTGCTCGGTGGACATCGATTATAATAGGCACTACGGTTTTCCTATACGTCAAAGCAGCAATGTACGGCAAAGTGCCTATCAAATTGATGTCAACTGAGTTAGCGAATACGCCTGCAGGTCATCGGTCCACCTTGTGGGAGGCCTTACAACACTGTGTCTTCCGGTACGCGGTCGCCACTCCAGAACATTTCGGCCCAATCGACCATCTGTAATCTGTAATAGATAAAGACGTGAAGCAAGCTATTCCAAAGATAAAAATGTACATATAAGTAAAAAAAATGTACATTTTGATGCAAGCAGGCAAAGTCATTGCAGCCGAGGCGAATATAGAAAAAAAAAACAGTTGTTCAGCACAGTTTGTGCACAGCAGCCTAAAAACCAGTAGGTATACCTCGTCTAAATCCACTTTTTTTGGGTGGGAAATCAAATAACTTCTCCCGCTCCTTGTGTCAGACTCTTATTGACTAAAACCCACCCCTGTTCCTTCAGTTGCCTGCGCCAGTGGCCGCGGTGACTCTTTCATACACCCGCGACCCTGGCAGGTCTGAAAGAAAGAAAGAAAAACTGTTTATTCACGCGAAACAGCTAACGCTCAGCTTTTTGCAGCGACCCATACACGCAGGCACGAATCCACGGCTCCGGTTTTTAGCGTGAGCCGGCGTGTCGCTGTCTCAGAACAATAAATAAAACAAACGGATAACTCACTGCTCCGAAACACAGAACAATGAAATACTATAAATCCACTGCCACTATTAATAAGAACGGTATGATCGAAGCTAATTAGTCCTCATTTGTTGTAACGTAATTTAGGTGCAATATTAAGTTAAGTGTGAATTCGGAAGCAATATTTGAACACATCACTAGGTATTGGAGAAATTATTGATTCTGGCCGCAATGGGAATATTAGAGGCTTACCCCCGATTTAATTTGTTCTTTTTTTAATCTCACCTTTTGACCACTATCTCACCTGATGGTAAGCGATGATGTGGTCGAAGATGGAGCACGCTTGCCTAGAAGTAACCTATTCATTCTTGACTTAAAGACTCCCAGGTTATAGCTATCAGGAAAATAAACCGGTTAAGTGCGTGTCGGACTGCCCACATTTAGGGTTCCGTACCAAATGAGGAAATTTCAAAGACAAAATCTGATTTATTAATACATTGGTATTTATTGTAAAATATACGTAACAATAAATATATAACCTTCAAGTTCATAGGTCAATGGGAAGTTAAATAATTCTTCGGAACAATGTTTTGTGACAGACGACGGACATACGGACAGACACACGAACAGACGGACAGGTGAGTGACAGCAATAGGGCTCCGTTTGGACCCTTCGGGTACGGAACGCTCTATATCACAACAAAAACACAAACACACACTGGCAACACTCATCATGATGAGCAATTTTTACTGTGGTATCAACATTGAAATAGTGAAAAAAAATCTGCTACCCCATACAATCTAAGTTTGAATTTGAAAAAAAAAGGGTCCGATAGTAAAATTTGTTCATAATGATGAATATATAGCCATTTCACCCGCGTAGACCGGGACAAAAAATAGTCAGGCTATGACGTACCTGTGTGCAAAATTTAATTCAAATCCATTGAGCCGTTTTTGCGTGATTGAGAGCCAAACATGCAAACTTTCGCATTTTTATATTAGTAGGATTGTCGTCTTCACCTAGTATGCCAACTTCTACTTTATTTAAAAAAAAACCCGAAGACCTGTCAAATTGTGACATCACGGCAGAACTTGACATATTCTTTTATGGAGCCTCAATTGAAGAACACATTTAATATAAAAAAAAAACTGAAACCGATTTGAAAATAATAAAGAGAATCAGGCTGTACAAAGATCTTTTGAAACGTAGCCAAAATCGGAAATAATGCTGCCATTTTTTTTTTATTATTATGTTTTTGACAAATTGCGCACTTGTGACACGTCAGTGCGGGGTTTGAATAGAGAAAATACATGTATTTTTGAAGTTATACTTCTTTTGGCGCGTTATGGAAAAATGATGAGAGTAAATTTTTACGATGCGCGCGCAAACCTTCACAAAAAACCGACACCCTGAAGTTAGTTAGAGTGTGATTCATGAAGAATGATTGTTTTCCTTTTATAAACTTTGTGACAGTTTGGTTTTTTATCTTGTTACGCCAAAGAAGTATAACTTCTTACCGTGCGTAGATACATAAGCACACACACACATTTTTTTTATTTTCATATCTACTCTTTTTTTTTTTGTGGGGTGGGAAATCGTCCAATGATAACTCCCGCTGTAGGGTGGAGTGGAAGGGCGTGTCAGACTCTTACTGACTAAAACCCACCCCTGTTCCTTCCCTGCCCTGAGTGCCCAGCCCCTGGGCAGGCATCGGCCATGACGGGCCCCGTCATGCATTGCTGAAACTCTTTGAGGCGCGCGTGGAACACTACGCGTCGTCGACTCACGGGCCTGGTGCTGATCGGACGGCGAGCTACCCATTGCTCACCGTCCGCAGGCCCAGGTAGCACTGTACACTTGATGTTATGTTTGTGCTACAATAACAATCGCTTGCAAGTTAATATTATACTTGGATTGGGGCGTAAGGCTCATTGATATCGCCCACTGGAACCAGAATCTCTTACTTTAGTTGTAATTTTATTCATTTTAACTGCGCGGAGTGTTCAGAAGAACTTAGGTACCTGATTTTGACACTACTTTGAATTTTTTTTTATTAATCTGCCGTTTGGGAAAAAAAATACTGTACTTTGGCCTGTTTTTCAAGTTAATCGTTCTTCTGGGCTACCAGTAGCAATAATCCATCTTAAATTAATTTTAAAATCTTTAATTTTTATCTATAAATTATGTAAAACATTATAATAATCACTGCCGACATATTAATTTTTTTATACCAACTTTTTGTAATTATTTTTAAGACTTTATTTCTCAAATTCATTAATAAATAAATAATGTAATTAAAGAAAAATAATCGGCCATAATTCTTTCTAACGAGAATTTAGATGTAAATTTTTTAGAAAAAAAAAATACTTGATATATATATTATATAAAATATTATATAGTTTGAGTGAAATTTGTAAATTTGATGGGCTGTAGAAAATCGCCTTTTTATTTGTGAAAAAAAAAGAAAACTGAACCCTGTATGTAGTAAATAAACATGTAAGTTTATTATAATAATGTTTTTTATTTGGGGAGAAAGACCTGGGCCCTGTTTAAAAAAGCTGAAAATTCAACATATATATCAAAACATTCTAAAAATGTAGAATTGTCGCACTCAGTGTGACAAGTGACAAATATGTCAAAAATCGACAGGTAAAATCTTGATATATTTGTTATTAAAAACCGTAGAGTTAGGATTCCAGGATTCCTTATTCAGAGTTGAAAACGCATTTAATCCGTCAGGCCCCTCGCGTCTCCTTAAGGCCCTACTAACGGTCCTCACGGGTGTTTCTCAAGAATGTTTCGTATCCAAAGTAGTAGGCAAATGTGCCAGAAACGGCCGTTTTGGTACTTTTGCCTACTACTTTTGAGACCTGTTTTAACAACGTAAAAATGCTTTATGCTCTTTGTAACCAACGTGACGTTGGATTTTTTAATATTTATTTTCTGTGCTATGCTACGATTTTTTATTCAATGAGGGCGCCACTGGGCCCTAAGTAGACCCTTAAGGAGACGCGAGACGCTTGACGGCTATGTAAGTAAAACTCGACGTATGTCAAAAAACCACAGTCAAATTATTACTGACCACAGAACAGAAAAAAACAGTATAAATTGCATAGCACTTCATTAGTGGACTGGCCTGTTGGTCTAGTGACTGGCCTGTTGGTCTAGTGGTTAGTGACCCTGACTGCCATGCCGGAGGTCGTGGGTTCGATTCCCACCCAGGACAAATGTTTGTGTAATGAGCACGATCATTTGTTCTGTGTCTGGGTGTAATTTATCTATAATATGTATGTATTTAGAAATATATAAGTATGTTTATCAGTTGTCTAGTACCCATAACACAAGCTCTGCTTAGCTTGGGACTAGATGGCGTTGTGTGATAGTTGTGGAATATTATTATATATTATATTATTATTAGTATCGGAACCAGCGTACCCAAACTCACACATATATACAGATTAATTTTATAGTATTTCGTAACACTAAGAAATCCTTGGTGTAATTGGTAATTTATTATTGAAATCTAAATAAATATATAATAAACATCCAAATTGATAACCTCCTTCTTTTTGAAGTCGGTTAAAAGTTGGAAATATGTCAGTCGTCGCTTATTTGAAAATAAACCACAGTCATATGAGCATAGAGCCGTTTATTGTCTATTCTTTTTAAGTATTTATTACCTTTTCCATTTAATAAATAAATTTATTTCAGACCAGAGTCCATAATTAAAAACATTACAATCATATAGCTTAAACACACACGTACAATCAGAAATAAAAATACACATTAGTAGGTATAATGAGCAAGTTACAAAAAAAAAAAAAAAAAAAACCCGCCGCTAGATGTCACTATACATATTAAATACATCAATAAAACTGTATTGTGATAACGATACCATTGATATTTCCGTAACGAGGTCATTAGTACTGTAGTAGAGTAACTGACTTTGACATGATGTGTATAGTAGGAATCTTCGCGATTAATATGTTAGTAAGAAAGTAGACCATAATTTGTAAAATTAGTCAAGTTTTACTTGTCTTGTTTAATAAAATATTGTTTTTCAAATTTTTGTTGAAATAAAATAAATGAGGACTAATCGACGGTATGATATTCCACCATTTGATAAGTTTTTGGTTCTGCTATCGTGTTTACATTCTAAAACAGCACAATCAATATTTTTGTATTTTTTTTTTTTCAAGTTTTCTTCACCATGACGGTTGTAACAAAACTGATGCGCGTGGCGTGTGCGCGAAGCAGACTTATGCGGAACTCCGCAAAACTCGGGGTACGCGGGCCCCGCGTAGGTACTTGCGACTTCTACTGTTTTTTCTGTTCTGTGTTACTGACAATTGTCAATTGTCAATTATGTCGATTTTTTTTTCTATGAACCTCTTCTACAAGTAATTCAGTAGACACGGCTCCACATACCCTTCATATGCTGCATGCAAGATGCATATGATGTACGGTTGCTAAGCCGATGTGCATCACCAATAATGTGGTACTGTGAACCACAACCCAACAATGCAAAGCGCATAAAATTTATCCCACGCGACATAGATCGTGTGGGATAACATGCTTTAAAATATAACACGATACATGGATATACGCTGGCAACACTGTTCATTTTTAATTTATGTCCTGGTAGACAGATGGCGCTGAATAGGAAGAATTTAAAATGCATTTACTTAGGTTTAGCCCACCCCACACATTTACTTAGGTTTAGGCAAAGGCGGGAAATTATATTGCAAGAGTGAGCTAAATGATTAGCGTTAGCAGTATTGAAGGGTGCTTTGCTACCTTCACTTCCTTCGGTCATTCCCTTCGTGTTAAGCTTTTTAAAAAGTGACCTTAACCTGTCAACATCCTAACGCGCGAAACCGCCCCCCCATCCGTCAACATCCGTCAACACCCGCGCTGTTTCCCGCCATTGACATGTTTACGACTTTGTTTACATAAAACGGATCGCTGACGCTTCTATTGGTGCGAGGCACTTGAAGTATTTTTTTTGGGTTGTTGAATAAACAGACCATAAAATAAAATGTAAACAATACTTCTGTTACGAGAGTTGAAATCTAATCAAATGCTGTTATAAACCCACTCAAACGTCAGTCCAGACGCCAAAAAGTGACAACCTACGTCCGCTCGCTCGCTCTGGTATTTTTCCGCGCAAGCGCCGGGTCCCGTTGCCAATTTAAAGCTTAATATCTCGTAATCTCCTGCTTCTACACAAGTAAAAAATACGTGTGTATAGCTGATACTATATAGAATTGACTTATGTGATAACTAAGTCACAAAAACTAGTTCTAAGTACTTAAAAAAAAAGTTGAACTTGAGATTTTGGGTTGAAAAACAGTAAAATTTTTGTTCTTACTAAGTTTTTACTAATAATTTTGTAGTTTATGTCTTTTAAACCTATGTATCATAAAACTAGACTATATAAGCTTTCTTTTGATACCCATAAGTCATTACTTGGACGGTTTTAAGTAGCACACTAGATGAAAACAAAACACCCCTTCCCGCATTAATTTCATGCCGCCTGCGCTAGCAAAAATAAGGCAAAATACGGCAAGATGGCCGCCCGTAGGGCTCATACGTATGGCTGCATACTGCCCGTCCTATATTTTAATTTCGACATTTAGTTTATTTTGTGATTTTTGTTGAAATGAGACAATGATTAATGTACATAGTTGTTTAATATTGTAAAAAATGTATTACCTATTTAAAAATAAACTTTTTTTATGTGATATCTTTTTTTAATTTACATATTTACTTTAACGAAATACATTACACACACATTAAAAGGAAGGTGTATTACGAGGTTTACACAGATTACGAGGAGGAGGCTTTTTAATAAAGTAGCTAGCGAAACTCAGATATATAGACACATCCTCCTCCTCTTCTTTCTGACCGTAATTATTGTAATTATCCTGAGACCTGAAATCGAAACTTGTCTTAGATTCCAATTTATTTTTAATTTATGACAGCAATTAGGCATTAAAAAAAACATTATTCTCATGCCCAAAACCATTGAAAGACAAGAAAGAAAAAAAAGTGCAACGAAAATATCATAACACTTCTTTCTGCTGCAGTCGGCTAAACCGTTGAAAAAGATTTATATACTAAATCATTAAATCTGAACCATCACATTAGTAAGCATTAATATTGTGGTTAAACTCAAATTGTGGTCAGTAAACCGTTGGAAAAAAATACAAAATCATTCAATCCAAACCATCACATTAAGGTTAGTACGCTTTATTAAAAACATCGTGCTAAAGCTCAAATAATAACCCTTCTTTGTGATCCCCGTAATCGGGTAAACCGTTGAAAAAAACAAGCCATTACTCTCGTAATTTCCATGTTTATACAAACCTTTACTGTGGACATTTAAAAAAAGCGTTTATACCAGAATTATGGCAAGTACTGACGACCTGTGGAATGAAATCATTAAAACATGGAATCCTATATATTTTCATCCTATTTTTACTGTCGAAGTGTTTGTAAATACTAATAATGAACTAATTTCCATATTACGAGCAATATTCTAACAGATTAGTTAGTAAATCATACAAAATTATCAACAAAATACGGACGCCGGACGCGGCGCTCTCCCCTTGTTTTTTATTTCAATATTGTCGTTTTCAACACACTTTGAACCTACTGCATGTTTAGTTTTTCGTTAAGCTTGAATCTTGAAGATTCTTTTGATATATTACACTAATACACAGGGTTTTAAATACAATTGTATTTACATTGTACCTGCAGAGCTCCTGTCAGTTTCGCAACAACAGAAAATGGCCACAGAAAATCAACTTTTAACTTTTTTTTCTGGTATTCTCATAGCTTGCATAACAGTGCGCCCAGTTTTATTTGACGCAAAATTTAGTTGAGTAACGTCTCTAATAGAGAAAAACTGACTAAAAGCTGAGGACCACAGACAAAAACCGATTTTAATGGGAACACACCGCGGTTGCCATAATTGCGGTAGTAACGGTTCTGAGCTATTTTAAAAATGCTGAGATTCTGGTTCTAGACGGGCGAGTGGAAACGATTTGGCGGGAATAGTGTCTGTTCACGTGATAAGTTGGTTTCTGATAAAACCACTGTATCAATCTACACGAAATTTTGCATGTTACACTATGAATAGACAAGTAATCTAATAACATTGTTTTTTTCATATTACGGAAACAAAACAAAGTAACTGCTTTTTCAAATTGCGTTTCTGCGTTTGCGTTGCGTTTTGTGTTGCGTTTTTTTTCTAATACTATGTAATAACTACCTTAGAATAAATATATACCCTCAAACTTTGAATAACACATACAAGCTCACATTATTCACGCTCACAATAACAATACGAATAAAATCAGTTGACCTTGATAAAAATGTTATTACGTAATATTTCTTCAAAATATTTATCTAAACCGATGTTATAACGACGTAATAATAACACAGCAATAAATATATATTTACTCAACACAACACATAAACAAACACAAAACTGTTTAAAACACACAATTCTAGCAAAATTTCGTCCGCCATTCACAAAAATGTAAACATGCAACTAAAAACTTTTTTTAATTTTTTTCGAAACAGTATTTGTCTATGGAAATGTTTGTAAAACTACGATACTATCACTCTCCGAGTATGTAAAAAATTCCACAGGAATATGACCTTTAGTCATTTAGTAATAGAGTTTGAAACAGCGCTGTCGGCGCGGCACCCTGGGGCCTATTGGACGTTGACGGTTATTTACGATTTTCGGCACCCTGAGGCTTATTGAATGTTTACAGGAATGGGAGTGGATCTAAGATTCCGTTGACCTGATAAAAAAGTAGGTGCTGTTCGATCTCGCTCCGTATGTTTTCGTTTAAATATTTACTTTATTCTGTGGACCACCCGCCCTCATCTATCTGCGGTAGAATGCGAGCACGTATGTCTGCGCGCGGCTGGAGGCACTGCTTCAAATTGCCAACTAAATCTATTTTCCTTCATTTAATTAAAAACGTAATATATATATATATACGTAACTCAAGTTGGAATTGAAAGAATTAACTAGCTAGGTATAGTCAATGTATTAAGTTATTTTCGTCAGCCTTTGGTATTCATTATTTTTTGTCCATCTGTAGTTGCTGCTCTTCTCTGTGTTAAAACATGTTTCTTTTCAATTTGAAAATGAGTGATGATGTCTACATACCTTGTTGTGAGCGTTCAGCGTCGATAGACGGCACCGGGCTGTGACTGCTGTGGTTGCTGTGGATTATAAATGTATAACATTTAGTTCCGATTTCGGCCGTGCGCAGACTTATCGTGCGCGCTCTCCTGACGGCTAATCTGGATCTGGAACGTGACGTATTTAGGCGTTTGTTCAGTGCTGAGTGCGTTTCGTAGATCGAAAAATCGATAATCGGAACGCCAATAGTGATTGATTTACATTTACGTGATTCGGAACGTGGCGCCGGTCTGTGTGAATCTGTGTGTGGTTGTGTTTTGTAAACAATAACAATAAAAAAATAAATAAACTTTATTGTAAATTAAAATAAATACTTATCTTACACCTGATACTGTTTGACAAAAACATGGAAAAACTGCCATTGTGTAGAGTATGTTTAGCGGAGAATGTTCGCATGTATGTTGTTGTCAACAAGAACTTGCATGAACTGTATGAGAGGCTAACTGGTAATCCGGTAAGTTGTTGCTTTATTATTAATAACTATCTGAACCGGCGAACTACGTACGTACCGCCTCAAAATCAATAAAGATCAAAGCCGTTCCATGACAAATGTATGAGAAAATGAATTTTCTCAATCATTTCTTTTTTTATGAATTTATCTGATGTCCTAAGAACTATTCTGCTAATCGGATCGGCAAATTCATTACACCAAAGACCAAAAAATCGGTCTAGCCAATCTTGAGTAATAAATGATGTAGGTACCTAACTTTGTTTTATTTAAATATGTCAAATGTCCTAAAAAAAATCACAAACCGGTGCCATTTTCAGGCTTCCTCTCCAACAACATTTGTATACTCATATTTGAATGTAATTAATTCATAGAAAATAATATTAAATATTTTAAGACACAAGTTATGTTGCAGTTTGTAACTGAAGACAGAAGACCGATGCTCGCTTGTTACTTCTGCTTTGCTAAACTAAAGCAATGCTACCAACTGCACAGAAAATGTCTAGAAGCAGAAGAGCTGTTCACTCAGATGATGAATGAGGATTATGAGGTGATTTTTTAACAGATATAATGTATATTCACGAAATGTTTCATTTTGAAAGTCGTTCAACACAGGGGTAGTATTTAAAGATCTATCTAAACTCCTTGTTGACACTTTGCATGACCCAAGGGCTGGGCTTTTCCTCGGGCAGAGGTTGCCATTGCCACTAGTCTTTTGGGCACACTTCCAGTAGACAGTGATGCGTAAGATTTTTTTGATGCCAGATTGTAAGTTTTATTTAGTTAGGAGTTTTTGTTTTAATTACAGTTAAGTATTTTATAAGTTTTTCAACACGTTGTGAAAATTCAGAACTACTATTCATTGTTCTGTTTGTTTTTATCATAGTATTTATTAGTTTATTATTTTAGCATATATATTTTTTTAATCATTGTTAAGTTCACGCTTGATCACTATCTCACCTGATGGTACGTAATGATGTGGTCGAAGATGGAGCATGCTTGCCTAGAAGTCACCTATTCACTCTTGCCTTAAAGACCCCCAGGTTGTAGTTACTTATATTTTATTATCTTAACAGTATTTAATTCTATTTTAAATAGTATTTATCTTTTAACCTGTGGCGCATCCAATTAGCAGACACAATAGATTCTAATTGTGTGTCGCTAGACATGCAAAGAGACTACTATTAGTAGTCTTTTTAATTCAAAGGACGATTGTGAAGCTGTAAATTTTCATACAGTAAACGATAATGTTTTTCCTCCAGTAAACATAGTCCAATTTTCATAATTTTTGGAAATGTTGTAGATATAATGAAAAACTAAGTCCGTGTCCGTTTATTTTACAGAAATATTGCATACGATATCAGTTATTAGGATTTAAATATCTATATTTTTTACTTAAAAACTTCCTCGAACATTTAAAAAAAAATTAAACTAAAGAAAAAAAAAAGAAATCAGTCAAGTGCGAGTTGGACTCGCACGCGAAATGTTCCGCACCATTAACTGAAAAAATACCCTAAAACACGATGCTAGAAACATGTTTTTTTTGGTTTATCCTTTTTGCTGTATGTCATGATCCGTAATAGGTAGACAGTTGAAATGTTCACAGAATATGTATTTCTGTCGCCGCTATAACACCAATTAAGTAATAAAAATAAATTAGAAAATTGCCTTTCTCTTTAATTAGAAAAAAAAACTATTACGGATCAAGAGATACAGCCCACTGACAGACAGACGGACAGCGGAGTCTTAGTAATAGCACAGGGTCTCGTCTCGAACAAAGAAAATTTAGTTCAAATAAATTTCAATAGATGGCGCATTAATCATAGATTTCAGTTAGTAACTTTTATGTAACATCAATATTTTGAAAAAAATATATGGTAAAAACTGTATTTTCTTATTTAAAAGCATCAATACACCTCTCTCAGTTAGAATTGATGCCAAATGTAAGTATTTCAAATCATGACATTTGGCATCAATTCTAAGTAAGACAGTTGTATTGATGATTTAATGATTGTAGGTCTGTAAATACGTACTTGCTACGGCCGCGAATCGTATTTTGACCAACCTACAACCTGACACTGACCTGCAAATTGCAAAAAACGTAAGAAAATTTGAATTTCGCGGGCTACCCTTGAGCTTTCCCGCCTGACGCAGGTCCTCACCGGACATGGTTGTTTCGGGAGGTACCACCTGTGTCGGATTAAGGCGGAGGTGACCCCTGCGTGTTTCCACTGCGAGGATCGCCCAGAGGACACGGTGGAGGTTTGCCCCGCCTGGAACTTTGACTTTGACTTTGGGCAGAACACCGCCGTGTCCTCGTGGACGCGACAGGCGGCAGCGACCTCTCGCGCCGTGCCCTGGTTCAGGCCATGGTACGGAGCGAGAGGGAATGGGGGGCCGTCTCCTCCTTCTGCGAAGCTGTAATGCTCGCGAAGAGGGAGGCGGCACACGTTAGGGAGACTCAACAGAGGCAGAGTCGCCCTAGCGCCCTCAGCAGCAGCCGCCGCAGGAGACGCCAGGGGCTGCGAGACGATCTCCGGCCACCGTAGACCCGGGCCTGCGGACGGCGAGTAGCGGGTAACTCGCCGTCCGATCAGCACCAGGCCTGAGAGTCGACGGCGCGTAGTGTTCCACGCGCGCCTCAAAGAGTTGTCAGCAAAGGACGGGGCCTGCCACGGGCAGTGCCTGCCCGGGGGTTGAGGATAAATTCGAAAGAGTTACCTCGCCCCCGGGCGCGTAGGGCAGGGAGGAACAGGGGTGGGTTTTAGTCAGTAAGAGTCTGACACGCCCTTCCGCTCCACCCTAGAGCGGAAGAAGTCATAAGATGATTTTCCACCCCCCCCAAAAAAAAAAAACCCTTGAGCTTTCACCTTAACTGCAACAGCACTTCTTTAGTTACGTGAATTAGCCTACAGAGTGCACCTGTGTTTGCGCACACACTTGTAAATATAATATTCCTGCATACTTGGCTAGTCTCTGTCGAGTCTGGCCACGGTGATAGAAATTCGGTCGGGAGTATTATTTATACAGATACTATGTTTATTTTTTTTACAGCTAAATCCCTTTGTAAACAAAGACCCCTTACAATGTTTTAATGGGTTTATTCAATCACCTGTGGAGTACATAAGCATAGGGGATGCACGTCAAACAGAAAGCAATGCTGTCAAAATTGAACTAGAACTACCTGCTGTTAGTGAGAGAAAAGATTTTTTTATTGAGCCAAAGGAGGAATATCAAAGTGATGGTATGTTTTTATCTATACTTCTATACAGGGTTTAAGGCGCAATTATACGACTTTTAATGATTTTTAAATTGAACATCACGTCTAAACGACTAGTCTTATTTCTTTGAAAAAAATATAAGGTGACTGGTAATTAGTGACCGATACTTTAATACGTGATTGTACTCATGATTACAATCAACTTTCCCAAAAAAACTTTTTTTTATACGTATTCACTTTTTTCATAATAACAACAGTTTGAAACGCGCGCGCGTGAGGGCAGTGACCGCCGCGATCAGCTGTTAGCACTGATGCAAAGGGAGCGGTGCGGGCGGCGGGGGAGCGTGAGACGCTTTTAGACGACATATATTTATTTTTCTGTTTTACATAATGTTAATATTGTTGCTTAGAATTATATAGATTCAAGTTCTTAAAACTTAACAGACAGATGTGTTGCTGGGGAGTTTGTTGGCCACTTCTTCTTCACAGCTAAAACACTAGGAAGTGGTGACGGGCGGGCGTTTTTTGGGGGACTGTCTTTATGTAGAACTTTGACGTTCAAAAAGTGCTGGTTCTCAGCCTAGTTTGAATAAATGACTTTTGATTTTGCTACTACTAGTACATTTGCCGTCCCGAGGTCAGACTATCAGCTGATAGATCGTGCCTACTTTTAATGTTACGGCGCGCGCGTTCTTAGATATTTTGTAGTTACGCGGACATACGTTGCATCTTTAAAGTATTAGTCAAACACGTTGTCTTTGAAAATATTTTTTTAATTTAGCAACAACTGAAACATGTAGGTACCTACACTGCTTAGGTACACCGAACACGGTACGTGGTGCCCGGCTGAGCGGGCTTGCGAGCCGTGCTTTGTACGATACGAGACCGCGTCTAAGGCCGCGTTTCCATCAGCAAGCAAATTGCATGCAAGTTGCATTATATTGCGTGCTACTGAGGTATAATGTGAACGATCGTTTGTTCGTACCGCGCAATGTAATTAAACTTGCATACAATTTGCTTGTAGGTGGAAACGCGGCCTAACACCTGATTGCGGCGGTCACTGCCCTCGCGCGCGCGCGTATTTCAAACTGTTGTTATTGTGATAAAAGTGAATAAGTATTTAAAAAAAAGTTTCTTTGGGAAAGTTGTTTATAATCATGAGTACAATCACGTGTTTAAGTATCGGTCACTAATTACCAGTCACCCTATATATACAGTATGGATTCGACATATGGGCAATAAATGAAATCACATGCTTGTTTAAGAGTTTACTGACGATGTGCAAAAAATGAACGAAATCGGTCCAGTAGTTTAAACAAAAAAAATAGTTTTAATTTTCAGTAAATTTGAACACTCTGTAGAATTGCAGCACTAGGTCAATGATCTAACATACTTTGTTCCTTAAATCCTTGAACTTTGAAATGCGACGTTGCCACTCTGTGCAATCTATCGCTCAAGCTCTTTTAGGCATTCTACTTATTTGCCTAAAATGTAAAATAGGTACACCTAAAGGCAGGCAGGAATTCAATTTACGTATTTTTTTATTGAAAGCGCCTAGTAAGAAAGATCTCACTTTATGAGTTGAAGGTCGTGAATTCAAATCCAGGCAAGTGCTTTCATTCTGTAATGTATTTCATCACACTCGCCCCAGCGGCTGCGACAGGAGACGCCGCGGGCGTCGAGAATTGCAGAGTGATCTCCGGTCACCGTAGGCCTGGGCTTCCGGACGACGAGCAATGGGTAGCTCGCCGTCCGCTCGACCGAGCTTACGTCGTCGACGGTGCGTAGTGTTCCACGCGCGCCTCAAAGAAAATCTGCACACCGAAGGGGCCCAGCAGATGGGTCGATGCCCTCTACGGCCATGGATAAATTTCCGAAAAGGAAGCCCGTGGCCCTGGAACGATAAGGGCAAGGAAGGGAACACGGGTTCGATTTTATTTAGTAAAAGTCTGACAATCTTTCAGACTTTTACTAACACCCTTGAGCGGGAGAAGTCATTAGATGATTTCCCACCTCAAAACAAAACCTACATGTGACATCTACTAATTCGCACTAATTTAGTAGATGTTACATGTAGGTTTTTTATGACTTCTCCTTCTCTAGGGTGTTAGTAAAAGTCTGACAATCTGTCAGTCTTTTACTAAGGTTCACGTGGTGGATTACAGGCATTAAGCCCTTCTCCCAGACTGGAGTACTTACTTTCTTTTGTAAAAGTTAATACGTCCTTGACTTGTGAACTTGTCACGGCCGAAATTTTGTTTACTAACCTACCACTGATGTGCGCCAATATTTCTCGCGGGTGTACATCGGTAGCGGTATCTTATGTCGGCTCACGAAACGGCGCCCACACGTCTGCGCGCGGCGATCTCAAAAGCATTGCGGTGGCGGGCGGCGCGGCGGCGCCGCGGCACATCGGCAAAGGCAAAGGGGTAGCGGACGGGCGTTGCGCGCGCGCCTTGTGTAGGGAAGGACACCTTTTTATCTACAGTCAGCTGATTCACATTACGTTTTGAAGTGTTTCGCTTTAAATACTAGGGAGTGGACATAATGTGTTAATTATTATAATAACAGATCTTAAATGTGTTCTAATTAAAAATTATAATCAAGTAGATTTAGAGATAAATTAAGGTAGAAGTAAATAATAGCAATTAACTAACACTGGTAGTACACGGATATGAAGCATCCTATTAAAAATACGTACGAGTAGGTACAGTAGCAATTGTTGTTTGCTAGTCAGGAAGTTTCTCACTAAACGGTTTTGTTCGAATAAAGCAAACTGAAAATTTATTTCATTTTTTAATAAATTTATCCTGTAAATAATTTGTTAATAATATTCGTAATAATAAAATATTATAAGTAGAAAAAAAAATCTTGTTAAGTATTTTGTCTTTTTTAGGTAAGTTAATGTAGAAAAGTATCGATAAACGATAAGTCGATAACTGCGCTGTCGACCCTATTTATTACTTACTTATTTTTTCGGAAGTAGTTACTAGTTAGTTTACCTTTCTCAGTACTCAGTACGCTGTTTGCCTTCCGGGATGGTGCGTGCGTGCGCCTTTCGCAGATTTGATACCTACTTAGTTTACGCGTGTTGTCGTGTATTTTAAGGTTTTAAGAGTTTTTCTTTTTATTGCAGTGAAATAGATGCTAAGTACCTACGTGTGTGTATGTGTAAATCGTGTTTTTAATTTAATTTGTGCTTATTTATTTTTCTATGGTGAAATAGACACTAGCTAATTAACTTTTGTGTGTTGCTTGTTTTTTAAACAGTATTATGCCGCGACAACAGCGTTTTTATAGTGCTGCAGAGTATACTGACATGATTTTACTTTATGGCGAATGCCTCCAAAACGCGGCATTAACTCTGCGTACTTATCGTGAGAGATACAGCGCAAGTCGCGCCTGCCCTACTAGTGTTCGGACCATCATCAGAGCTGTCCAGAGAGTGAGGGAAAATCAAAACATTGTGCCCAACACAAATGAAGGAGTTGCCCCGCGTCACGTTACTTCGTCTTTGGAACGAAGAATCTTAGACCACTTCGATCGCAACCCAACCTGCAGCCTGAGACCAGCTGGGCGTATGTTTAGAGTGGCCCATAGAACAGTACATAAAGTATTGAAAAGAGACAAACTACGTCCTTTTAAACTGCCAAAGGTGCAGTCGCTGCTGCCCCGTGATAAGCCGATTAGAGAGTTTTACTGCCAATGGGTATTAGAAAAAATTGCCCAAGACCAAGATTTCTTGTCAAATGTGTTTTGGACAGATGAAAGCACGTTTACTCGAAACGGCATGTGGAACCGACAAATCTTGCGTCACTGGAGCCACACCAATCCTCACTTATTTAGGGAATCAGCTCATCAATACCGCTTTAGTGTTAATGTTTGGGCGGGCATTCACGGAAATCAAATAATTGGCCCAATTTTTATCGATGGAAACCTGAATGCGCAGAAGTTCCTAGACCTTCTAAGAGGCCCAATATCCGATTATTTAGACGAATTAACCTTGGCAGCGAACTCTCGGGTATGGTTCCAGTTAGACGGGGCTCCTCCACACTCTGTTCTCCGCGCAAGAGAGCAGCTTAACACCATGTTCGGCGAACAATGGATTGGGCGGTACGGCCCCCACAGGTGGCCAGCGCGGTCACCCGACCTCACTCCTCTCGACTTCTTTTTATGGGGATTTATTAAAAATGAAGTTTACTCGCAAGCCTCCGAAAGCGAAGATGAACTACGCAGTCGTATTGTTGCCGCGTTTGACAAATTAAAAGCCATGGCCTCGGATCCAGATCGAAATCTATTGAGCAGGGTGCGGGAAAACATTGGTCGGCGATGTAACTTGTGTATTGTAAAACGTGGTGGACATTTTGAACATTTAAGAATTTAAGACGGTTTTTTGCTATGATTTAGTTTATTTCGATCAGTTCAGTTATCATTTATCACAAAAGAAATACCTAAGTAGTAGTACAAATAAACTTAGTAAATAATTTATAAATACTATTGTGAAATTACAATAAAAACGCCGCACCGCACCGCGCCGCGCCACGCCGCGCCGGTGCCGTCTCGTCTGCATTTGAGCTGTTGCCATTCTGTACTCTAGGTAAGTAGGTATTGTACCCACGTTCTCTAAACAGAGTGTTTGACTTTTACTGAATTTATTTGATATTTATTTTGTTTGAAAATTTAAGTTTCTTAATTTTTTGAATTTTAATTTAATAATAAATTTTGTTATACTTCTGTGGACGAGTATAACTCGTGATTTCATTTATTGACCATATGTCGAATCCATACTGTATATGTTACTCTAACATATATTTTTGATTGTTGGTTTGGTTGAGCGTGCGCTCAGTACAGAACACGAAAACTAACCACTCAAGGTTGTTGGCAGTTAATAGTGCCTTAACGGAATGGTGAGGTCATATTTTAAAATTCCTGCTGGCCAAGTGCGTGTCGGATTTCGCACATTAAGGGTTCCGTACCAAATATTGGTATTTGTTAATAAAGTAATGCATACGTAATAATAAACATTAACACCAGTTCATAGGTTAAGGAATTTAAAAACTTCGTAACAAAATTTTGTGATACGACGAACGGACAGACAGACAGACGGACACGTGAGTGATAACAATAGGGCTCCGTTGGGACCCCTCGGGTGCGGAACCCTAAAAAATTTACTTTGAAAGAAAGAAAGAAAATAAATTTATTTGAATAAAAAACTTGAGAGGTGACAAGGGACACCCGGATGGAACGAAGTTCCTTTCGATTAATTAGTGAAGGAATTGTAATATAATTTTTTTATTTTTTATTTATAATATTTTTATTATTATTAACTACGCACACACGCACGCACGTAAGAAGTTATACTTCATCATCTCATCTCATCGCAGCTCAGCTCAGCTCAGCTCAGATCAGCTAAGCTCAGCTCAGCTCAGCTCAGCTCAGCTTAGCTCAGCTCAACTCAACTCTTTAGCAATAACAACAACTATAACAAATAATGTTTGATAATGCTTGATCTGCTTGCAAACTTTGTACCTACCCACCAAAAATACAAGAAGTTTTTATTAGATTGTTTTTCCAACACAATCTTTTTGGATGGACAGCCTCATTAGTGTCGTGACAACTTTTCGTAAGAATTTTTTCCGTCTAGCCCCCTTTCACAACGCGCGATAAGGAACTTCGTTCCAATATTATGTTTATTGTGCCTTAACCTGGGAGGCACACAATATTCACACAAAACACTTATAGAAATACCTAAAATAATATTATGTGCCCCACGGCTGCGCCAAATAGGCCCAGTTCAGCATTAATGCCGGGCAACTAGTGCCTGACGCTGGTTTTCAACTGGACCCTATGCTACGAGGGCGTCTGACGAACGTAAATCAGTTTTATAGTTCTACTAGCGACCCGCCCCGGCTTCGCACGGGTGCAATGCTGATACTAAATTAAATACACTACAGAAAAACTATGAACGTTGTATATAAAAACATAGCGGCCCGCTCCGACTTTGCACGGGCATAAAATATATATGCCTATGTCATATATATTTTATGCCCGTGCAAAGAAAACATGATTAAAATCGATCCAGTATTTTTGATTCTTTCATTACTGCCCTTGGCCTGCACGCATTAAATTTGGAGTAAAACAATTCCTCTTTCCCTATACTTACTATAAAGATTTCCTGCTATCTTTGGAATATCTAAATTCATACAATTTTTATTACATTACACATTTTTACTTATTTACTTTTTACATTTTTACCTAGGTATTTATTTTATTTTTACAACAATTAATATATTACAGGATGTCTTTATACACAACGTTCACAGCTTTCTTGTCATTAGACAATACAAACATGTTTTCTCTTGAGGTTACTCTTGAAAGAGCGACATACAGTTGGCCATGTGAAAAACAGTCAACGCTCAAACCTAAGCCTGCAACGTTGAAGGTTTGACCTTGCGATTTATTAATGGTCATTGCAAAAGATGTCTTTACCGGAAACTGTAAACGTTTAAATTGGAAGGGTAAATCCGATGGTATCAGAGGGATTCGGGGAATCAATACATCTTCTCCGGTACCACATCCTGTGAGTATTGTGCACTCTATTATGAAAGTTTTCAGTGATTTTATCAGCAAACGCGTGCAATTGCAAAGTTTAGGTGGATTCAGGTTTCTTAATAAAATAACAGGACAACCTACTTTCAACACCATTTTGTGAGGAGGGAGTCCAGACGGGTTTAAAGAGTTTAGAAACTCTGTAGGAAAATGAACAGCTTCTTCCAAATCGAGAACAGTATCCACCGAGTAGTATATTTTCGTCGGCGCATCAATCTTTGAAAGAATCAAGTTATTTACCTTATCTACTTGTTCATTAGTTGGTGACAGAATCGCTCTTTCTTTAAACCAAGATATTGTCTTGTAACTTATGTCATCAATGTCAGGATAGACTTTGTTGACTAACTCTTGGATGTTGTCTATCAAAACACAAAGCTTTTCAAGGTTAATCCTTCCCTCACTCAGAATAAACGCGTCCGATTGCTGCTAAATTCAAAGTGCTATAGGGAGAACCGCGGCCTCCGACGCGCTATTTATAGGCATGCCTCCCCGCACTGCCCCGTCCGACCGGTACCGCCCGCCGCAAACGCAAATTTTAAATTTGTAATATCTCCGAAAATATTTGTTTAATTTATATGCTGTAAGGAACCATATTGATCTATATTAATTGCACACTGTATTTAAGGTACTTAATTCGATAAGGATTAATGCCGTATTGCTTAAAATAGCTTCGTAAATAAGCCATTTTTTCACGTAAAAAGTAAACAATAAAAATGGTTAATGTGGGTTAATAAACATATACCATCGCGGTCTTTTTTGTAGACCTTTTTATGGTGTACAATACTGTAGTACATTAATTTTATCTAACTCGTAGGGTTTAGGCAGCGTTTTTGCTAAATTGCTAAATAAGCCCAAAGAAATAGGTTAATTTACGACATCACGTTAGAAACCTCTAAAATTAGCAATGTTGCCTTAGTATATGATGCATGTATTATACATATAAACCTTCCTTTTGAATCACTCTATCTATTGGAAAAAACCGCATCAAAATCCGTTGCGTAGTTTTAAAGATTTAAGCGCACATAGGGATATAGGGACAGAAAAGGCGACTTTGTTTTATACTATGTAGTGATACGAAGTTATCATCATCTGATGAAAATTTGCATGGGAGGTTTTTATTGTGAATAAATAAACACGTAATAAATAATTAAAATTAGAGAGCGATTACAAAAAAAAAACCGGCAAAGTGCGTGTCGGACTTCGCATATTTAGGGTTCCGTACCTTATGAAGGCAATCAATATTTTGGTATTTGTTAGTAAAATATACGTAATAATAAACTTTTTCACCAAATTTCATCGATAGTCGATCGACGTCCGATCGATTGGTGTAATAACATCCTGCAGTGACAGCAATAGGGTTCCGTATGGACCCTGCGGCTATGGAACCCTTGGTCAGTCCGGTCCGTCTGTCTGTCACTCCGTCGTCTGTCACACAGGTTTTACAGCCAAATGGCTGGAGCTACAGTCTCCAAATTTTCACAGTATAAGCATTTTGTGAGGAGGGGTGTTGAGTAGCTCGTGGCTAAGTATTTAGTAAGTAGCATCAGGTTAAGCAACGCTTGCCGGGGTTGGTCCATGGATGGGTGACCATCTTTACATACCGAGACTCCTCCGTGCCTCGGAAACCACGTTAAGCCGTTGGTCCCGGCTGTCAATCGTGGATCTTTGACAGTCGTTACGGGTCGTCAGAAACCCTAAAGTCTGACATCCAGTCTTACCAAGGGGTATCGTATTACCCAGTAACTGGGTTGTGGCGGTCAGGTAGTCAGTCGCTCCTTGTAAAATACTGGTATTCAGCTGCATCCGGTTAGATCGGAAGCCAATCCCAAGATAGTTGGGAAAAGGCTAGGCAGATGATGAAGCATTTTGTTGACTCAAAGCCATACAAATCGTCAAAAATTAATTTAGTACGAAGCCCTTAATGTGTGAAGTCTGACTCACTCTTGGCCGGTTTTTGTGATAGGCTCGTGTTTGACCACTATCTCACCTGATGGTAAGCGTTGATGGAGCACGCTTGCCTAGAAGACTCTCAGGCTGTAGCTACAAAAACTACTACTATATAAACTCAAACCTGCCCCCGTAGAGTGCGATAGGGACAGCTGCAGCTCAGACCGATTTTATCACTAAATTTTTGACGAAATCGACGTTTCGTCTTTCGTATTCCCATTTTTTTTCCTCGAAAACTGAGCCGATTCGATTTTTGGCACCAAAATTTTAAGAAAGAGTATGTCTAGGTCCCTATTAAATGTCTTATGTTAAAACTTGTCGAATTTGTCTGGGAGTCCTCTAATAACGGCGGTAAAAATGGGGCCATTTTTCGTCATTTTTGGAAGGTCATATTTTCTTCACCTATTATTTGCTGAAAAAAAGGAAATGACAGGGACGTGTCCACAGCAGACTGTGACTTTATGAAAAATGATTGCTCTAGTGGCATTATTCGGGAAGAAAAATGGGAATACGTTTGTATGGAGAATCGCAGCCCCTGTTCTTTCTTAAGGCGCTATTAGCTGCCACTGACCTTGAGTGGTTAGCTTGCGTGTTCTGCGCTGAGCCCACGTAACGCGTCGTACGTCCACCCAGTAATAGGACTCGCCCATCAAGGAGCGCTGTACGAAATTAACACTGAGACTAAATTATAAAGAATTAAATGATCTTTAAAATGGAGGTTTCTAAAAATACGCTTTATAGTTTTTGCGTGATTCACAACTTTTAATCCGCGTTAGACATAACTTTACAAATTAATTACACTATGTTATAAAAATATAATTTCAAATATTCACATATCAAATTACGACGGAAATTGTCTAGAATAACATATATTTTTTTCAAAGAAATAAGACTAGTCGTTTAGACGTGATGTTCAAATAACAAATATTAAAAGTCGTACAATTGCGCCTTAAGCCGTTGGTCCCAGCTGTGGGTCTTTGACAGTCGTTACGGGTTGTCAAAAGCCCAGTAAGATTCCAGTCATATCAAGGGGTAGTTTATTATTCAGTAACTGGGTTGTGAAAGTCAGATAGGCAGTCGCTCCATGTAAAATACTTGTATTCAGCTGCATCCGGTTAGACTGAAAGCCGACCCCAAGATAGTTGAAATAAGGCTAAGTAGATTTTTTAATATTCCACTAGCTTCCACCAGCGGTTTTGCCCGCGTGGTATTAGTACTTCTCCCACTAAAAATGATTGCCTAAGTGCTATTCCACACTATAATCTATCTCTGTATATTTCATCCAAATCCCTTTAGCCGTGCTGGCGTGATTGAGCAAGAAACATTCATCCAAATTGTCGCATTTATAATATTAGTAGGATTACATACAGGGTGTAAGGGAAACGCTTCTGAAAACAGAGACAGGTGATAAAAAGTGTGTGTGTACTTATGTACGCACGTAAGAAGTTATACTTCTTTGGCGTAACAAGATAAAAAACCAAACTGTTACAAAGTTTACAAAAGGAAAACAATCATTCTTCACAGACCATAGCTAACTTCAGGGTGAATCGGTTCTAGCTAACTTCAACCTGTGAATTTTGTGTGACAGTGATGCGCGCGCATCTTAAAATTTCACTCTCATCATTTTTTTTATAACGCGCCTAAAGAAGTATAACTTCAAAAATCTGGAAAAAAAATATAATAAAAGTAAACCAAACCTACATAATTTGGTAATCTCCTTTATTTGATTTTGTTTTTTTTTTAATATTAGAACTGGAAAATCGAGACAATAGCAGCTGTTCAGATGTAGAAGATATACCACAACACCATCTTGACTCAAATTCAGAATATGATGTTCCGTTAATGGAGTTCAAAATCGATGTGGAAGATGAAGAAGTGTCGAGAAAGAAACGAAGAACCAGTGACACGGAACGTAAGTATTAGATACTTCTTTTTTAAGGTTCATTTTGCTTTTTTTGGCAAGGCAAACTAGCGGCACACATGTGGTTAAGGTTTGCCTTGCTAAAACCCGATTCACGCGTTTTAAACCGCTATTATCACTATAGCCGATACGGGTAGCCGATGGTTGCGAGACGCACAGGACCGATCATTGTGGCGACACTTGGGGGAGGCCTATGTCTAGCAGTGGACGTCTTTCGGCTGAAATGATGATGATGATCACTATTACCCAAGGTCTTTAGACCTGTGACAAGGTTCATACACCCGGAACCTGACAGAGTCTGTAGTTACACGATGGTCGACTGTCAACGGGGACTGACAGATTCCGAAACCTGACGCGCGCGGAAACGTTCCATCCTTTGAACTATCAAGTTACTGAATACAAAACAGTACTGTTTCATAAAAAAAAGAACATTTTGTTTTTGAAAATGGAAATAAAAGCGGCGATGCGGCGATCTCTTCGGTAGAATGCGTGCATTGCCTTACGGCTCTACAGAAGAAATTCTTTTTTTTATGGCGGGATTTTCTCGAGTGAAGTTCAGTGGCTGTTTTTATTATTCGCTTATTGATTCCTAGTGGATATTGTGATGTAAAATTGGTGTAGTTTTGTGTCTTAAGTGTCTACGCAACTGGACAAAATGTGGAATCATTGAAACAGGCGCGATCTCGGTAAAATGGAGCTGAGAATTTTATTGTAGTAAAGACTACCTCAGCGAAGTTTGCCGAAAAGGCTGACTCGACACATTTGTTGCCAAATACTGCAAAATACATTAGAATGTGTTACATCTGCATTCTAATGGGGAAAAAGAAAAACTGTCGACGTAAGACTAGGCAATATGGTCAAAAGACCTTACCTTCGCGGTAAATAAATAAAAAATAAAAAAGAAGAAATTAAAAAAAGGCATTGGCGCGAAATCTTTTAAAATTTTCTGTATTTACAAATTGAATTGGTGACCGTAATTTATTTTACAGCCGTGAAAATGTCATCAAGTGAGAATGGAGAGCCTAATTTGCAGATGGAAGAGAAAGGGAAAGAAATAGTTTTCAATCTGTTGCCATTAAGGTCACAAAGCATTTATTTAAATGTTTACGAAAAGTTTATGAAGTGGAGGACAGAAAAACGAATGGATTCGCTGACGGAAGGAGTTTTTCTTAAGTATTTTGATGAACTTTCCAAAAAATATCAAAGTTCAACCCTTTGGAGCAGATATTCAATGTTACGAACAACTATACATGCAAAACATAATGTAAATATAAAGAAATACGTAAATTTGATAGCTTTTCTTAAGAAGTCGTCCTCCGGCTACAAGGCCAAGAAATCCAAAGTTTTCACGAAGAAGGATGTCGAGAATTTCATAGATAAGGCACCAAATGACAAATACTTGGTAACAAAGGTAACCTACTTATTTACAATTGTAAACGTTTTTCACCGACTTCAAAAAGAAGGAGGTTATCAATTCGGATGTTGTATATTTTTTTTATGTATATTCGGGCATCTCCGTCATATAAAGACGGATTTGCAAAATTGTTTTTTGTTTGAAAGGGCTTTATTCCGAAATGGTCCCATTTAAATTTCATATACACTGGACAGCAAATAAACCGAGCCACCCGCTACCTAGGCACTCTAATTCGATTTTCTCAAAAACTAAAAACCTACAATTATTATTATCAAAGTTGTACCTACAGAAAGTGCGTTTCATGGTGATTAAAATGAAAGGAAACTCATTGGGTTTAATCAATATTTCAGTGTTTATTAAGGATTTTACAAAGAAGAGTCGTTTTCCAGTTGTGATAATCGTTAGTAATGATAAAGTGAAAAAAAAAATTAAAGCCAAAAACAAAGATAAAATCAAAAAAAAGTTTTTGATCAATATTCCGTATTCCCTCCCCTTGCTCGGATAACTGCCAGCATCCTTGTATTCATCGACCTTACTCTTGAGGAATTGTATTCCACTCCTCTTCAATTGCGATTCGCAGCTCTGGAAGCCTTGTTGGAGCAGGTACCCGGGCTCGAACCCGACGTTTCAGCTCATCCCATAAGTGTTCTATCGGATTCAAGTCCGGGCTTCGAGCTGGCCAGTCCATCATACGAATGCTGACGTCGCGTAGATACTGGGTCACCACATGAGCAACATGAGGCCGTGCATTATCATGCATCAATTGCATATCCTGTCCGATATATCCTGCGTAAGGTACCACATGGTCTGCGAGGATTTCAGTAATGTAGCGATGAGAAGTCAGTCCACGTGTACGGCCCGTCGGTTCGATGAAAACTAACGCTGTATGTGCTGTTAACGAGATGCCGCCCCAGATCATTACAGATCCTCCTCCATAAGCAACAGTTTCCTCGATGCAACACTGAGAATAACGTTCTCCAGGGCGACGATATACTCTCTGACGTCGATCACTTCCATGTAGACTCACCCTGGTCTCATCAGTGAAGAGTATATTACTCCACTGCTCTAATGTCCAATCCCTATGCTCTCGAGCAAATTCAAGTCGTGCTCGACGGTGTGCTACCGTTGATGCTGGGCCTGTTGCAGCTCTTTTTGGGGTCAGGTTCCGTTCAGCAAGTCTCCTTCTGACGGTATCTGAACTTATGACCACTTGGCGTTCGTCACGCAGACTTTGTTGGACTTGAACTGCGTTGAGGTGGCGATTTCGCAGAAGAGTAAGGTGGATATAACGATCATCTGCTGCTGATGTAGCCCTAGGTCTGCCCGTACCTGGACGGCGATCGAATGCTCCAGTCTCTAGGTACCGTCTGTAAACTCGTTGCACCGAAGGTCTGCTGATTCGAAGCCTTCGAGCGACTTCACGTTGCGCAATGCTTGCTTGAAGTAATGCTACAGCTTGAGCTGCTTCCTGAGGTGTTGTATCCATTATTAATCGAAAAAAGTAGCAAAAACACACGCGTCTGAGCAAACGATGGACAAAAACTAAAGAAATGATAAGAAATATCCGACTACCCTCATTGTAGAGCAAAAGAACGCTAATTTCAAACTCTGGTGAAAACAGAGCAAATCGTTAGCATTGTTTGTTGCTTGATTACAATGTGAGTTGACGGTACTTTCGAATTAATTTGTAGTCATTTTAATCAACATGAAACGCACTTTTTGTAGGTATAACTTTGATAGTTGTAAGTTTTATACTTTTTGAGAAAATCGAATCAGAGTTCCTAGGTAGCGGGTGGCTCGGTTTATTTGCTGACCAGTGTAGATCTGATGATGAGTTTCGGAGACAGACAACGGAACTCGTTCAAAAAATGACAGCAAATAAACCGCGATTGATGCGATCGTATGTAGTGTTAATGCAATTTAATAGGCAATCACAACTAAAAAGTTAAAAATAAAAAACAGTTTAAAAAAGTAGAGCTGACTTGCAAAAAAGTGCAAAATAACTTTAATTTCGGAAGTCGGTGTCAAAAAACGAAGACAAGAACCAGAAACACCGACTTCCGAAATTAAAGTTATTATGCACTTTTTTTGGAAGTCAGTTTTATTCTATATTTTGTAAAAAGTTTTTCTATTATTTTCATCAAACTAAATTGGTAGGTACCAAACAAAATACAGCTTTTAAAAACTTATTTTTTTTTTTTACAGGTTGCTTTAATATTTGGAATCAGCGGTGCCTGCAGAACGATGGAGCTGGCTAACATAACAGTTGATGATATCGAAACTGATACCAATCTTCAAGCCATAAAGCTGCCGAATACAAGGACAAATAAGGACAGAAAATTCGTTATAAATGGAGAATTTCTAAAAATTGTCAAAGCCTACCAAGATTTACGACCGACCGAAGTGAACACATCGAGATTTTTTCTCAACTATCAAAACGGAAAATGCACAAGGCAAGTTATAGGCAAAAATAAATTTAGCGCCATGCCAAAAGAGATCGCCAGCTATCTAAATTTGCCTCATCCTGAACAGTACACGGGCCATTGTTTCCGAAGAACATCCGCCACTCTCTCGGTGGATTCTGGTGCAAATATAACAACGCTAAAACGTCACAGTGGATGGAAATCCGATCAAGTGTCTGAAGTCTATATAGAGAATTCCATTCAAAACAAATTTGATATCACAGAAAGTAATATTCTCCCAACTAGCCCCCGACCATCGACATCAAGGGATGAGTCATCTCAGCTGGTTCTCTGTTCAGATGATTCGAACGAGGGACCCTCAAACCTGGAACGTGAATCCCACGTTTACCCCACAGACAACTCAACATTTATCTTCATAGAGGACTAAAATTAAGTTGCCGGGAAAAATCATCTCGTTAAATATCCAGAACTGTACAAAGTGTGATCAGGACCACACTCGACAGGGCGAGCCGGATTTGTGAAGACTTGTAGAAGCATATCTACTCACCCAGTCGGGAGATATAGCGTATACCGGGAAGAAGTTTCAAGTCTGAAAAACGTACCCTAGTCTCGTTCCTGTGAAGAATCAAAATTGAAAAACGTACTCTTGGAACTACGCTTCTTGGTTGATATGTCAAGAACCTACCCCTAAGTCTGAAAATACACCCCTGAAGACTTATACCGACATTTTGAAGAAATTCCTGATTTAAACAAAAAATCTGTTACATAAAAATTTTTTTGAAGAATTTCCTGATTTCAGATTCGATTGAACTATCATCAGAATCTTAGAAAAGTTTTGAAAGAAGATCCAAGGACTTAGGAAATTTTCGAAGATTTGTTCAAACACATAGAAGAATTTCGATTGATAGTCTCTCATCAGAGATTTTAGAACAGAAATCGTCTCTATTCCTGTGTACCCTTGGCTCGTGGGACTTGAATAGTTTCGAAGATTTGTTCAAAGACATATAAGGATTTCGAAGAGTGAAAGACTCATCGAGACTTAGAAAGACATCAGTGGAAGACTCATCAAGACTTAGAAAGACATCAGTGGAAGACTCATCAAGACTTAGAAAATGTTCGAAGATTTGTTCAAAGACATAGAAGGATTTCGATCAGTGAAAGACTCATCGAGACTTAGAAAGACATCAGTGGAAGACTCATCAAGACTTAGAAAATGTTCGAAGATTTGTTCAAAGACATAAGGATTTCGATCAGTGGAAGACTCATCGAGACTTAGTAAATGTTCAAATATTTGTTCAGACATCAGTGGAAGACTCATCGAGACTTAGTAAATGTTCAAAAATTTGTTCAGACATCTGTGGAAGACTCATCGAGACTTAGTAAATGTTCCAATATTTGTTGAGACATCAGTGGAAGACTCATCGAGACTTAGAAAATGTTCGAAGATTTGTTCAGACATCAGTGGAAGACTCATCGAGACTTAGTAAATGTTCAAAAATTTGTTCAGACATCTGTGGAAGACTCATCGAGACTTAGTAAATGTTCCAATATTTGTTGAGACATCAGTGGAAGACTCATCGAGACTTAGAAAATGTTCGAAGATTTGTTCAGACATCAGTGGAAGACTCATCGAGAAGAAAATGTTCGGCGATTTGTGTTTGTGGAAATTTGATCAAGCATCCAAAGACAAAAAAAATCGAGAATAATTTCTCGAAAATTATCTAGCGAGACCGCGCGCACGAGCATGTGTGAGATTGCTTGAAGACTTCGAATCAGCAGATTTTCGGTGCAACGAGTTTACAGACGATAGACTGGAGCATTCGATCGCCGTCAAGGTACGGGCAGACCTAGAGCTATATCAGCAGCAGATGATAGTTATGACCAACTTACTGTTCAGCGAAATCCCTGCCTCAACGCAGGTCAAGTCCAACAAAGTTTGTGTGACTAACGCCAAGTGGTCATAAGTTCAGATACAGTCAGAAGGAGACTTGCAGAACGGAATCCGACTCCAAAGAGAGTTGTAAAAGGCCCAGCATTATCGGTAGCCCACCGTAGACGACGACACACGACATAATTTTTTTTTTTATAATAACGTTAAAAAGTTGTACTTAAATAATATATAGATATATATATATATACATATATACCCGATAAAGCCTATTACTTAAACTATGCTGTCATACTTTTTTTTTTAGTTGGTTGGGAAATCATCCAATGACATCATACTTCACAATGGTGTGAAATGGAGATAGAATAATTGTGAACATCAGAATCCATTTAGCTTTGAAATTGTGCCTAATAAAAAACTTTTTAACAAAAAATTCAACCGACGAAAAAGAACTAAAAAGCAAAAAATAAATAAACCTTTTAAGTCTTGAGTATTGAGCTTATTTACCTACATAAAATATCAAATTTATTTTTTGCTTTTTAGTTCTTTTTCGTCGGTTGAATTTTTTGTTAAAAAGTTTTTTATTTTATGATTTTTTGTGACTCGCATCATCTTTTAATACTCTGAGGCTAATTTCTAATCTTTCATCATTCCTCTTGGCACTGAGCTGATGATGTAACCATCCTTCCATGAGGTTTCCAGGATATTGACCAGTTGAGGTTACCTCCAATATTCTAAAGACGTCTTTTCTCAAAGCATATTAAGTGGTATCTGTCACTAAAACCAGTTTTTTATATCTAACTTCTATTGTTTAGGAAAGGAAAGGTTTCCATCATCAGCTCAGTTTCGTGATGTGATAATACCTAAATGCAAATACCTGATTTAGTTATGAAAAGTAAACAGAAACAATATTTGTGCCCAATTTTCGAGGTTTTCTCTCAATTTTATCAGGATTCCATGATCAGATCCTCATATCCTTGACATGGGACTACCCTTGAGGTATACCCTATCTAAGAAAAAAAGAATCATCAAAATCGGTTCATAAACAACGGAGTGAGAGCCGAACATACGTACAGAAACGCTAAACGTGCCCACAATTTTCGAGGTTTTCTCTCAATTTAATCAGGATTCCATTATCAGATCCTGATTTCCTTGACATGGGACCACCTTTGAGGTATGCCCTATCTATCAAAAAAATAACAATTAAGATCGGTTCATAAATGACGGAGTGAGGGCTGAACATACACACAAAAAAAAAAAAAATATATACAATCGAATTGAGAACCTCCTCCTTTTTTTATCGTCGGTTAAAAATTACTTTTCAGTTCCTTACCTACTATAATCTCTTCGAAACTACTATCTTATATTTATTTACCATGGTGAAAGAATTATTTATTTCATACCTCAGTTAAATAAATTAAAACATTTAAGATTGACCGTCTGTTCTGATGTCAGAATGGCTGCAGGAGAATGGGTCAATCTCTCTCTGTAGAGTAGTAACTATGTGGAATTACTGAAATTTTCATGGGCCACAGATTGCCTAGACCCTGTTATGCTTTCTATAAGATAGCCAAGAGTTTAAAAGCCCCTGCGCTTGTTAAAATTATAACAGCAACATTGCTTCACTTTGCTCTCATACTTTTGTCAAAGTCATTTAAAATTGTGTTTACTTTTGTCAGTGTCCGTTTCGACGGCACGGCCACGGCGGAATAAAAAAAAAAAAACTATGCCAAGATTTTGTAAAAAATTGTAAAATAATAAATTTGTAAAAGTTATGCTTAAGAAGTTATAAGGGTTTGAACGAGGCCGCGCCATTGAAACGCGGCGAACCGCGCGGCCACGGAGATTTTGAAAACTAAGCGTTGCAGAGACCTGAAATTTTGCTAAATAACAGATTGAATTTGTAAAAAAAAGTGTGTGACGTACTTATGTACGCACGTAAGAAGTTATACTTCTTTGGCGTAACAAGATAAAAAACCAAACTGTCACAAAGTTTACAAAAGGAAAACAATCATTCTTCATGAACCACAGACTATAGCTAAGTTCAGGATGGTCGGTTCTAGCTAACTTCAACCTGTAAATTTTGTGTGACAGTGATGAGCGCGCATCTTAAAATTTCACTCTCATCATTTTTTCATAACGCGCCTAAAGAAGTATAACTTCAAAAAATTCTAGGTTTACACTTAGGAGCTGCTAATACAAACCACATGGCCGCGCTATTGAAACGGTGAAAAACACGTTATCGCCGATATCTCGCTGAAAAAGTATCGTACAGGTCTGAATTTTTTTGTAAAACCTAGATTTGAATTTGTCAAAATTTGTAAAAATACACAAAAAAATCCTAGGTTTATATTTCAGGAGCTGTAGTACGGTATCGCGTAGAAATAAGTGTGTGCATTACTCTGACAAGAAAGTAGCTTCTAGAGGCATATGAGTGGAACGTATAATTAGTGCGTAATCTGCTGTAAATGAGCGCCACATAAAAAAGTTGTGCGTCTTGTCGTTTTGAAAAAAAAAACGATTCCTGCTGGAGTAACGTTGTTCCAGCAGGAAAATTCTAAACGAATGATCGGAGGGAGAAATATTGTGCATAGGCAGAGAGCGTATATTTGTGCAAAAATGTGCGTCTTCCGGTTTTCGAGATATTGCATTTCCTGCTGGAGTAACGTTTTGCAGAATCGTGTATCTATAAAACCATTGTATGTGCGCCTGTAGAACAAACATACACGAGTAGCTCTTAATTTGTGCGTATTTGTGACGCAATTAGATTTAAGAAAATTTTTATAATTTTCAAGTAATCGCTCTTTTTTGAAAACCCGAAAAAATATCGCAGAGCCTAAATGAGAAAACGTATAAGCTCGCTAAAAACTGCATTCGGTGCGTCTTGACGCTTATAATAACCATAAAAAGTTCAAAAAATGTACATGCAAGCGTTAATGAATAATATTGCTAAAAGTCAAAACGACTGTGACTGTGTCATAACTTTGACGGCAAAATACAAGAAACCGGCTCAGCCTAAGATGTGTAGGTGTAATCCAAAAATTTGTGCGTTTAGTCAAAAATATATAGTGAAAATAATCAGCTTGGAATGCTTCGAATTAAGTAGATATCAACAAAAAACCAAACATGTACATAACGGCTAGTTTATCCGACCAAATTCGAATGACTACAAAAAACCGAGTTTCATACATATTTTCACTATAAATTTTTGACTAAACGCACTAATTTTTGGTTTACACCTACCAATCTTAGGTTACACGCATGCTGTGTATGTAACTGATAATGTGCTATCGTATTCGTCTATCATTATTTTATAACATTGACCCCTGGCTTGAACTTTGGATTCCGATATTCCTTTATTGATAGTTTGTGTTGATTATTTTGAATTTGTCTCAAATTTTACTGATCTTGGCATTGGACTCCGATTTGATAGTGTTTTTTTTATGGACGACGTTTGAATTTGAAGTTGTGGCGTCAGTGAAGTCGAATTAAAAAATAACCATAATTATTTTTACCAGGTACAGGGCCAACTCAAAATAACATATACGAAAATATTGCTATTTCGTAGTATGGACGCCAAAGGGCATCGAAATAGAAAAAATCGAATTTGATCCAACATTTTGGACCCTAGAAAAAAAATATGTGTGCTACCAGAACTAATAGATCCGCATTTCCCTAGAAAAATAGCTTTCCGAGATTGATTTTAAATAGTTTTTTTTTTCTAAACTGCCACCACACACTAAGGACTTACAGGCACCGGCGGTAAATAATGCATATCGACCTTTGGAAAAATAAGCTAGTTTCGGCTTCGTAGAGCGTTATCTCTGTCGCACACTACCTTTGTGACGTTTGTCGCTGGTCCGTCTTCGTGCGACAAAGATACCAGTAGAGCTATTCTGTAAAATCTCACCGTGAAAACTTAGGTGAAGTGACCGTGAAGTGGGCTGTCAATCAAGGTGGAATGACAGTTCACTTCACGCTCACTCCACCTAAGTATTCACGGTGAGCTGTTAACAGAATCGACCGGCAGCACGCGTAGCATGACCACCATAGAAACGGGTTTTGTCGACGGAAGAATAGACAAAATTACAGATTGCAGAAAGATTTCTACCGTCCTAAGTAGGGATTGCAAAAGCCGGATTTCTTTTAAAACCAGAGTTCTGTGTTCTCGTCCGATAAAAATCCAGATTTTTCAAACTTTTCACTGTTTTAAGTTAATTCGACCTCAAAGACCATGTATTCAAATTTCTTCACATTATTTATTAATCCATGTGCGGCAGCGTAGGCTTCACGTTTTAAGCAGCTCTGTGATTGCTCCGACGGACCCAGCAGCACGATGTCATCTGCATAACTGATTTTGTTAATTCTAACTCCATCAACACTGCATCCGACACGCATGCTGCTGAGTGAAATAAAACATAGGTACACATTTGATATTTCAAGAGCGGCTGGCCCGATTTTAATGATATTTGTTTTGTCGGATTTGTCTTCGCTCCGAATAGCAGAATAACTATTAGAACATAGCACCAGGCCCGAGAGTCGACGGCGTGTAGTGTTCCACGCGCGCCTCAAAGAGTTGTCAGCAAAACATGACGGGGCCCGTCATGGCCGATGCCTGCCCAGGGGTTGAGGATAAATTCGAATGAGTTACCTCGCCCCTGGGCATTCAGGGCAGGGAAGGAACAGGGGTGGGTTTCAGTCAGTAAGAGTCTGACAAGCCCTCCCGCTCCACCCTAGAGCAGGCGATGTCATTGGATGATTTCCCACAAAAAAAAAAAACCTACCTTACTTACGACTGTCGTTAGCACATTACCGGCTGAACATTCAATACTCTATAGAATGCATATGCAATGTTTGGGATAAATACAATATTTCCATAATCTCCAGTATCAGCAACCCTCCTACATGACCTACATCGCAATAGCGTGTTATCTAAAACTGCAATCATCGCAGTAAACAACTTTCGCTACAACATACGTCGCAATGGTAAATTTTCGCAGTAACGTAAATCGCGGTAAAGAACTTTCGCGACATCGTACATCGCAATGGTAAACTTTCGCAGTAACGTACATCGTGGTAAAGGACTTTCGCAACTATGATTTACACTCTTATTAAACACAGTTAAAAACGGTCAAATAAAATATCAATTCAAAAATCTATTTGAATCTCGATTTTAATGCTTTGAATCGAACTGATTGAAATATCGATTTTATGAAAATGATTGCTAGAGGTGTCCGCCTCTACTGCCATGTTTTTTTTTTTAAGCTATTGCATAGCTTCTATCGCGGGCCTTGAGCGTGGAGACCGAATCCAGAAATTCCGTAACGAAAATAACCTAACACCCCCCACTCCGACCAGCACAGCGGTGATACTTTTTAGTTTTGACATCTATCGATGAATAGCAGAACTTTTGATGATATTGTGTTGTTGATGATGATGATGATGATTTGCATAAGTTGATAAAAATGCTATGCAATAGCTTTACCGCGGCAGTCTCCGAGTGCCACACGTCTTTTTTTTATTATAATCACTGCGTATAAAGGAGTCTTGTTTCCTTGACAATTCAAGGAAACAAGACTCCTATAAACGCAGTGATTATTAAAAAACATAAGGGTGTTCGATCTTAGAATTAAACACACCTGTCAATAAAAATCTTACATAAAAGCGTGTCAAATGCAATTAATTATAAACCAAACATATTCCTTGTCATTAAAATTCAGTTTATCGAAAATAACTCGTTCTTATTTTTATTGTTCCCTTATTATGTGTAGGTTATTATAGTTACCGGATGATTATGGATACAATGGAACGTCATAATCAGGAAGTGCATTTATGAGAAAAGCAGAATCAAATAATATACCGTTTTTTCTCAAAACATTTTAACCCCGGCTTTAGTCGGAATAATATAACCATGACAAAATAGATCTTTATTTTTAAATCTTAGTGTAAAAACTATAAACTTGCACATGTTCCGAATACGAGGGCTAAGTAATAAGAGGGTAGTCCCAAGTAATAAGAGGGTAGTCCCAAGTAATAAGAGGGTAGTCCCAAGTAAAACAATAGAAATTTTGAGCTCTCATATATTTAATTAAAAAAATATTAAAAGTAACTTTTAAATGCAAGAAACGTTATAAAATAGTACATTAACCTCTGGTGCACTCAGTCAGTTCATCAAATCTCCTTGACACCACTTCTCTACACTGCAAACACTGCACTTCACTGAAATGGACCTGTACTCCAAATTGTCAAGCACTGTGGAGGAGCTTTCTTCCACATTTGCCTCAAGAATGTCACAGTACGAGGAAGAAAGAAAGAAAGAAAAAGTATTTATTTGCCACAAATTAACGACATACACAACAATATGATTTTGCTAACTTAGGTCTTAACCCTTATCGATAGTGTTAGTAGATGATGTGGAAGACTTGAAGAATGCCAGTGGTGAGGCTTCACATAAGACAATTGCCAGCCTATGCAGGGACTTCACTGAGTTTAAAACCCTAGTTTGGAAAACGATGAGTTCGATAAAGTCCCAGATGGAGTTGCTTGTGTTGGGGCTGGATAGGCATGAAATGACATCCCGTGTTAAGGTCCTTCTGCTGCATGGCCTGACTGAGGATAAGGAAGCTGATCCAAGCAAAAAATTCCTTAACATTTTGTCGGAGCGTTTGGAAGTGGTCAACGTCACCTCTAAAGACATAACAGCCTGTCACCGCCTTGGAAGCAACACCAGCTTTGCCAGTGCTTTTAGTGATGCCAATTCTCTGAATCTGAATCTTCGAGACTACCTTTCTTCAACATTTTCCAACTGTCGCAAATTTTTTAACGCTGTTCACATAAATGCTCAAAGCATTCCAGCTCATTATTCTGATTTGGTATCGTCCTTCAACTCAGAACTTGTCCACGCTGTCCTTGTATCTGAAACGTTTCTCAAGCCTGCTCTTCCTTCCACGCAGTATTCTCTGCCTGGATACAAAATTGTGCGAAATGACAGAACTGGCAAGGGATGTGGAGGGGTTGCCATTTATCTACGTGGTGATATCAGCTATAAGATTGTTGACCAGTCTCCGAGTGCCTACTCAAAGTTTGCTGAACACCTATTCATTGAAATTAATTTTCATCATACAAAACTACTTTTAGGTGTCTATTATAGTCCCTCTTGCCAAATTGACTACTTTTCCTCCTTCGAAACTAAATTAGAAAATCTTTCATCACTATATGATCATACACTTATTCTCGGAGACTTCAATACTTGTTTGCTCAAGGGAGATTCACGCAGCCGTAAACTCCAATCACTTGCCTCTTCTGTCAATATGCAATTACTTCCGCTAAATGCTACTCATAGGGCCCCTCACTGTACTCCTTCTCTCTTAGATCTAATTCTAGTTTCTGACCCTAACAAAGTAGCCACACATGGACAGCTTCCTGCTCCTTTTTCCTACCATGACCTCATTTACCTTTCCTATAAAATTCGACCTCCTAAACGCAAGGCCAAATTTCTCTTTCTTCGTAGTTTTAAAAACGTTGATTTGGAGCGTTTGAGGGCTGATGCGGGTGGGATTGACTGGTCTTCTGTGTTCACCAGCGAGGATATGGACTCTATGGTGTCAGTTTTCAGCAGGACTATGTTGGATTTGTATGATGCTCATGCTCCCCTTAAAATGGTGAGAGTCAAACACCTTCCTGCACCATGGCTTTCCCCTGATGTAAAAAACCTGATGGCGAAGCGTGATAAGGCCAAACGTCTATACAGGAAGCGGCCCACTGAGGAAAACTGGGACCTTTATAAGAAGATGCGAAATCGCTGCAGTCGTTTGTGTAGGAATGCGAAAAGGCGCCACATTCACAACTCAATTGATACCTTAAATCCAACACAAGTATGGCAATTTTTAAAGACTCTTGGTATTGGCAAAGCCTCTAGCAAGAGTTCTCTTGATAAAATGGACCTCAATGCACTTAATGCGCACTTTTCTACGTCACCAATTATACTCGATAACGATGTTAAATCTTCGACTCTTAATGATCTTTCCAATCTTCCTTTGCCAGCAAATACTTCTTTCACTTTCCACCCAATTACTGAGCTAGATATTAAGAAATATTTCCAATCCATATCCACCAAGGCGGTAGGTGACGATGGCCTACAGCTCCAAATGTTCCTACCTATTTTGAGTGAAATAGTTCCTGTCATCACCCACATTGTAAATTTTTCCCTCTTCAATAACTCCTTTCCTTCAGCGTGGAAGAGGGCTCACGTCCTACCGTTTCCTAAAGTTCAAAATCCTTCCTCACTATCCCAGTTTCGTCCAATATCCATTCTCCCAATCCTCTCCAAAGCTCTCGAGAGCGTTGTGCGATAAGTTGGTTTTTACAAACGAGTAGACGAATGTAAACCCGAGACGAAGTCGAGGGCTTACCATGACACGATATTGTAAATACCAATTTGACGTTTTTCAACACATTTGCGAGAAAACAATACAATCGATAGTGAAACAAACTTTTGTTTTTAGTTATCGGTTGGAAGTCGCAACAATCTTTGACGTTTCTTATAAGAAAATGGCGCGAGTTTGCAAATGACGCCACGTGCGAGTGGTGATAATTAGAACTACATCTTTCGCGTCATTTCTTCTTAAGTTTAAAGTGAGACAAACGTATTGAATAAAAGCGCTTCCATGGAGGTTCATCATCCAGCTTATTTATTCTCATAATGTGAAACTCCTTGGTGGAATTCTCATACTTTTTATGGAAATTTAAAAAAAAAACCGTAAAGGATACGCACGATGCTATACAAGTGAGTGTGCGGTATACCTATTTTACCGCACGTTCCATTGTATGGTGCGTAATTTTTAACTTTCGAACAATGTATACAGGTTTCGTAAATGCATTTCTGCGCAAATGTATTGAAAAATGATTTTATGTGATCTCAATGTTGTCGTCATTAGAATAATAAACAGTTAAAGGCGGCTCGGAACATCATACGTTTGGATGTACAGCATTTGTCGTTTTAGGCGTTTTACGCAAGTTTGAGTACTTATCTGATTTATTTATTGATCACATCGGTCACAGAAGCATCGTCGTAAATCTATTTTATCACTAAGTACTTTGAAAGTGTCAGTAGGCGAAACAAAGACATTTAAATCAGTTTACATCAACTTATCAGTAGACGGCGCTAACATTGTTGTTGCATTATGCTAAAGCAAACCAGGTAGTTAATGCTTTAGTCAAAGTCAAAGTTTAGGCCTTATAATTAGTCTTAGGCCTCAATTATTGTCGACTTGACTTTACCAGCGCGTAGCTGCACTCGCCTTTTCGTGAAGTTTGCGGTATCTTGTTCCTTACAGCCTGTATATCACTTAGTAATACTTGATAATTGATTTGTAGTACCTATTCGTGTATGACAATTTCTTACTTAAATGAAGCTGAAGCGAAAAAATATAATTTTGGAACATTATATTTGACACACGTTTTTTCAAGAAGAAATGAGTACGTATTTTAGCTCAAAAATTAAGTCATAATAGCAGCTAGCTGCAAAATTTTCAAATCTCTGGTCAAAATACTCTATGAGTTATTAAACCGATAAGCATGTGTAAGCTGGAGTGACGGCACCCCAGTTGCTCATGTCATATCTTCCGAACGAATGAAGACATGATTATGTAATATAGCTCAAAATTTAAAGCATAATAGCAGCCAAAGGCTCCAAAATTTTCAAATCTCTAGGCCTTGTAGTTTCCACGTAATAAACAAAAAAACAGTTGCCGCGCCAAAAATTCAAATTATTTCTTCGGAGTAGGTAAATGCGGCGTTGCCGCTCCGTGCGCTACATCGTCAGTTTGAATTAGTTTGAACTAGATTATAGTCTAGGAGCCGACTACACACTTTAATCGTACTATGTACCTTAGTATTGAGGTTTTTTTATGGTCATATTGTGTGTTCATACATAGGATGAAAGAAAATTAAACAATGTAAGTGTAACAATTTCGTATATTTTTATTATAAATCACATTTTTGGCATAATTTACAGTCTTTGAAATCAGATAAAACATGATCAGTATAAATCACAAATAATTCTTTAGATTTAAGTTGAAATTAATTTTAGTAGGTAAGCTAACAGTAAAGTAAGGTCGGGTCATGAAAAAAATCCCTTAACAATCATTGCTTTTCATTGAAGAATTGCTTGCAAAAACCATTCCTTCAATGTAAACCAATGGCTCCATTGGTACATTACGGCGAAAAGAGTTCTTTCGTGAATCGCACTTTACCTACGTAGAATTTATAAATGTCGTTTAACTAGCATAAATTATAAAGTAATAGCGACAGACGTTGTCCTGTCTTAGTTATAAACTGTCAAAAGTGTGTAGTTTAAATAGTCGTTAAATTTTCTAAATAAAAAATAAAATAGCTAGTAGTAGTGTGTGTGTGTGTGTGTGTGTGTGTAGTAGTAGTAGTAGTGTGTAGTAGTAGTGTGTATAGTTATCTTAATTTTTTCTTTCATAAGAACCTTCTCCTGACAATGACAAACACAACAAAAAAAGAATTAACGAAATCGGTCCAATCGTTCACGCGTGATGCCGTGACCAAGCAAATAGGTATTCATTTTTAGGGTTCCATATACCGAAGGGTCCAAACGGAGCCCTATTGTTGTCACTCACGTGTCCGTCTGTCTGTCTATTCATCCGACGTCTGTCATAAAATTTTGTTACGAAGAATTTTTATCTGCCCATTGACCTATGAACTTGAAGTTTGGTGATAATGTTTATTATAACCATTGACATATAAAAAAAATTATAACGTATACCTACTTTAATAACAAAAACCAATATTTGGTTCGGAATCTTTAATGTGCGAAATCCGACACGCACTTCACCAGTTTTTTTTTAATTTAGGTGTTTTTGGGGTCGGCAGCACAATTGATGTCAGAATTTCTTGACGTTTTGTGACAGCTATGTTCAAGTGTGCGGTGTCAAAAGATTTGTCTCCGCGCGGGCTAACGGAATGTACTTTAATAAAAATGTACGCTTAACAAAAATTTTACACAGTGGGCAAAAACAATAATTTAACAAAAAAAGGTAACAATTAATGTGTCCACCGGGACACAGGTAAGGCATGTAGGTGTCGGAATTTTTTGTCGAGTAGATTTTTGAAGAAAAAAGTTTGAAATTTAAAAAAATTGAAATATCAAAGTGAAGTATTCAAAAAATAAATATTCGAAATGGTCAGTTTTTATTGTCTCACGCACCTTTCTCATAGTTGTACGACAACAAATAATAACACAACGAAACAAATCACAATCAAGCATGTTTATTTTCTTATTTTTGCTAGGTAGATACGAAACCGCAAACGGCGCGAACTCGCGAAGTAAGAAACGTGCGCGCCTACGCTCTAGCAAAATCAAGTTCTAATCATCGATCACTAATAAAAATCCATCCAGAAAACGTTTCATTTTGTCATGGCGCGTTCCATTAAGTGCCATCTCTGAGTGTGTTATGGAGTGAAACACTTTTAAGACGCGCCAATTTCAGGTACGTTCAATTTGGATGCGTTCGTAAACTGTTTGCAATAAAAATCTAGTATTACACATCTCGTTGTTCTCAAAAGTTACGAAAATTGCCCTAAATATAAAAATTACTTAGGTACATGTTACGCGAAGGTGACAAAAGATACGAAAAATATAAGAAATGTAACCGTCTGGCAACACTGTGTCACATGCACATATCACGATTTGTTGGTCGCGAACCATATTTGATCAAGATACATAAATATCAAAATATCTATACCACTAATCCAAAATCCAGTGTTTTTCTCTTAACATGCGCTCGCTCCGTGTCCTTTAGTCCCGAGCGGAACGTGTTGAAGGTCGGACGTGTGCCAATTTTTCCAAACACAACCCCCGCTAAGTTCTGTTACCGGCTAAGCCAAAAATCTATATAAATAAAAATGAATCGACGAAATGTATGTATGCGCATAACTTTCGAACGACTGCACCAAATTGGATAATTCTTTTTTTGTTGTGTTCGTGTTTGTATGAAAGAAAATTTTGAGAATTCAAATAAACAAAATAGCACCCATGCGAAGCCGGAGCGGGTCGCTAGTAGTTTATAAAAATAATAATAAGTACCTGTACATAGTTTAGTCTCATTAAAATCTGAGAGTTTAGTTATAAATACTTGTAATACTTTTAACCGACTTTCGAAAAAGGAGGAGGTTCTATGTTCGACTGTATGTTTTTTTTTTATGTATGTCCGCGCATTTCTCCGTCAGTTCTGGACCGATTTTCAAAATTATTTTTTTATCTGAAAGAAAATACTCCCGAGGTGGTCCCATATAAATTTTATCGAAATTGCTTAAGCGCTTTTTGAGAAACTGAACAAAAACGAAAAATAGGCATATCTTGATGACGTTTTTGTGTTCTCCGAATGTTTAAATTCCACGTTCCATGTTATTGGGGATTTTAGTTCTGGGGTATAACAACTAAAAAGCGAAAAATAAAAAACTTTTTATAAAAAAAACAACCGACTTCCAAAAAAAAATACACTAAAAATTTAAAAATAACTTTAATTTCGGAAGTCGGTGTCAAATATCGAAGAAATAAAATACAAACACCGACTTCCGAAATTAAAGTTATTTTTAAATTTTTAGTGTATTTTTTTTTTGGAAGTCGGTTGTTTTTTTTGTAAAAAGTTTTTTTTTATTGAAGTTATACTTAATTCTTTTGGCGCGTTAGGGTAATTTTTCCCTAACGCGCCAAAAGAATTAAGTAAATAACTGAGAGTAAATTTTAAGGATGCGCACACCGTCACAAAAAACCAACACCCTGAAGTTAGCTATAGTTTCGTTTTTTATCTTGTTACGCCAAAGAAACATAACTTCTTACGTGCGTACATAAGTACACACACACTTTTTTTTTTGTAAAACACAGTGGGCAAAGCCAAAACAAATAAAAAGTTGACATCGCTGGCTCTACGAAGGCTGAATAAACAAAAAAACCGGCCAAATGCGAGTCGAACTTGCACACGACGGGTTCCGTACCATAAACTGAAAAAAAAAACCTACAAAAACACGTTTCTAGAAGTTTTGTTTTTTTTTTGGGCTGTGTCTCATGATCTGTAATAGGTAGACAGTCGAACTGTGTAGCTATTACGGATCGTGAGATACAGCCCACTGACAGACAAACGGATATCAGAGTCTTAGTAATAGGGTCTCTTTGGGTACGGAACTCTAAAAAGGTAAGGATGCTTTGACAATATTATTATATACCTATGTTACATTTTTACTTTACTTACTAGGTATGTACCTACGCGGAATAGATTTAGAAACCGCAAATATGTGTAAAACAGTTGAATTTAAGCCCTATGGCAATGTAAATAAAGACGCCACGCGCTCAAAAGCTATATGCCGACTTTCGCACAGACGTAAACGCATCGCGACGATTTTTTATTGTGCACTAGGTTTTCAACGCTCTGCTTAGCGCGGAGAGTTAAAAATCCAACAATGTGCTTTTTCGATGCACTGGAATGTACTCTGTTGTAGTTGAGTTGGATTCTCAATGCGCCGAGCATCAACACCGAGAGTTGAAAATCCAGTGCGCGATAAAATCCCGCCGCGATATTTCTATCGACATCTCGGGTTTACATTTTTGACCTCACTATTGTCTTTACCACCCTCGAAAACTATGAAAACGACACACATGACAAAGAATTAGAAAATTCTCGCTGATTAGATTTTTCATACTGCAGCATGAAGATTTTGCACCCTTATGGAAAGTCAAATGGCACGCGGTGCGTAGTTTTGAATCGTATTCGTATTTATTATCTTCGTGTCAGTCAGATTTTAAATCCACCTTATTCACAAAAATAAATAAGTATACTTACTTATTTTTAATTATTAGTAATTAGGTTCAAGTTTAAACAATACGTACCTAACCTATATACAGGGTGTAACAGAAAGGTGTGGTCATATTTTAGGAGCCGGTTCTGCCCATGGAAATGAACAACTTTTTCTAAGAAAAAATAGAAAATTCAAAAAAAAAATTGGAGTTTCCATACAAAGTTATCATCAGCTGATCAATATTTGTATGGGAGGTAAAAAAATTTTTTTAGAATTTACTCGGATTTTCTTGAAGAAAGTTGTTCATGTCGATGGGCAGATGCAGTTCTTAAAATATGACCACACCTTTCCGTTACACCCTGTATAACCTTATAAAAATACTTTCTAGAAAAATAAAACAAAATAAACTTATACTATTGCTCTACATTGAGACGCAACTTAGTACCTACTCGAGTTCGTGAACACAATGAGCGGTGCGCTTGCAGACATCGTATTCGTAATTTGTTACGTATCGCTACTCCTTGCGGGGGCTGGGGTACAGATAACAGGGGTATGCGTTAAATACCTACGGCGCTCGGGTTACGCCCGCCTTAACTTTGGTTCGACCTTGTAGGTACATTCATACAAGCGGAGCGAGGCGGCCCGCGTCGCGCGCATCTCCACGGACGTGTCTGTGTGTGCAAGACGTGTAGGTAGCTACGCACTACGCGCTCGCGCGTGCCTACATCAATTGCGTCGCGCTGAGATCGCGTTGTTTGTAATACATTGCGCGCTTGAAAATATCAATTTCTGTAACCAATCATTACCGAGATCAATAACTATGGTAATTTTGTTAGTGGCATTAGGTGTAACCTTTTCGCGAAGTTTGCGGTATCTTGTCCCTTAAAGCCTGTATATATATTTTATTATGTATATATTTATGTGAATATATATAATTATTATATGTGTAGGTTTATTTAATACCTTAGTTTAAGACTTCTCGCACTCTTTTTTCTGTTTTTTACACACTATTGTCTACATTCCTTTCGCAGGTCTGTTGGTAGAAATTTCTTCAGACACGAGTACAAAGGTAATGCTTATTGCATTACCTTTGTACTCGTGTTTATTATGTTGTTTATTAATAGCTTGTCTCTGTGTGTACATAAATTGTTAAATAAATAAAATAAATACACATTTCCTCTGAGACGAGGTGTTCTGACGAAAAGTTTAAAATAAAACGTTACGTCGTGTCCCTCATATTAGAATGCATGATAAAATAAAATTAATGACGAGACCAAATATTTAGTAAAGAGATTCCTGAACAATAATCCTATCGATAGGTACAATAAAATAAAAAGTGATTTATTTTTTATTTTTAGCTGATTCTATTCCCGGTTTAGGTAAGCTTGTCCGACTGAAGCCGACTGTTTATTTTTTTCTTTTTTGTTTATTTTTCACTTTTTAGTTGTTATACCCCAGAACTAAAAACCCCAATAACATAGAACGTGGAATTTAAACATACTCGTAATTGGAGAAACCAAAACGTCATCAATGTATACGTATTTTTCGTTTTTGTTCAGTTTTTCACAAAGCGCCTCGGGAGTATTTTCTTTCGGATAAACAAAGTATTTTGAAAATCGGTCCACAACTGACGGAGAAATCGATAAACACACTCAAAAAAAAAAACATACACAGTCGAATATAGAACCTCCTCCTTTTTCGAAGTTGGTTAAAAATAATTTATCTTAAGGATTTAAAGTGGTTTCCTTTCAGGGCCCATTGATATTTTCCTACCTGTATAGACGTTTTACAAAATTCTTTTTTTTTTAATGGTTTTATTCCGAAATGGTCCCATTTAAATTGCATTTATAGATCTGATGATGAGTTTCGGAGAATAATTTCGGAAGTTGGCGTTTCTGGTTTTGTTTCTTCGGTTTTTGACAGCCACTTCCGAAATAAAAGTTATTTTGCACTTTTTGTAAGTCGTTTCTATTTTTTGTAAAAAGGTTTTTATATTATGTTCGATCATAAACATACAATATCTTAAGTTTTACAAGTTGACGCGAATGCGTGTATACGGATATTATGTCTTTTTAAAAGCTCATTTTTAGTGAAACTACGCTGACAAATATCACACTTGAACGGTTTTTCACCGGTGTGGATACGAATATGATTTTTTAAACTACACTTCACGCTAAAGCAACGCTGGCAGAAGTCACATTGGTAAGGTTTCTCACCAGTGTGTACACGAATATGTATTGTTAAATGACCCTTCTCTTTAAAACACCTCTGACAGTAATCACATTTATAAGGGCTTTCACCAGTGTGTTTACGAATGTGTTTTGTTAAAGTACACTTTTGATTAAAACTACGGCGACATATTTTACATCTGTGAGGTTTTTCACCAGTATGCGTACGAATGTGACTTTTTAAAGGACCCTTCTCATTAAAACAACGCTGACAGAAATCACATTCATAAGGTTTTATACCTGTATGCAAACGAATATGATTTTTCAAACTATTCCTATGGTTAAAATTTCTCTGACATACCTCACATTTGAAAGGTTTCTCGAGAGTGTGAATACGAATGTGACCTATTAAAGCACCTTTCTCACTAAAACATTGCTGACAGGTATCACATTGGAACGGCTTTTCACCAGTGTGTATACGAATATGGTTTGTTAAACAATGCTTTCGATTAAAACTACGCATACAGAGATCACATTCGAAAGGTCTTTCACCAGTGTGTATACGAATATGGTTTGTTAAATGTTCCTTTCGTTTAAACCTACGCGCACAGAAGTCACATTTGAATCTTTTTTTACCAGGATGCACACGGGTTTTTCTAACCCTAGTTTTTTTATGAGTTAAAGGCTCTTTGTATTTCGTAACAGTTTTTGACGTACAGTTCTGGGTAACTTTCTTGTCTGATTGTTCATTTTTCTTTTGCTCTTCTGTGATTACATATTCCAGTCCGGTTCTTCGTATGTGTAGTTTTGGTTTCTTCACAACGGGTGCCCCTGTGATGATAAAATCTGGTAAGTATCAAATTCAAAGTACAATCAAATGAAACATTAATTTAAATTTGAATGGCTCCTATTAAGGTAAACAAAAACAAACTACTGCATTGATGCTGCATCACTACATACGCGAGACTGCATCGATGCAAACACGCTACTGTATTGCTGCTGCATCGCAGCTCAAGCGCGACTGCATCTATGCAAAAAACAGCATCAACAGGCGTTCATAGGTAGGCACTGTAGCGCACGACTCCATGTCGCATTCTTGCACCGATATCGAATTAACGCACTAATGTGGCATTGTCGAACTTATATCGCATTTTTGCACCGATGTCGCATTATCGCCCATATATCGCGATGTTTATCACCAGTGGTCGGAGTAGGTAGAATGATTTGGGGTCAATGAACTGGCACGTATATATTAATATGGATATGCCTCCAGGATTCCGGGATTTTGTAATAATTAAGATTTTTTATGAATTTCAAATATTTTAATGTGTAACATGAACAATATATCAATATGAATAAGGAATGTTTAAACTTTTTGCTGTCTTTTTAAAAGAATATGTGATCGGCCTTCTATAATAAAAAAAAACTATGGCATGGCTAAACTTGAGTAAAAACGTTGCAAACATAAAGTGGGATTCTACTAATAATAGTTACATGTGCGTGCGTCCGACGAAAGATGGGACTTGCCTCTCCGCTATCCTACTGACAACGGTTGTCAACGACAGCGGGTGGCGGAAGGAAGAAAACTGAATGTGAAAAAATATTAACCTGTGAAGCCCCGCAACTCACCGGTGAGTCGGACAAAAAAAAAAAAAATTAAAGAGAAAAAAAAAAAAAAATCGGCTGATTAGTCATTTGTAAGTTTCGAATGAACGCACAAAAGTAAGATTCACTTTATTACTTGATAAATAAGAAAAAAATAATTTTAAACGTTTAACTATCGCATTCTATAAATTTCAAATGTAGTAGTTTAAAAATCTTTACATTCACAATATTTGATTCAATCCCGTGAGTACCAAAATGAAATCCCGGAAAAAAGATGACTATTCAAGATGCAAGTACGTAAAATCAATCTACCTACTCCGACCACTGTTTATCACTTGTCTTTGTACTAAGGGTTTTACCTAACAAGGACAAAAAACCCTTATAGTTCGTTCCTTGTTATAGTTTCTGTCCGTCCGAGGCATAGCTCAGACACTGTTAGTACTAGACAGTTGCAATTTTGCATGGGCATTAACAATACTAATCACGCCAAGAGAACGAAACAATAAAATTTTGAAAAAGATTATTTATGGTAGTTTCCGTACATGTAGTGGGAATGTTTTTTTTTTCTTAGGTATTCTTTTATTTGCATTTTATTTTATATCTTATTTTTACAATTTTAAGAAAGCTTACAGACTAATACACGTACATGGTAACGAAATAATATCAACTGACAATTGCTAATTACAAGCTTCCACATTTACAACTTAAGTGTAGGGTATCGCTGAATACGTCTTACAAAATCATTGCGGGGTTGTGAAGACTATTTTTTGATTTCGTGATTCGTTTGCGAAATATTAAACTTAAAAATGATATTTTCGACAAGAGCGTCGCACAATGATTGTTGATATAGCTGTCCCTCATGACGAGAACCTCTTGAAAGCTGAGAAAGATAAAAAAAGAAAGTATCTTGATCTGGCTCGCGAGGTTGTCGACATGTGGGAGGTGGATACTGCAGTCATTGTGTCGATAGTCGTGACGGCCAATGACTTAATAGCCAAGAGCCTCGACCAACATCTCAGGAGGCTCTCGTTGGGCAGTTGGATCAAGGGCTTGATCCAGAAAGCAGTACTCCTGGACACGGCGCGTATTGTTAGGAGATTCCTTTCTCAGGAGCCCTGAACACCGGTAGCTTGGACCCTATTCCCGATACCGGTGGGCTACTACTTTTTATATTTTTAAATGTTTTTGTATTTATTTATGTTTTTATATGTAAGTTAAGTACCTAAATATTTGAAAATGTAAAGTGTATGTACATAAAATTAAATAAATGGAATAATAATAATAATTTGTTTCTTAAACAAAAAGTACTTATTATAAATTACAAATAAGTGCTATGAACAGTATTATGTACACTAAAGCTTTAGCATCAGGAGCCGAACTAGGAGAAACCTTTATTTCGGCTTACAGCGCCAACCCCCTCGAGTTACTTCAGATAAGGTTTCTTAAATGCTAGCATTTTACAATAAATTGAATATTATGTACTCTTATAAGGCTTTGTAAAAGTGGTCTGATCCTCTCTTTGTGTGTTATGTTAAGTGAATGAGTGAGTGTGAGAGGGTCTGTCTATAGTTAGGTGTGAGTGTGATATGTGGAAGTTTATGAGTGGACATGTTAATGACTGAGATACGGTTTGTAAATATAATAATAATATGTGTATTATTGCTACCTATCTTGACACAGCTAGAAGCTGCTCAGTCTCATCATAAGTGAGACTATGTAAGTGAAAGTGTGCGCGTATTTCAAACTGTTGTTATTGTGTTACAACTGAATAAGTATAAAAAAAAAGTTTCTTTGGGAAAGTTGCACCCTATATAGGGTGTCTGGTAATTAGTGACCGATACTTAAACACGTGATTGTACTCATGATAACAAACAACTGTCCCAAAAAAACTATTTTTTTTACTTATTCAGTTGTAACAGAATAACAGTTTGAAATTCGCGCGCGGCGAGGTCAGTGACCGCTATCAGCTGTTAGACGCGGCGGTCGGGTCGGATCGGTGTAGGTACCAATCTACATGTTTCGGTTGTTTCTAAATAAAAAGTAATATCCAAAGACAGTAGTTAAACAAACTTAACTTAAATTAAAGGCTCACGGTTCCTCGTGAGCCTTTAAATGACAAAATCTGAGCCACGGAGCGTAGGCCTACGCTGCAGACGTGACACCCCGGTTGGCTGTCGCGTGCCCATTTAGGTACAGTGTTATATCTACATAAAGCTTCTTTGTTTATGACACGGTGAGAAGACTAAATAAATAATAAATTATCAAGTATTTTGGTACTTTACGTGCGCGCGCTATAATAAATAAATCCATAATCTTTCTTGCTTGATTGCGACGTCGTCTTCCTACACTCACATTTGGCGCGATGAGCATTCTCCAGTCTCTTATTCGCTGTGCAGCGCGTAAAAATTTTCTTGGAATTGGGAGAGTGGGAGAATTATTCTTGGACACAATAGTTGGTACAATCGCCTTGCTGCTTCGCCATTACCCCCTTCCGAGTAGCACATCACCATAACACTGTACTCACTCGCTGTGTAATTGTACGGCATAGTACGCGTGAGCGTCAAATAAAACAAAACAAAAACAAGTGTATGCGACGCGCTTTCCGGGCTGACTGTTATTATTACGTCACTACTGCACTGCACTGAGGCAAAGGGGCGGTGCGGGCGGCGGGGAAGCGTGAGACGCTACTACTACTAGTAAATTTGCCGGGCGCCGCGCTGCGCCGTTTACGGGGAGTCTATCAGCTGATACGACAGACGCAAGGGCTGAGACAGCTGATATGACAGCGGTCACTGCCCTTGCGCGCGCGCGAATTTCAAAATGCTGTTATGGTGACAAAAGTGAATAAGTATAAAAAAAAGTTTCTTTGGGAAAGTTGTTTGTATTCATGAGTACAATCACGTGTTTAAGTATCGGTCACTAATTACCAGTCACCCTATATATCATATAAACCACACATACATCTGCCTACCGCTCGCGTTAGAAAACTCATATACGTTATAAAAAGTTACGGGATTGCACGCCCATCAAAGTTCTGCGAACGATATATCTTGGGCTCTGTCAATCAGTGCTCCAGTATGGGATCTCGGTCTGCACAGCACATTTATAGACATAGAAAGGGCACAGAGAGCCGTCATTAAAGTGATATTAAAAAAACCATTCAAATTGCCGACGGACTTGCTCTACAACGAATTCCCAGTTCTCAGAGTTCGGCAATTGTACATTCTGCAACATTACATGCGTAAGAACGATTAAAAACAGACCTGACTACCAAAACCTACTCTCAAAACTCGTTTTTCACGTCTCTCTTCCCGATTCAAAAAGTCTTTTAGCTAGACGATGCCCCTCTTACTCACACACACATACATGTCTACAGCAAAATAAACCAATTCTATAATATTTGTCGTCGCAAGCGATTTCAAGACGACAACTCAATCAAATTAACGTTGATTTCATGATGTTGGTCAAAGTTACTTTATTCTTATTGGTTGATCGGTTAGTACACTGAACACCGTGTGGGGGTGCTGTTAATTTCCAGCCACACACGTGGACAGAATCGATTGTAAAGTGAGTGTTCACATTACGGTGGCTGACACCATAGAGTTCAGACCATACCATCGAAACTGTCACGTTCACCGTACAAGCCTTTATTCTTTGTTACTCATTGTGAATTACCAAATAAAAGTGACTGTAAATTGTTCTTCAACCAACTTACGTTTTAATGGTTTGCCCGAGTACCCACCTGCCTCATGGAACCCGTACCAAGAAACGATGGCGATGAACCTGCTATCGCTACGCCCACGCTACCGCCGTCATATTAAACAACTTAACTCATAAGGCCCCTCGCGCGCGCGCGCCACTCTTACGTCACGGCCCTTATCAACATCACGGCGCGACACACTTAAGACGTTGTTTACAAACAATGGCATACTGATGCTTGTATGGGCTCTAGGAACGTAAAGTAAAGAGTTTTGAATTCATAAATAAACATGTCGTAATTTATAATGTAAACAATACTCGTATTACGAGAGTTAAATTATATACAAATGATGTTATTAGACACCTTTCTGATCTCGTACTAAGTTGATTGCTGATAAAACGACTGCATCAATTTACACGAAATTTTGCATGTTACACTATGAATAGATAAGTAAACTAATAACATCGTTTTTTTTGAGAGTCCGCTATAATATTTTCATAATATTCATACCCAAACTTCCTATTACGAAAATCCTGTTTTAGACGTAAAATTTCTTTCGATACAATTAAAAACTATTGGGTACCAGGCGTAGTTGAGCGAATTCTGGGAAATAGGTCATATGCTGTTCGTTTACATAATGGAAAACTAGTTGTACGGAATAGAAGGCATATTATGATAACAGATCACTCGCACAGACACAGCCCCCCTCGAGACTATGAGTTTTATTATGATTGTGAAAAATCCTCCTGTCACGCCGTCACCTAATAATAATTATGTTACTCGTTCTGGCAGGACGGTGCGACCGCCGAATAGATGGGGATATCCATGAAAATATCAATACACCACGATGGAAGTCTTCATAATTATGTATAATTTCAACGGCAATGTAGTATTGATATTTTTAGAATAGATATTATGAATGTTTATTAAAGTTAGATTCTAAAATAGTTAACGTGTGTTAGTTTAAGAATTAAATATCTATTCATGTACTATTGAAGACAAACGTGCATGGAGAGCCTAAGGTCGACTTTTGACTGTGAGGTTTTGCATTACGTATCATGACTTTCATGAGACGACTAGATGGCGCTGTTCAATCATGAAAATAACACTGCAAAGCTTATAAACCTTATTATGCAGAGGCAGATAATAAGGTTTTCAATACCTAAAATAATTACTAAGTAATAATAATATATTTATATTCAAATAAACAAAAATTACTATATTTTCTTATTTCCGAGTACTTAATACAGCGCCATCTAAACCAAACTAAATAAGCCAATTGGTATATCGGTTAATTCGACTACAGATGGTGTCGATCATAAATAATAAAAATCCCTACATTCACAAAGTAGCTCTTATTTTCACGTTCCAGAATAAATAACAAGTAGCTCAGGTGGATAAGCATGGCAGAATAACATAGATCATTCAACAGGGCACCGGTTCGCAACCCAGCTCTCTGTCGACTTTTTTTAAATTTAATTATTATAATATATAATTTATATTCTATTTTTTGTATTTTTAAACGTTTTTATTTTATTTTTTGTTATAAATAATATAAAAAATATGAAGTATAAGATGTATAAATGAATATAGGGATAACATTATATAAATATATATTATATAAATTACTTTCATAATTGGTGGTAAGTATTAGTATTATTAGTAAAAAACATTTATGTAAGAAGATTTAGATATATTTTTCTTACAGCTTAAAATTTACTAAGTTTAATTCTCGTAAAGGATAAGAAATGAAACTATTTTATTGATTATAGTTTAAGACATTTAATTCTCAAAGAAGAATACAATTTATGTCTTTCTTTCTTATAGAATGTATAACCTAACCTAGCAGTTTTACATCCAATTAACAATGATTTAATTCACTTGTTAAGGAGAAATACAAGTAAAATTTATAACTGAATAACTCTATTACAAAATAGAAGACCTTAACAAAGTAAAACTGTATAATAGATATTATAAGTATTCTAAATCAAAACTGTGTTGTGCTATTCTTCTATTATTTAGTTTTATTTACATTATGTTATAATAACTTTCACTATATATGCAACCTTAGTTCTGTAAATATTTTACCTACTCATAAATTATAAAAATTTTACGTTTTGCATAATTATGTTTAGTGGTATTGACTATAATGATTGATTTGTGCATTATGTTATGACTAAGGTTCATAGCTTAAGTATTCGTTCCAGAAGGAGGAAGAAATTGAAGCTAAACCTAAAATCAATAACAATTGTAAGACCGGGTTATAGCTGTCATTTTGGGACCGAGTTGTTTATAATAATAAATAAATAATTTATTATGTTGGAAAGGAATCTATATTTATATTGTTTTTATTTTAATTTCTTATATTATATAAGAAATCAAAATCATTAGTGTAATAACATTTTGTTGTTATAAAGTAATGTATAAATTTATCCAACTTACACCAAGTTTGATTACTGTAATTTATCATATAAATTATAGCTACCCCGGCTTTTCATTTTTACTCAATCATTATTACTCAATTAAACCACTCTTGCACAATTATGGAACGGTGTATAGGACAATTGTCCTGCACGAACGTTATTACTGGCATGTCTTCTACAGGAAAAACATTCCGCACAGTGGGCAACATGACGTCATTCAGCACATCTAAGTAGTTAACACTGTTTGCACGACTGGGTATTACAGTAAGTTCTCCTGGTCCTGCAGCTGTCATCCATCCCCAAATGTTCACTGTTATACGACCGGATTCAGAGTTAGGCACAACGTGATCACTATCATAACGCGTATTATTCCTACGCCACAACCTAACTCGCCCGTGCTGGCTAGACTTGAAAGTCTTTTCATCACTGAAGATAACGTTGCTCCAGTCGAAATGTCTGTATTTCAAAGCGAACTCCAATCGTGCTCTTTTATTAGCTTCGGTTAGCAATGGCTTAATAGCATGTCGACGATAATGCAGACCTTCACTATGAAGAGCACGATACACCGTCCGCAAAGATGTATCAAACAACTCTGCGTAATATCTTGTTGGTGTTATGCCATTTTCCTCATAACCTTGCACCATAAGTTGACGCTGGTCTGAGTCAATATGGCGTCTTCTGCCAGATCTACTGCGGTGTTCCAACGAACCCTCTTCTTGAAACCGCTTTATCCATAAAGTGACAGTCTTTACCTATAAGGGAAATATATTATTTATTATTTTCGTGTATCGATAACCATGGATAATAAAATAAATAACGAACAGTGATTTTAAAACATTACTTACGTTTAAGCCAGTTTCTCTCGAAATTTCAGAATAATTTAGGCCTTGATTATGCAATGCTATTATTTGGGCCCTCGTAGCCATATCAATATTAGAACGCGAACTCATGGTAAAGATAAATATTAAAAAATTGTTAAATGCAATCGTAACTGAACTCACTCAAAGATAGTAAAGAACGTTATGATTGAACAAAAAGATTTAATTTTTATACAGTCAATATTAAACTACCCTCAATTCTTTTGAGATTTATGATACAGGTTAAAGTCGCTAAACAACTTCGATATAATAAAGAGTAGGATAATTTCAACTCATTGCGTAATGACGCAATAGTCCAGTGGCTATGGTATCGGTAAATTTTATGCCACCGAGTTCGAATCCTAGTTATTACGAGCTTTGCTTTATAAGGTTTGTAATGTCGTAGGAGAATTTGTGTTAAAATTAAGTAATATTGTAACTAGCAAAAAACAAGATAATGTTCTTTAACGAGAGATGTATATTTTCCAATCCAACTACTATACTAGCGCCATCTATGTCGTTCAAGACGTATTATTAAGGCGTTGAAACCCTGTACAAACGATTTTGGTTTGGAACTCTCCATACACTTCTGTCTTCATTAGTACCTCTACCTACCAATTTTTTTTTTTGTTATTAGTAAAAGGAATTTACATGTGCAGGTACCTATACATATTATTATTTATTTATTTTTATAATTTTGTTAAGGGAGGAAGATGTGATGAGATTCATATGTGGGTATACTTTGTTAATGTTGGTGGTGGGTAATAATAACAAAAATAGAACATTAAAGGAGGCAGTCATTACTGGAGCTTGTGGTTTGATTAACGTTCCTCTTAACATAACACGTACCAGCATTTGTATTCTTAGCCGCGAGGTCCTTGCCAACATTTGCAAAAAAGTTGTTGACTATATTCAATGAGGACTTGCAGTCTAGACTGGACACAGAAAACAACTCTTTAGGAGGAGATCTAGAAAGGGGAATGCCAAAAAAATGCCTGAAACGAACAGAAACTAGTAATAGTTATAGATGCTGGCGGGAAAAATTCCGAATCATTCCCGTCGAATACTTCGGAAGTATTCCAAAATATTCCGAAACTTTGGGAATATTGCAACTGTCAAAAAAAACCAGGAAAATCGACCTTACTACCTATTTTTCAACATTTTTTTATGTCACGAATACATATAGTAACTAATAATACTGTTCTGAAAACTGCATCAAAATCAGTTCAGCCAAACGCGAGATGATCGCGGACAAACATACATACATACGGTTCAAACTCATAACCTCCTTTTTTAAAATCGGTTAATATACCAAAACCTGCTCCTAAGTATAACACTTTTCTGATTTTTCTGATGTTTGCTTGCAAGGTTTGCCTTTGTTTGTTTTTATTGACTGGGCTATTATACGCGTTAAGTAGGTAGGTAATGGTTAATACCTACCTATGCGACTCGCGAATACTCGCGATGCGTACAGAGCTACATACAAACTAACCAAAAACATAGGTAACCCTTTTTCAAAAAACAAATCAAATATGCTACGAGGCCTGGTTTTTTATTCCACAACTGACATTTATAAAAATAGCATTCGATTTTGAAATAAGTAGGTACCTACCTAAAAACAAAAGAATAAATCGCAGGCTAACATATCTACCTATAAAAATATCAACATATAATTCCCATTGAATTATTCGGGCGAAATATTCGGCGGAAACATTCGATTGCGGGGTACGAATCTTTCTCGCGGGGGCGAAAACTTCTCCGGGGAGCATCTCCGCTCTTACCGCACCCCGCACCGCCATCGCCTGTACGCACGACTCGTGGCAGTCGGGCGCGCGCGGCGCGGCGCCAACGCGGCGGCAGCGGCCGGCGCACAAAGGGGAAGCGGGGGCGGCGATCGACGATCGACGATCGATGCAAAATACGATTTTTCAGCAAAAAAAATAAAAATCTTAATTAAATTAATTTTGAATAATTCTGATTTAAAGAAACTTTCCCAGAAGTATTCCGGAATTATTCAGAATGTTTCGGAAGTTTTGCAACTATAGTAATAGTCCTTAATTCTATTTAGAATAAAATAGGTATAATGAAATAATTCTTAAGTTTGTTTAACTAGGGTAAAAATATAACAATCACTAAATATATTTAACTTGATATCCGCTTATTTTATATGGACGTCGTATTTATTTGACATGACCAGTAATGTCAAACTGTCACTAAAGCAAAGGACATGTGTTTCATACAGCCTAGATACGTTTTCTATTTAAAAAATAATTAATTTGAATTAATATTAACAAGCATATATTATTTTAATTAGACTTACGGCACATATAGATCGTATAATACTAAATTAATGATAACTGTGCACTAAATGTATAAAATAGTACCATAAGGATTATTTGATGATTCCTCTTTGGCTCAATGTCACTTACTCATGTCAAATAAACACGACTTCCTTAAAAATGTAATAAATATATTTAGTGATCGTTATATTTTTACCCTAGTTAAACAAACTCAAGAATAATTTCACTATACGTGTTTTATTCTAAATAGAATTAAGGACTATTAATAGTTTCTGTCCATTCCAGGCATTTTTTTGTATGGCAGATGGGCATTCCCTTTTGTTTATTGATTACGTTGTTTATTACGTTCCAGGTCTTTTTAGGATTATGTTTTGCTTTCTTCAATTCATTTTTTTTCATAATTATTTTTAAGCCTGTATAGAAGGTTATTGCCAAAATTACGATAGCGTAAATAGGTTAACTTTAAAATATAATTATCTGGTGTCTTTTTGTGTTCTCTATGCATGTTATCCCTATTCCTAATGCATTTTAGTAGTCCTGGGGTGATCCAGGGCTTGATTATTTTCAGTTTAGAAGGAACGGTAATGGTTACGGTATTATTATTTATGATGGACACAATAGTATTTTTGAGAAATTCAGTAGCCCAATTTGCATTGCTAAATGATAGAATGGCACTGAAATCGGTTTTTGCGATTTCCGAAACCACTTTAAGTAGATCTACTTTAGAGACTAATTTAGTCGTTTGACGTTTTGTTTTATTTTTAATACAAACTAGTACAGGGACATGGTCGGTAATATGACTGTCAATGATAAAAGATACTACAGAATTCTCAGCTCTAATCATGATATGATCCAAGCAAATTTTATCTCTGGTAGGTGAGGTATAGGCCGGTAAGAGACCGTGTGATGCAGTCAAAATCATGTATTCGCTATAACTAGAGTCATTATTTGTTGGGCTAATGTTTATGTTCATGTCGCCCACCAGAAATATGTTTCTATAGGAAGATACCGAGTATAACACAGTATTGAGACTGTTTAAGACGTTATCTATATTGCGAAAAGATGGCGGCCTGTATACAGCAATGATTGCTATGCCAGCGAGTTTGCAAATTAGACAATTAGCATCATCAAAATCCGGCTCCATTATGTCGTGTTGTAAATCTGAACGAACGCACATGACTAGACCATCATATGAATATTATTATTAGTATTTTTGTGTAGCCAACATTCAGAAAAAATTATGACATCAAAAGTGATTTTTATTGAAGATAATAATAATATGCCGCTGTTAAAATTCTTAGAGATACTACGGATATTTAAATGTAGCACTTAACGTTTTATCTGAGATTCCCAAAATCTGATAGCATTTATCAGGGGGACAAATGTACGATTCGTGGGTCCCAAATGTATCCAAGCTATTGATGATTTCGAATGTGATTTGCACTTAACGACAGCACCTTTAATCTCATATATATCCTAAATAGGGCATAATATAATATATGATTATTACTCACTAATATAACTTGAGAAAGACATGAAGAATATGTTTGATATGCATGCTTCTTAATTTCATATTGTATAGTAAGATGAGTAGCATAGCCAAAATGTTTAATGAACTTTGTAAACTGTGAGTGTTTTAAATGTATGTGAGGAATTGTATACTAGTGTGATTCTGTTTTGAGTAGTACTGTGTAATAAATTATTGTAAGTGTGTGAAGGTGTATTTATAAAAAAGATAGGGAAACTTACAAGATAAGAAACGACATTATGTTTACATGATAAAGAAGCTAATGTTACTAGACTGATTAAAAGAAAACTATTTGTTATCATGCAACATGTTTTGAAAGCTGGCTTCCGAAAGTATGTATAAGTACCGGTAATAACGAATAAAAGGTAAAGCGAATGACTGGTTGAGAAACTACTTAAGTGACAGAAAACAATGTGTGGAAATCGCTAAAATCAATAATAGCAACAAAAAGATGTTATATAGAAGTGATTATCAACAAAATAATTTTGGAGTGCCACAGGGCACTGTGCCTTTCTTATTTCTAATATACAGGCTGTAAGGAACAAGATACCGCAAACTTCGCGAAAAGGTTACACCTAATGCCACTAACAAAATTATGATAGTCATTAATCTCGGTAATGATCGGTTACAGAAATTGACATTTTCAAGCACGCAATTTATTGTGAACAATGCGATCTCAACGCTTCGCAATTAATGGAGGCGCGCGCGAACGCGTAGTACGTGGTAGTACGTAGTTAACTAGTTATCTACCACGTCTTATACACACAGACACAGGTGGTCGCGCCGCTACGCGTTTGTACCGAAATTCACTCTCTACTTTGTGATAAAAATACATTTACGTCGATGTTTCCGATCGATATGCTTTTCTATGGGCCAAAGTAGCTTGAAAATAAAAAGTTTTATTTATTTAATAACTAGATCAGATACTTAAAACCCATAAGTGCATGCCTGCGTAAAACGTTTAAAACGACAAATGGTGCGAATGCTGCACATCGAAATGTATAATGTTCCGTGGCACCTTTAACTGTTTATTCTAATAACGACAACATTGATATCACATACATTTTTAATCCCTCAAGAATACTGAAGATAAGGTTGGATAAAGATTAGGATAGATAATAATAAAGAAACTTGTAAGTACCTACATTGCGCTCCAGGAATGTAGGTATAAAGCGCCTGCTACACGGTCGCCAATCGCGTCCCTACAGAAGTGAACTTGGTCGTTTACAACTGTGTAGATGATGGTTAAATGACCAAATTTCGTAGGTATAGCTCTGCCGGGGCACCTCTGTCGGGGACGCGGTTGGCAACCGTGTACTTAACTAATGAACCAAACTCACCTTAAAGTTTGTTCATTTCTTACGAGGGAGGCGCCTACGTGCTTCATGCATGAGCATTTTCCTGGGCACTGAGGTGTTGTTTCAAAACCACTCAACAAGCAAAATAAAAAACACACATACACTAACAAACACAGAAAATAACTTAAGTTTTTGATAACTTTACGATAACAACCTAAATTAGCGACCAACTGCACATCCGTTTTCGATGAACGTAAACACGGAACTGACAAAAATTCGTCGTCGGCGAAATGCTAAAGAAATAAAATTTTAATAGCGTAGGTACGCTTTTGAATGTGCCGACTACTCCTGACCCCATGGATCAATAAAATTGATGGATTTTACAATCGCATTACGTTGTACCTACTACTCACTCAGTAATTATTTTGATGTAGGTATACGAAATGAGCATTTGCCGACAAAGGAACGTCGGCCGGGTCTTTGGTCGGTGTCTATGTGCGTGCGTACCTACTGGGCCCGCGATGACCTCCGGTGAACTTAGGAAATCAACTGAGCAGGATGCTTCTTGTAGTTTTATTTACATTGCGTTTTTTAGCGAAAAAAGCGAGCTAATTATTTTTAAATTAAAAATGTCATTGAGGAAGATAGGTATAACGATTTTATATAGTTTAACCTCTTAGGCTCCGCGGACAAACCCGGGTTGTCGAATTGAAGCCCGACGACAACCGGGGTTGCCAGCCGATTTTTTGTTTTTTTTTTTTTTTGTCAAACTCACCGGTGAGTTTCGGAGCCTAATAGTGTAAAAAAACGCGATTTTTTTTTTTAATTAGGAAAAAGCCGACGAAAAATTCCAACGCTAGGGGGTCCAGAATCATGTACTGTATCACTGGTACACGTATGTGCGTTTATGTACCTTACACCTTGTATATTAATGATCTCCCAAACATCACTTGCCATAACACAATCTTGTTTGCTGATAACACGACCCTCGTTGTGAAAGGTGAAAACCCAGATTCATATGAACTAGAAATAAACAACGCAATAAATAACATAATACACTGGTTACATTCTAACAACTTACAAATTAATATGGAGAAAATTAAAATGATCCAATTTCAAACGCATAAAAGAAAGCCATTGACGTTAAATGTAATATAATGATACAATCATCGCACAAGTTGCAAGTACCAAATTTCTGGGTTTATACCCAGAAAATTTGTATCAAAATTGTGATTGGAAAGCACACGTCGAATACGTTTGTGATAAACTGGACAGATTTTCCTATGCAATAAAAAGATTAAGAGTTACGGTATCAACGGAAGCAGCTTTTTGTGCATATTACGGTTACGTTTCGTCCGTACTCGCTTATGGTCTCTTGTTGTGGGGTAATTCGGTGGTATTTATTAAAGTTTTTACAGTACAAAAAAAATATGTGCGTGCAATATGTGGGGCCTGGTATACGGATAGCTCTAAGGATCAATTCACACCAAAAGAGCGTCGAAGCGCAGCGCAGTTTCAGTGTCATATGAATTTTAGCTTTATTTTCATTACTACAATACTTATTATCGCATGAGAAACAACTCGACTCGAGTCGCGCGGATTCTCGCGGCGCCGCGGGCAGCCGCGCGACTCGAGTTTCTCATGCGATAATAAGTATTGTAGTAATGAAAATAAAGCTAAAATTCATATAACACTGAAACTGCGCTGCGCTTCGACGCTCTTTTGGTGTGAATTGACCCTAAGCCCTTGTTTAAAAAGTACAATGTTCTACCATTGCCGTGTATGTACATTAGAGAATTATGCCTATTTGTACAACAACATCCGAAATATTTTAAAAATGTTACTCATAAAAACCAAAAGTTATTGATACAATTATACATTTTTATGAGAAATTTAACACTAAATACGGCAAATTTTCATAAGTTGACAACACTCCACCGCAGGCCTGACAGATTGTATAATTTGGTTACTGATTGTATCCTCTTTGTATCCTGGACCCTCATGTACAATTGGATACATCTGAGTTTAACACAAAGACTTTCTTCAAATTTTGGAGTAAAACTATTTATTTTATTATTGACCACAATATATGGTGATATTTTTTGAATTGCCGGTCGCAAGTTGTTCCAGTTGTTTCTAAACCAATTATTTTTATTGGGGAAAAATAATAATCTCATATCCATGAAATGGTTACGGATATGTGTACACAGTACGATACCAAATAATACCCTTCAGGATCGGACAGGGTTTTTGTTACATGCTGTATAACTAATAGCCAATGTGTTATTCCACACTTTAATTTAGCCGAATTGCATACAGATCCGTTCAGATGGATAACTTTCGCATTATACAAGTAGGATTATTTTTAATTTTATCGCAAATATTTATAATTTACAGGTTTCAGAAAATACTTAGTTGCGATGTATATCGGGTGTAAAAAGACAGTTTCCGAAGCCGAAAGCCACATATTCTACCCATTATTTGGATCATTTTTTTCCACTAGACCATACCTGGGAAACCACTGGTTCTGGAGATATTGAAGGTCAAAGTCCCAATTTTTTTTAAAACTTTTTTAGGAAAATGTATTTGAAGTGTTACTACTAATTTTTTTTTGCCAAAAAAACATTACCTGAATTTTCGATATTTTTTTCGAAATTTCGAAATTACGCATTTGCAGTTATAAAAACGCAATGAATATCAAACGTATCCCACAAGTACCTACGTGGCTTTGAGGGAAAGGGCGGGGTTAAACTCTCCTTGCCTGCGTTCGCGTTACATTGCGCGCAATAAAAAACATTTTTAATTTATACCTAAAAATAAAAGTCATTTCCCAGCAATAATTTTTGCGTAAAGCTACTTTGTTAGACGTACAGTATGCGTAGTTGACGGCTATGTGATGTGTCTTTTTACACCTTGTATAGTTTTTTACAAAATCAAAGCCAGCCCCGCGCCAGATGATAACGAAACTGGGCCTGTAGACAAAGTAACATCGCTTCGTAGCGAAACGATATCTAAATTCGTCATCGTCTCTGTGATATCGATAAACATTTCCTAACGTTAGCGTTCCTTCGTTATCTTTTTTGGCGATCACGATCGAGGCGAAGGCGAACTCTGAAAGCGCTGCTTGTCTACGCATTTGTATGGGATAAACACGATAGCAATCGTTTCTTTATGGTTTCGTTACGAATTATAACATTGTCTACCAACTTGCGATAACGATGTCAACTGACCACGTGACTTAGCGCGGTTTATGTCAATCTCATACATTTTAGTCTTTTCTAACTTCGTTATCGTTTTTAAATTGTTACTTTGTCTAAGCCCCCAGGATGACTGACGGCAGGCTATGTCTCCACACCGCGAATGTGACGTAATATCAAAAACTCAGCCTCTAGAAAATGCTCGGACTACAACTAACACTTACGTTGCGTGTCACTGGCTCTTCGTTTCTTGTTCACCACTTCTTGTTCTTCTTCCACTTCCATTTTAAATTCCATTAAAGGCACATCATCTTCTGGATCTGATTCAGAATAATGGAGTGTGGGTGTGTCTTCTACATCTGTATAGCCATCGTCTGCATGTTCCAGTTCAAGATCTGTAAAAACAACAGTCACTAGAAATACTCAATTCTTTACAGTCGTTTTATTTCACTGCTTCTTTGTTGATTTAAATTAAACACAAAACAAATTATGTAGGGATTTAAAACATTTTATTTTGTTGTCATAATTATCATAATTATTATTAATTTTTAACCGACTTTGAAAAAGGAGGAGGTTCTATGTTCGACTGCATGTATGTTTTTTTTTTCTTTTTTTTATGTATGTCCACCGATTTCTCCGTTAGTTGTGGACCGATTTTCAAAATTAATTTTTTTATTCGAAAGAATTTACTCCCGAGGTGGTCCCATATACATTTTATAGAAATTGCTTCAGTGCTTTTTGAAAAACTGAACAAGAACGAAAAATACTGTTACGAGCTGGGTATGGGATAAATTATTTTACACCAATTAATTAACCAAATATCCTTTATTAACTCAACAACTTATTTACATTAACACTAAATCGCTAATAATCACTATTCTCTTCGTAATCGCTTGTATTCGCTTCCGTAGTCAAAAACAGACTGACTCACTCTTTGCTGACGTTCACTACACCCCCCCGCAGGGGGGGTGTGGTGGGCGTTATCAGGGCTTTGCCCTCTAGAACGCGGTTTCAGTTGCCGCCCGTGAAAACGGGCGCTTCATGGGGGGACCTATCTGGTGTGGATGCCTAGGGCGACTGCCATAAGAGCCTACTAGGCAGGTGATGGAACTACACCTGCCGATGCTCTCACAGCAATCGCCCATGTGTGATACTGCAGGCTCGGAACATGTTTTCACGGCAGCTAGGCGGTCTGTCACCGGCGGGTGAGACCCACAGTTCCCTGTGGGAGGCCCAGCGGATGACGACCAGCTCACAGCCGCCGGCTTACAGTGAGCCTACAGTATTTAGTGAGTGGCCCCCGTCCGCCCGGTTTCCAGAGCTAGCCGGTTGCCGTCCGGACCGCAGGGCCGAAGGTGTATGTGTGGGCGGCATTGTATGTGTAACGCCGCCCATGTATGCGTTGTATGTACATACAGCGCGTGAGTACACAATGTGTGTGGAGTCATGTGTGTCTGGCTTGCGATACGCGACGTGCCTATATTAACTTAGAACACGTCGCGCACAGTGCATGTACTGCTTGTGTAGTGTTCCTGTTTGAGCAAGTCGCGTGTAGGTGAAAACGACTTACTCGGCGTCAGATGCTGCTGGCTGGCTGCTGGCGGCGGTCCCGTCCTGGTAGAGGGCCAGGATGGCCACCATGCCCTCCAGCACGGTGATAAGCGGGTCCTGGCCCCTCCTGATGGCCTTAATCAAGTCCAGCAGGAGGCCAGAGGCCCGCTTATGGAGCTCCGGCTGCGTGATGGCGGCCACAGTGGCGCCTAGTGGCGCGTGATGTGGACGCATGGCGGCGGTTGGACCAACAGCAGCGGTGGCGCCCTCTGGCGCCCGTTGATGTAGTTGCTTGCGGGGGCACATGGTGCGAACCTTTACCGTAGGGACGACCTCTGTTACGGAGGCCGCCCCTGGCAGATTCGCACCCTGTGCGGAGTGTTGAGGTTGGGGTGGTTGGTTGTCGGTGTCGGTGGGGGGACGGGGCTTCCTCCCACGTCTCCTCCTCTTCTTCCTGCGTCCTGGCAGCGGAGCAGCTGCTCCACTCGGCCTGTTCGCGGCCGCCATCAAGGAGGCGCCGCAGGCTTCGTGGTCCTCCACGTTCGTGGCCCGGGCCGCTGTTGCGGCCGGGCGGGGTGCTGTACTCGTCAGCGCCACCGTGCCCGCTCGCATGTTGGCGGTCTCCCGGCGGAAGACGGGGCACTCGCGGTGCGACGCGGGGTGCGGTCCGCCACAATTGGCGCACGTTGCCGGCTCCTCTCGGGGCCGGGGACAATCTCGGGCAACGTGCCCACCTCCGCATCGCACACAGGCGAGCGGGCGGTGGCACTGGTGGGACGAGTGCCGGAAGCGCTGGCAGCGGTGGCACTGGGCGGGCCCCCTCTTGCCTCGCAATCCCTCCACCCTGACGCCACCCATCAGCAAGATAGTGGTGACGTCATAAATGCGTTGGACGTCCGGCTGGCGCTTAAGGACTGCATGGTATATGCAGCCCGGACGTCCTTCGCGAGCCTTAATGGCCCGCACATACTGGGGCTCAAAACCGAGCCCACGCAGGTCCTCTTCTATCGCGGCCGGCTCGGTGTCAACCGGCAGGCCGCGTATGGCCACCTTGAAGGCACGCTCCGCCGGCAGGGAGTACGAGAACCAAACCAGACCGGCATCCCTCTCCAGGTCGCACAGATAGCGCTGGATCACCCTAAATTCCTTCTCGTCTCCGGGAAGGAATCGAATGCCGCCCTGATAAGGGCGGGCACTCGGAGGGCGACCCAGCAAATCGCGCAAGACCCTGAAGTGGGTCTGCCAGTCCGGCAGCCTCTCAACTACCAACGGCGGGTAGCGTGCCTTCTTTTGTACACCCTTGGCGCTTCCGCTCTGGGCGGTGGCAGCCGTAGGGTGGGAATGTTGATGCTGCTGGAGTGGGGAGCGGCTCGTGCCGCTCGTGACGCCTGCGGCGGCGGAGGCGAAAGATGGCGCGTTAGCCCCGCTGCCCCTGCGCGGTGTGCGCTGCAGCTGGCGCCGTTTCGCCTCCTCCGCATCCTCTTCCTCTTCCGGGCTCCTAGGCCTCCGCTGCGGGCGAGCTGCGGGCGGGGGCACGCGCTCAAGCCCCAGCGAAAGCGGCAGTGAGAACCGGGAATGGGCCTCCTCCGCGTCAGACTCGCCCGACGATGCCGACATGTCTGACCACTCGCTCTCGCGAGGGGAAAAACACGCCGATACCGCCGGGGAATCCTGGGCGGCGACCCTTGGTGGCGACGGTGATAGGGCGCCGCTACTTACCGCGATAACGTGCGGTGTCAGCGGCGGCGGCGGAGCTCGTGTCGGCGGCGGTGATGGCGCCGGCGAGGGGAGTGGTGACGCTACCTCCATAGCCAGGGGCATAGCGGTGCGTGGGCGCGACATAGGCGCAGTCGCGCTCGGCACGGGGGCCGAGCCGCGCTGCACTGGCGCGATAGGGACCGCGGTCCGCGCAGCGAGGCGCGGGTCCCGCGGCCCTATATTGGGGCATGAAACAGCTGCTCGGGGCTCCGGACGAGCGGGCCTAGCAGGCGGTAGCGCAGCCCGCGCGGTCGGCGCGCGGCGTGGCGGCGCGCGCCCCCTCGCTCGGGGGGGGGGGCCGTGTCACGCCCGGGGCGCGCGGCCGACTCGCCAACGCAGCAGGCAGCGGCGCCTGCGTAGGCACGGGGCGAAAGGCCGGAGGACGGACCGGGACGGCCGGCTGCCGGCTCGACGACGGCGCCGGCGAAACGCGCGCAGTCGCTGATGACGTCGGCGGGCCGGTGGCGGCCGTTCTTGCGGTGGACGGTGGTGCGGCGGATGGTGCGGCCGGTGGTGCGCCGGGCGACGCACCCCCTCTTGCAGGGGGCTGACTCACTCGCCCGCCGTCCGGCCTATTTATACAGTCATGGAAGTTTCTAGAACATTGTCGAACTATCCTATAGTGGAATATTCTAGAAACATCTATGAACTTCTACACAGTACCACAATGGAATGTTCTCGAACGTAGTGGAAACTTCTGGAAACTTCGACTACATTCTCGAACGTTCCAGTGTAATACGGTCGACGTAACAATACGTATAGATTTTTTTTTTATAGTTGATAGGCACGCGTTTGACCACTATCTCACGTGTTGGTAAGCGATGATGTGGTCGAAGATGGAGCACGCTTGCCTAGAAGTAACCTATTCACTCTCGACTTGAAGACTCCCAGGTTGTAGCTAACAGGAAACACAGACTCCGGTAGGGAATTCCACTCCCAAGCTGTACGCGCAATGAATGTTTTCTCAAAACGCTTTGTGCGTATGGATGGGATGTCCACCATGAACCGGTGGCACTTCGCCGTACGTCTTGTTGTCCGTTGATGAAACGGGCTTAGCGGAATCAAATTATGCAATTCCGTCGTACACTCCCCAAAATGTAACCGATAGAAAACCGACAGGCTAGCAACTCGGCGTCTATGCTCAAGACTTTGGTGCTTCGACTCAACGAGCCTATTATTGCCGATGATCCTCTTGGCTCGTTTCTCAATTGACTCAAGGGCATCAAGCTGGTATCTGGCAGATCTGTCCCAAAGATGAGAGCAGTACTCCATACACAATCGAACTTGCGCTTGATAGAGTTGGAGCAGCTGTTCCGGTGTGAAGTACCGTCTCACCTTTGCGAGGATCCCCAACTTTTTGGCAGCCACTTGCCTCTATGAAGGGACCAAAATTGAGGGTAGATGTTAAAGTAACACCAAAAAGATCAAGTAGGTCGATTATCGGCAGGGTTACACCTCGAAAAGATGGAGCCTGGGGGATAGTTTCTGTTGTATCAGCAGTCTTCAATACTTTAGGCAGAAGTGTTATGAGACAATTGGCAGTAGGAGTGTGCTCTCCAGAGAGAGCAACTACTCAGAGGTGCAGCATATTGTGTTTAACCTAGGCGGTAAGGCCCCTCTTTGAGGAGTGGCTGGAGAGGCATCACGGCGTCCTCACCTTCCACCTGACGCAGGTCCTCACCGGACACGGATGTTTCGGGAGGTTCCTGTGTGGGATAAGGCGGAGGGGAACGCCAGGAACCTTTAGACAAAATACATTTCTGTTAACGTTAACGCTAACGCTTCGTGTAAAATGTATGGCAACGACATTACTGGGCGTGAGTCACGTGACAGTTCTCTCCGCAGGTAATGTCCTCACCATACATTTTGCATGAAGCGTTAGCGTTAGCGCTATTTTAAAAGTTATTTGGCTAAGGGGCAGGTGTCACCACTGTGCGGATCGCCTAGAGGACACGGTGGAGCATAGGGTGAAGTTGTGCCGCGCTTGGGAGGAGGCTCGCCGTGTCTTCGTAGAGACGATTGGCGGCAGCGACCTCTCGCACCCGGCCCTGGTCCAGGCCATGGTACGGAGCTAGAAGGGAAGGGGAAGCAGTAATGCTCGCGAAGGAGGAGGCGGAACGGGTGAGGGAGACTCAACTGAGTCGCCCTCACGCCCCAAGCCGCAGCCGCCGCAAGAGACTGGTTAATTTAACAGAAAGCATTATAAATAACGTGTTTTTTTTAAATATAGATAAGCAAATGCTTACGTGGCTCTCACTTGTTGCTTTTTGCTAACTGCTTATCTGGTTTTAACATAATTCACATTTCACAGATTTCACTCGACGCACTCGCGTAAACACGCGTAAGTCGTAAGCAGCAGGGTCGTAACAACTTCGGGGCGCGCCTGTCGTTGCATCATAGTCGCGATCACGTAATAATTTAACGTGTTAAATAAATCAGTTATGTTATTTTGCTAAATGTTTTTTGTGTTAATAAACAGTGATAGGCACAGCATTATTGAATATATAATTGTGTAAGGACGATTGATTGAGATTGAGTGAGATAATTATTGTGATGATGATGATGAAGTTTAACTTCTTCGCCAAAGAAGCATTACTCTCAGTTAACAGTCACCGCGCTAGCTTTTTGGCCAAAACAACAAGTACCTACGCGACACGAAAAAACAAGCATGTTAAATGAAAGCATTTAACAGTCTTCTTAAAACTTTTAGCACAAAGCATTTAGCAAGTGATTGCCAAAAAGCAACCTTGAACACCACTACAAGAGACGCTCTGGGTGTCGGGGGTCGCGAGACGATTTCCGGCCATCATAGACGCGGGCCTGCGGACGGCGAGTAGTGGGTAGCTCGCCGTCCGATTAGCACTAGGCCCGTGAGTCGACGGCGGACGTAGTGTTCTAGAGATGTATGCAATGCATGACGGGGCACGTCATGGCCAATGCCTGCCCAGGGGTCGTGGATAAATTCGAAACTGAGTTACCGCACAGAGTCCTGTAAGTCTGACACACCCTCCCGCTCCAACCAGAGCGGGAGAAGGATGATTTCCCACCACAAAAAAAAAGGAGGGCACAGACATTATGTCTTTTCTTTCAAGTTGTTTTTGGTAAGTTCATGTTGTCACACCAGGCGGCCTGTTCGCTAAACTAATAATTAACTAACTAATACTTACGTAGCGTGTCACTGGCTCTTCGTGTCTTCCTTGATTCTTCTTTTTCTTCTTCCACTTCTGTTTCAATCTCCATTAAAGGCAGTTCATCTCCTGAACCTGACTCAGACTGTTGTGCTGGCATGTCTTCTATGTCTGAATAGATGTTGCTTAGATTTTCCAGTTCAAACTCTGCAAGTGAACAAAAACAGTGAAGAGTTATTTGTTCATGCATGTGGCAGGATAATCTTTAATATAACTTAAATAATAAATTTAGGTAAAAAAATATTTTTTAAAACAAGCTTTTATTTGGGACATTGAAGTAAAAAATAACCGACTTCCAAAAAAAAAAAATACATTAAAAATTAAAAAATAACTTTAATTTCGGAATTCGGTGTTTGTATTTTATTTCTTCGTTTTTTGACGTTTTTTTTTTGGAAGTCCGTTGTTTTTTTGTAAAAAAGTTTTTATTTTTCACTTTTTAGATGTTGTACCCTATTCTAAAACTAAAGTAATAGTAAAGTTATGCCCGAATTAATAGACCCGAAAATAGGGAATTTGAACATAGTTGGTGAAATTAGGGTGTATCAGGGTGAACTGTACAAATCTATATACCCTTTCAGAGCGTATCAGTATGTTGTAATGTTGTGAAGTGGTGAAAACAATATACAGACATGCGATTGCAGCAAGTCTGGAAGGTTTGCTATCATTTATTGAAGAGTTCCATTGTGTATCTCTGAAGTTCTTCATCAGATCTTCACCAAATTAAAATGGGACCACATGTGAAGCCTGTTGCTTCAAATAAAAAAAAAAAACTTCAAAATCGGTTCAGTAGTAAAAAGTTAAACAAACATAAAAAAAAAATACAGTCGAATTGAGAACCACCTCCTTTTTTGAAGTCGGTTAAAAAGTTAAAAAAAAATCTTTTTTACAAAAAAAAACACCCGACTTCCAAAAAAGAAAATACCTACTAAAAATTAAAAAAATAACTTTAATTTCGGAAGTCGGTGTCAAATAGCGAAGAAATAAAATACAAACACCGACTTCCGGAATTAAAGTTATTTTTTAATTTTTAGTGCAGGTATTTCTTTTTTGGAAGTTGGTTGTTTTTTTTGTTGTAAAAAAGTTTTTATTCTAAACCTTTATGGGTACGACTTTAGTTAATCTGCCGTGGAATTAAGGGATGAAATGGGGGAGTGGGGGGGTGTAGCCCCTCCCCCCCCCCCCCCCCCCTATGAAAGAAAAAGCGAGGAAACACCCTCTTATTTTTTATGAATTTTTAAAAATCTCATTTTGAGGTTATGTTTTGTTAACTTTTTGGGTAAAAATTTCACTTAAAATTGTTCAAATCACAAAAGTTGCTTTTGTAACGTCTCCGGCACTGCGGGAAGTGCAACCCCTTCGCCCTTGCGTAACAAAGGATAGGCACTCACGCTCACCTCCGCAGCTTCGGTGTTGCGTACAGCACGCAGTACATGATTAGTCGGGTAAATAATGAAAACAGCTCGATAAATTCACAAAGATTGAGACTCTGCGGCAGCGCCAAGATATGCGTAGATCGCGGGAGTGTGCGTTGCGCGGTGACATGCGTCGTCTACGATGGCGGAAGACGGACTAACTTTTGGCGGTTGCAGCGCGCGGGGCCTCAAATCTGATTTATTAAAAAATGCACTCAAAATAAATGTAAAATGTTTTTCCATACGTAACATTCTCCCCCTTAGTGTCGACACGACACTCAAAACGGTTTCCTTAATTAAATACTTATACATTCATAGACTTATACATTCTAAAATATCGCTAACCTGGCCGCGGGACGTTTAAGTAGGCCAGTTTTAGTCTTAACGTCGACAACCCTTACACGTCCGTCCGCACCGGGGTACACGGATTGTACGATACCTTTAGGCCAGCAGTTACGAGGTGAGTTAGGGTCAACTACTACTACCATATCACCGATTTTTAGTTGTGCTCCCTCTTCTCTCCATTTTCGGCGCGGCACTAGATCGGGAAGCACCTCCTTCACCCATCTGGCCCAAAAATGGTCAGCCAGACGCTGGGATATTCGCCATTGTTTGCGCAGGCATAGATCTTTATCCGTAAACACTTCCGCGCTAGGTAAATTAGACGACGAACCAATGAGGAAGTGATTCGGCGTTAATGTCTCGTCGTCCCGAGGGTTGATAATATTCTCCACTTCAGCTAGGAGAGTAATTAGAGTCTCTTCGTGCGGAGCTCTCTCTTTCAGGACCACTTTGAGGGCAGTTTTTACACTGCGCACAAGTCGCTCCCAAGATCCTCCCATGTGCGGGCTAGCAGGCGGAATGAAGCTCCAGGAAACTCCATTGTTTAGGGCTTCGTTCATGACAGTTCTTTTGTCTACGGCGTCGTAGGCTTTCTTTAGAATAACTTCTGCGCCGCGCATATTGGTCCCGTTGTCAGAATAAATTTTCTTTGGCCAGCCTCTACGTGCAGCCATTCTGCGTAAAGCCATTATCAGTGAATCTGCAGTGAGAGACGGCACCATCTCAATATGTACGGCGCGTACTGTCAGGCACGTGAATAAGACACCATATCGTTTTGGTCTTAATCTTCCAACTGTGACCTCTATTGGTCCAAATAAGTCGACTCCGGTAACAGTAAACGGTCTTTGGTGATGTGTGAGTCTACCTTCGGGCAAGTCACCCAGTCGTGGCGGCTTGGGATTAGCTTTTCTGATGCGACACATCAAGCACTGCGTCGCAACTGTACGGACCGTAGGACGTAGTCGTAATAACCAATATTTTTGACGCAGTTCATTTACCACCAACTCGTTGCATCCATGGCCTGCACGGATGTGATAATACTTGACAATGAGTCGAGCCACGTGGTCGTGTCCATCCAAGATAACAGGTGATTTTGTGTCCATCGCTACATCCTTAGCTGCTCCAATTCTTCCACCAACGCGTAACAGTCCAGTATCATCCAATATGGGTGTCAGAGCGCGTAATCTACTATCGCGTTTTATTTCTTTATTTTGTTTCAATAGTAAGATGTCACTGGAGAAAGCTGTGTTTTGTGAGTGCCGAAGTAATAATATTTCAGCCCGTTTCATCAACTCGTCAGTAAGTCCATTTGTTTTTATCTTCTTACATTTATCTATGAACAACAAGACAGTTCCAGCAGTTCGAAGCAATCGCAACCAATTGGAGAAGCGCGTCGGTTCCGGTACAGGTAAGTCATTCACACTATTATTTTCATTTACTATATTTATTTTTTCTAATATTTCTTCATTAATTTTTATTTTATTTTCAGGTTCCTGAGGCCAAGAAGAGCGTGATTGGTGTAAAAATGACGGACCGGTAAACCACGATGAGCCGGTGCTAAGTACGTAGTCGGTACTTTTAGTTCCTAAATCCGCCATGTTGACGTCAGTGGGCACATAGTGCCACTCTTCAGGCTTACTTAGTTCGTCAATTTCTCCTAGACGATTAGCGATATAAAGTTTATATGTTCTACAATTATTTCTGATCCAGTGTAAAACAGTAGTTGAATCCGTCCAATAATAAACTGAACTTGGTTTTAAGCGATGTTCCGTTTTAATGTTATTTGCTAATTTACATCCCAATAAAGCACCCTGTAGTTCTAGTCGCGGCACAGAAACCGATTTCGTAGGTGTAACTTTAGATTTGCTAGCGATACACGCTACAATAATATGTCCACTGCTCATTTCCTTGCGCCAGTACGCAACAGTTGCGTAGGCACTCGGCGACGCATCGCAAAATACGTGTAGTTCTAAGTTTTCGTTACTCGCGCTCTTGTCACTATTACAAAAATACCAACGCGGGATCCTAATATTATTTATGTTTTTAGCTTGAATAATCCAACATTGAAATAAATGATTTAACTCATCATTCAATTCTTCATCCCATTTCATATTTATTTTCCAAGTTTCGCGCATTATTATTTTTCCTTTAATTGTAAATGGTATCAGATAACCATGAATGTCAAAAATCGACATAACAATACATAACAGTTCGCGTTTCGTTGGTCTTCTTTTTGAGTTTAAAACATCAACTGGTATGCGCTTCAAAGTCAAATCGAAACCTAACTCGTCGCTAGCGGGGTACCATAATAAACCGAGTGTCCTTTCCGATTGATCTTTATCGAAGGCGCAACAGACACTGTCACTCAAAGCTTCTTTCGGTACACTTTTCAGAACATCCGGTACGTTGCTAGCCCAGTTCCGTATTTCAAATCCACCCCGCTGGTGAATAAAAGTGACTTCCTCAATCATTTGTTTTGTAAGGTCGCCTTCGGGTAAACTATCGATATAGTCGTCCATATAATGTTGCTTGCATATAGCGTCAACAGCCGTCGGATAAGTATCCTTATAACGTAATGCATTTTTATTTTTAATATGTTGCGCAATAAAGGGCGAGCAGTTCGCGCCAAATATCAATGACGTCATAGCGTATTCCTTAACGTCCTTATTGTCTTCATCGGTAAATAAAAACCTAAGTGTATGTTGATCTTTTTCTTTAATTTTAATTCGTAGAAACATGTCCTTAATATCTGCAATGACTCCGATTTGATTTTCTCTAAACCTAAACATAATTCCAAATAAAGACTGCAACAAGTCTGGGCCTGTTAATAAAAAATCATTAAGAGAACATCCCTGTGTTTTCGCAGCCGCGTCGAACACTAAACGTAACTTCTTCTTATTGGGGTTATCGACCCCGAAATGCGGTAGGTACCAAATGTGGTCGCTAGACTCCCCCTTGTTTATCCTCCTGGCATAATTATTGGAAAATAAATGCTGAATACGTTCCCGGTAACGCGACGCGTAAGTGTTGTCGGCTGACATTTTCCTCTCGACTGATTTTAAACGATTATAGGCATTTTGATAAGAATCAGGCATAACAAAGTTATCATGTTTCCAAGGCAGTTCTACATACCATTGGTTATCAACTAATTCACATGTGTTATTCAGTATGGTGACAGCACGCAACTCGTCCGCATTCTGTCGTGGTTGTTTGGATATACCTATTGACTCTAACGCAAATGATTTTCTTACTAATTCGTTCAATTCAGAATCACAACAATGTTGCGCGCTGTTATCACTAACAGTAGGACCAGATGACGTGTTTATTGTATTTATGTTGTTTACAGTACCATGTACACACCACCCAAGCGGTGTCTTTGTAACATAAGGTTCATTTTTCTTATTACCTTTTAAACACAAGATAGGTGCAATGAGATCATAATTGTCCTGTCCGATTAGTAGTTTAGGTTGTGCGTCACATTTGCACAAGTCGTATTCAATATAGTTTGAATAATTACTAAAGTCCATACACGATAAACGTTGAATAGGTAAATTGAGTTCTTTCATTTTACGAGCACACAAATTAAAACGATCGCCTTTATTATTAATGTCAAAACTTACGTTTTCCGTTTGGCACACGAGCTCACCGGAGTCCCATGCACTGCGGGCGCGCATGGTGACTGTCTTACCGTGGAGTCCTGCCTGGTCGGCGAGGTCAGCTGATATTAGCGTCACGGTGGCACCATCATCGAGCAACGCGTGTGTGTGGATATTGTCTTTAAGTCCATGAACGGTTACAGGCACTATTTTTAACAACACTTTAGGCACTGACGATTCACTAACACTAGTGGACGCACTGCTGTGAGCGTGGGCAACGGTATCCTCGCTGCGCGACTCGTCGGGCGTCGATGGGTGCACGCGGGCTGCGTCCACCCCGGCGCACGCCGTCTCTGGTCGCGCGGCTACTGCCGGCGCCGCTGGTCGCGGGGCTGCGGGTGCCGTAGGCTTCGTCCAGTGAAGTAGATGATGATGTGGATGTCCACACTCGCTGCAGTCAGGAGCGCTACACGCGGCGGGTTCATTATGTCGTGCGCTCAAGCACTTGTAGCACAGATGTTTAGCACGTACAAATTGCCATCGATCACGTCTCATAGCGCGTTTGAACTTGCCGCACTTGTCTAAAGCGTGCGTCGGAGAGGCGCGACAAAACACACATTTATTATCATAAGTAGTAGTGCATGCTAACACTGAATGAGATTTCATATTATTATGGTCGAATTTCTTTCTTACGTCGTTCTGACTGTGTATGTAACTCACACCTGAGGTTGCGACGACAGTTGCTTCTCTATATAAAAACTCCGATAGTATTTCTAGTTTAGGTATAGAACTATCCTGTCTTTCGTAGGTATACTCGGCCCATTTATTGATAAGGGTGGGCGGTAACTTCGAAAGTATCATTGACGTCGTTTCCGGACTTTGTAGGTATTCCTGCATCTTTATAGCTTTAACAGCTGTGACGTAATTTTTAACTTTTATCGAGAAATTCACGATCTCCGTGTGGTATGCAGTCGGAAGTGGTTGAATTTTCTTGACTTGAGTAAATATTTTATTAATTATGCACTCGGGTCTGCCGAATTGTAATTCTAAGGTGTCAATTATAGCTTGCGGTGTTGTGTTGCCGATGAGGAGCGAGGACACGGCTTCTTTTGCATCACCACGTAGGCATTTTCGTAACCGCCAAATGTTTTCTGCATCGCTATAACTGCATACTTCTGACGACTCTTTATATGACTCCTTGAACTGCAGCCACTGCATAGGGTCACCGTCGAACACGGGTAAATCTTTTGATGTTGCTAGGCGCGCAAGGAGTTCTCTGTTGTTATCACGAACGTTACTTCCAGTAAGTACTTGGTGCAGCGCCTCCGTCAACTGGTTGATGCCGTCGCTACGCGGCCGGCGTTCGCTAACGTCCTGTTGTTGCTCTGTATGGTTACAGGTTTTATTAATTATCGGCATCGAGTTTAATGGGCAGACATTTTCTGCGTAATCGCTGTACTTTGCGATGGATGCGACGCCATCTTGTTTGTCGAACCACGACTCGACAATTCTCAAACTTTTTGAGACCGAGCCTTGTTCCTGTTCTTGTAGGTCTGCTAAATCGACTTCTAGTTTTTTCGAAAGCAAATCCTTTTGAATTCGTGCACTTTTCTGTGCTAAATCAAGGTCGATTTGTGCTTGAAGTTGAGCCGCTTCATACTCTAGCCTTTTGCGGGCCGCCGCCGACGAACACGCGGTTTTATCACTTTTCACTGATTTTACCAGAAACTGTTCACTTTTACTAGTAGGCAACTGCTCCGTGGCACGTTTACTACGTGTTATAACACCCTTCGGGGGTGTGCGAAGCAGTGACATCCCTGCACACAGGTTTTAAGTCCGACTAAACACGTGGCCGAGATCCAAAATCCGGCTAGAAGGACCACTTAATGTTGCGTACAGCACGCAGTACGTGATTAGTCGGGTAAATAATGAAAACAGCTCGATAAATTCACAAAGATTGAGACTCTGCGGCAGCGCCAAGATATGCGTAGATCGCGGGAGTGTGCGTTGCGCGGTGACATGCATCGTCTACGATGGCGGAAGACGGACTAACTTTTGGCGGTTGCAGCGCGCGGGGCCTCAAATCTGATTTATTAAAAAATGCACTCAAAATAAATGTAAAATGTTTTTCCATACGTAACATTCGGCTTGCTGGTCGCCTGGAGGCGACCAGCCTCATCCGCTACGGCTCGCACGGGTGCCCATGCTATGTTACAGCGGGCGGGGGTTGCTCTCCCTTCGCGCCTCCGGTTTTTATATACACTCTAGGGGTAGCAGCCAAAGGACTACGACCAGTCGGGGTGCCCCGATTCGGATTTGTGCAAAATTCGACCAATTTAACCATGAAGTAACCTTAACAAACATAGGTCATAGATTATATATCTTTATGCATTGTATTGCTGCAAAAAAAATGCGTTTCGTTTCACCTTTAGCAAATACCACTAGAGAAAAAAAGTAACTAAATAGTCAATAAATCAAAATTTTCGTAGTTATTCACCCAAAACACACTAATCACTGAGAAATTATTAAATACAAATAAAATAACTAATTAAAATGCGAATTTAAAAAAAAAAAAAAAAAAATTGCGCGTCGACTTATTATTTGCATTATCAAAACGCATTATTAAAACACCCTAAAATTGCAACACCAGCACGCGTAGCATGACCACCGTAGAAACGGGTTTTGTCGATGGAAGAATAGACAAAATTACAGATTGTAGAAAGATTTCTACCGTCCTAAGCATGGCGATGTTAAAACTGACGAGAAGAAATGTTTCTATTCTTCAGTCGACAAAAGTCTACAATGCAAAGCATGACCACCAATTTTTCTCTACTTTTAACACTTTTGTTTTTAAGTGTTAGAATCATTTCTTCTCAACAAGTGTCAAATAGTCTACATCATCGGACTGACGGATAGACAGACAGACAGATGGACAGACGGACAGACGGACGACCGACATACAGACAGACGGGCAGACGGACAGACGCACAGACAAACAGAAAGACAGACGGGCAGACGTACAGACAAACAGAAAGACAGACAGACAGACGGACAGATGGACAGACAGACAGACGGACAGACTTACAGACGTACCTACAGACGGACATACCGACAGACGGACAGACGGACAGATGGACAGACAGACAGATGGACAGACGGACAGACGTACAGATATACACACGGACATACTAACAGACGGATAGACAGACAGACAGATGGACAGACGGACAGCTGGACGACCGACATACAGACAGACGGGCAGACGGACAGACGCACAGACAAACAGAAAGACAGACGGGCAGACGGACAGACGTACAGACAAACAGACAGACAGACGGACAGATGGACAGACAGACAGATGGACAGACGGACAGACTTACAGACGTACCTACAGACGGACATACCGACAGACGGACAGACGGACAGATGGACAGACAGACAGATGGACAGATGGACAGACGTACAGATATACAGACGGACATACTGACAGACGGATAGACAGACAGACAGATGGACAGACGGACAGACGGACGACCGACATACAGACAGACGGACAGACGCACAGACAAACAGAAAGACAGACAGACAGACGGGCAGACGGACAGACGCACAGACAAACAGAAAGACAGACAGACGGACAAATGGACGAAGGACAGACGCACAAACGGACAGACAGATACGTAAGTGACAGCAATTGGGCTCCGATTAGTCGCACAAAATTTTGTGACAGACGATGGACAGACGAAATTGAAAGAATGAATATGTCTTTGTCTTCATAGAAACGCGAGTCTACGGGTCGCCCCGTGCTCGGGCAGAAGAAAACTCGAACTCGACATAGTTGGATAGAAAGAACTTGTATCCAACTATCTAGTCTATCCTTACTCACGGCGTAGCATGACCATTTCTATCTCTATTCTACATAGAGATAGAAATGGTCATGCTACGCCGTGTTGGGGGTAGAAACATTTCTTCTCAACAGGGACAATAATAGTCTACATCACATTAGACGTAGACAAGTTCTCTACTGATTTAAAAAAAACTCAATTTTGTGACTCATTACATACTTGAAAATTGTGGTGAATCTTCCACAAAAGCCATGAAATTAAGAGTTGAAGTCACCATCTTCATCATTTTCTTTTTTTTACTTTTTTTTTTTGAACTTCGTTTTTAAACATGTTAGGTTTTTTAGAAAAGTTTTAATGTAGCCAACATTATACCTTTTCAAAAAATTGTTATTTGTCATGCAAGGCTACAAAGTTGTTTGCTGGCGCGAGTACTTATATTGAAGCCTGAGCTAGCGAAGAATTCTAGGATTGAACCATGAGCGAACCGAGTGGTTCTAATGTAGAAACCTGAGCGTAGCGTCTCGAGGGTTTCAAAGGTACGAGACGTAGAATAACTTTGACGGACAGACGGACAGATGGAAAGACGGACAGACAGACAGACGGACAGACGAACAGACGGACAGCGGATGACGGACAGATGGACAGATGGATATATGGACAGACAGACAGACGGACACACGGACGACGGACAGACGGACGAAGGACAACCAGACAGACGGACAGCTGGACAGATAAGAGACGGACAGACGGACAGATGGACGACGGACAGACGGACAGTCTCACAGACTGACAGACGGACAGTCTCACAGACTGACAGACGGACAGTCTCACAGACTGACAGACGGACAGTCTCACAGACTGACAGACGGACAGACGGACGATGGACAGATGGACAGACAGACAGACGTACACACGGACGACGGACAGACGGACAGATGGACGGCGGACAGACAGACAGACTGACAGACGGACAGAAGGAAGATGGACAGATCAGACTGACAGACGGACAGTCTCACTGACTGACAGACGGACAGTCTCACAGACTGATAGGTGGACAGTCTCACAGACTGACAGACGGACAGTCACACAGACTGACAGACGGACAGTCTCACAGACTGACAGACGGACAGATGGACAGACAACAGGCGGACACACGGACGACGGATAGACGGACGCTGGACAAACAGACAGACGGACAGATGGACCGACGGACAGACGCACAGATGGACGGCGGACAGACAGACAGACGGACAGACGGAAGACGGACAGATCGGACTGACAGACGGACAGACGGCCGACGGACAGACAGACAGACGGACAGATAGACCGACGGACAGACGGACAGATGGACGGCGGACAGACAGACGGACAGACAGAAGACGGACAGATCAGACTGACAGACGGACGACGGACAGATGGACAGAGAGACAGACGGACAGCCGAAAAGATGTACAGATGGACAGACGGACGACAGACAAACGGCCAGACGTACAGACAGGCTCCGATTAGACGCAATAATTTTTTTTTCAGACGACGGACAGGCAGACAGATGGACAGACGGACAGACGATAAATAGCAATATATTTTAATGATTATTGAAAGAATGAATACATGTCTTTGTCTTCATAGAAACACCAGTCTACGGGTCGCCCGGCGCCCCATGCTCGGGCAGAAGACAAATCGAACTCGACAAAATTGGATAGAAAGAACTTTGTCTTTTCTTGGTAGAATAGAGATAGAAATGGTCATGCTACGGGGGCAGCTGTCGAAATTACGTCAAAAGTAATAAAATAGTATGAAAGTGAGGTTATTTTATTTTTTATCTCCGAAACCATTAATTTCCTCGCCTTAAAAACTGTACGCGGATGCTTCTAATAATATTACCTTTCTGTGAAAAAAATATGGACTCCCAACTCCACGGCAGATTATCTAAAGCTTAGCCCCTTTATGTACCGACGTGTGGTTTATAAGGCCGCGGCAGGTACCCAGATTGCTATTTTAACCCTTCCCTCATACAGAATAGTTTCTAACTGTAGCTGCGAGGTCGGTTGCACCCACGGAATAGAAAAAACCGGCCAAGTGCGAGTCGGACTCACGCATGAAGGATTCCGTACAAGATTATACGCGTCTACTTGTTGCCATTATAAATTCAAAAAAACACGTTACTAGTAGGGGACTCCCCTTTAATAATTGATTTATTTTTATTATTTGTTGTTATAGCGGCAACAGAAATACACATTCTGTGAAAATTTCAACTGTCTACCAATAATTACGGATCATGAAATACAGTCCGTTGACATAAGATGGACGGACGGAAGGGCAGCGTAGGCTTAGTAATAGGGTTCCGCCGGTTACCCTTTGGGTACGGAACCCTAAAAAAAAGTGGAAGTGTCCACACAGTTATCCGGCGCGTGTCACAATTATGCGGAAAAGATGTAAAATAATAACTTTTCGTCAATTGTGTTGTCTTAATTTTGTATGAACAATAAATAAACTTTTCGTCAAAATTTTTATTGTACATACTAAATTAAGACTTATTACAACTAATGAAGGTTGTTATTATCTATGCTAATATTATAAAGCAGAAGAGTTTGTTTGTTTGTTTGAACGCGCTAATCTTAGGAACTACTGGATCGAATTAATTTTTTTTTTTGTGTTGAATAGTCCATTTATCGAGGAAGGCTATAGGCTATATAACATCACGCTGTGACCAATAGGAGCGGAGCATCAATGAAAAATGTGGTAAAAACGGGGGGAAAAAATATTTCTTTTGAGAGCTTTCGTTGCGTGCGCTACCTAAACGGTTAAAGTTACGCAAAAATTATGTATAACGTAATTGTTCCCCTATAAAAGTTCTAAAAAAAAGTCCGCGAGAACATATGTCCATCTTTTAAGGTTAACTCACTATAATCTTTTTAATGGTAATCAAATTCGTTCTAAAATAATGCATTATTTGCGAAGGTGTTTTTATAAACATGACATTAATCATTATCCAAATAAATACGTTATTCATCATAAGTATTTAATTTTGAACAAAATTGCCCTTGACATCATTTGATTTCAACGAATATCTTAGGAGATATCATAGTGTTAATCAAGTACCACGCGCACATTCATGATGTGCAAGGCGGGCGATTATGAGGGATGTGGAGAGCGAGGTACCATTTTGCACTGTATAGCCTATTTATTGAGGAAGGTTATAGACTTTATATATAATTACGCTACGACACAGTAACTATAACCGCGGGTGAAACCGCGGTCACAGCTAGTATTACATAATTTTCCGCATATTTGTGACACACGCCCGGATGGCTGCGTGGGCACTTCCACTTGTTTTTTGTTGTACCCACAGCATTAAAAGTAAAATTAGTGCGAGAGAACACGAATTGAACAGATTTATATCAATTTAAAATTACCACCAGCCACTCCTCAGAGGGACCTTTTTGTTGCGACAGTCGCTCTCTCCACGTCGCCATGAGAGCGGAGTTTCGCCCCGGCGTTTCGCCTCCTCGCGCCACTCCTAGAGGTGCGCGAGGACCTTTGCCTCCAGATCCCATTGCGAAGCATGCCAGCCCTAAATTGATTGCTGTGATTGTAATTAGATTTGGCGGTTCTATGGTGCCAGACTTTGGCAGTATAGAATTCTATAACATATTTTTTCCTATTACCATAAGTAAGGCAATTGTGTACATTATAAGTAAGAGTAGTTAGTTGTTTTAAAATAATTTGAAAAGTATAGTGACTACGGATATGACCAAATGATAAAAAAGTATTTATTTACAAAGGAATAATAAAATTGACCAGTTTTTACAATTTACTTGTTACCCACCCCAGCTTGTGTGCATTACCCGGGACCCATGCCATGTTTCTAATGTTTTGGGAACTGTGTATTTCATCGCTAAAGTCGACTAGTGTAAAATGAATCAAATTTGTTTTTAACTTCATATCGTGTAAAGTTACAAAATCTAAAATGCCTGACTTTATAAGCGTCTATTACGGGTATTTTTTACAGCTGTATATTTTGTTATAAGTGTTTTGGTTTACTTGCAAATCCGTTTTTTCTGACTTTTGAAACCATTTAATTACATTGGTTTATGTCAACCAAATCAAAAACTAATGTTCACACAAATTAAGGTCTTTTATTGGTATTTTTTTTCAAACTTCTGCGTTGAGCCGTTTTCGAGATGTGGGAAATCCCAAAACGTTACCGCAGCAAAATCTCAAATAACTTGTGAACCATAGCACAAATTTTGCTATTAACAAACATTTACTACGCAACAAAAGTTATCTATTCATGTATTTGGTTCCGGGCTGGAACGAATTTTTGATAAACGATTTTGCCAGGGTAGTAATGTTTCAAACGTTACTCCAGCAAAATCTGTTTTTCTCAAATAACTTTAGAACTACAATTCACACAAATTTTGCTATTAGTAAACAAATTGCTCCTCATGACACACTAATTATTTGTTATAGTCTCACCTCTCTAAAGCACAACATTTTGCCCGGGTAATGCACACCCCCAGCTTCGCCTCGGTACACATTATACATAATCTAAACACCTAAACTTTCCTCATGAATCACTCTGTCTATTGGTGAAAACCGCATGAAAATCAGTTCAGTAGTTTCTGAGTTTATCGCATGTACCGATGTGACGGGGGACTTTTTTTATAATATACTAGCACTTTGATCGCGGCTTCGCTCCCGTGACCTACCCCGCGGGAACTGTTATTTTTCCCGGGATAAAAAATAGCCTAGGTTACTCGCTGATAATTTAGTTTTCTATGGCATGATTGAGTGTGCTAGCTAACAAGTGGCGGATTATTTAATTTTATGATTATATTTTAGACGACATATATTTATTTTTCTGTTTTACATAATGTTAAGATTGTTGCATATAATAATCTATATAAGATTCAAGTTCTTCAAACTTAACAGACAGATGTGTTGCTGGGGAGTTTGTTGGCCACTTCTTCTTCACAGCTAAAACACTAGAAAGTGGTGACGGGCGGGCGTTTTTGGGGGACTGTCTTTATGTAGAACTTTGACGTTCAAAAAGTGCTGGTTCTCAGCCTAGTTTGAATAAATGACTTTTGATTTTGATTTTATTGGTGATAAAATGGTTAAAATCGGTCCAGTAGTTTAAGTATACTCGTTACATACAAAAATACAAATCTTTCCTCTTTATAATATTAGTGTAGACTCGCGGCCCGCTTCAGCTTTTCCCGGGTAAAAATTATACCCTTAAACCTTTCTCATGAATCACTCTGTGTATTGTTGAAAACCGCATGGAAATCCGTTCAGTAGTTTTTGAGTTTATCGCGTACAAACGCGGTGAGGTACTTTGTTTTTAACCGACTTCAAAAAGAAGGATCAATTCGGATGTTTGTATTTTTTTTTTATAATTCTTAGTGACACTATAATTTTATTAAAAAAAAACTTTTTTACAAAAAAATAGAACCGACTTCCAAAAAAAGTACATAATAACTTTAATTTCGGAAGTCGGTGTTTCTGGTTTTGTGTCTTCGTTTTTTGACGACGACTTCCGAAATTAACGTTATTAGACTATAACTACAATACATATTATACTAAACTAATAAATAACTTAATAAATAAAATATGTACAAGAGGCATAAAAAATCCGGTAGGAGTAAAGTTCATTGGGCATCAAAAAATTCGTCCACCTCGCTGTCAATGGGAAAAGTGCCCAGAACGTTAATATGTACTTTTTTTGGAAGTCAGTTCTATTTTTTTGTAAAAAAGTTTTTTATTTTTCACTTTTTAGTTGTGGTTCCCCATTAAATTGTGTCAACAGTTCATAGACATACGATAGCAGCAATCGCGGTTGATTTGCTGTCAATTTTTGAAGAGTGCCGTTGTCTGTCTCCGAAACACATCATCAGAATTATATTTAAATGGGACCATTTCGGAACACCCCCCTTTCGAACAAAAGAAGAATTTTGCAAATCCATCAATATATGACGGAGTTATGCTCGAAAATCATAAAAAAAAGGTGTGTGCGATTCACACACGATAGAAGTGAAACTTCAGTAAATCGACAAAAGAATGAGATGAATATATATAACAAGGGTAGGATAATTACAAAGTTTAATTGTTTAAAAATGAAAGTATTTTGATTAATTTTAAAAGATATTTTATATTTTATTTAACACTAGCGACCCGCCCCAGCTTCGCTCGGGTACAAATTATACATACAAACCTTCCTCTTCAATCACTCTATCTATTAAAAAAAACCGCATCAAAATCCGTTGCGTAGTTTTAAAGATTTAAGCATACATAGGGATATAGGGACAGAGAAAGCGACTTTGTTTTATACTATGTAGTGATAGTGATATGTTACATAATCTATTGCTCAAGTTCCATATTTTCAGTTTCAACAAATGATACAAGAGGCTTATGATAACTAAAATACGATACAAATGTTTTAGTTTCAATTTGGTTGATATATTTTTGGAATACTGCATCTTGCTTCATCCTACACATTTTTGTATTTGTGTCTCTTACCTGTCGTTTTTTCCGTTGCATCCGGTTTGAAATCACAACGATTCTAAAGAAGTTTCACTTCAAAAAATACTAACATCTGAATTGATAAACTCCTTCTTTTTGAAGTCGGTTAAAAACAAAATTGATTTCAGTAATATCCCTCAACGTTCAATGGTTTACAAAAATAAAACACCGAAAAACAAAGAGTTACAGCGAAATCTGATGTCATCGTTTGGGGCTCTCAGGCCCTGCGTCAGTACCTACCTATGTTTCAATTAATTCACATCAGTATTTAAAGGTTAAAAACATACCATCACTTTGATATTCCTCCTTCGGCACTATGATATCATCTAGTCTCTCACAAACAGTTGATATTTCCTCTTTGACAGCAATGCTTTCAATTTGACCGACATCAACTAGACTTATGATCTCAACAGAAGTTTTTGTAAGCCCACTGAAAAACTCTAGCTGGCCTCGGTTTACTAAAGTATTTGGCTGTAAAGGTTATAACAGTATAAGATTAAATAATAATAATCCTGATTCAGTGCTATACTGTTTCAGATAAATTTGCAATAAAGTACATTGACCTTTCCCTAATAACTCTTCGTAGGTACCTGAACAATTAAATATAAATCGTTTTTCATTATTAGACAATGTTAAGGATCACGAGAGATGTTGATTCGGGACAGCTTTGAGTCATTAATTCCGTTTTTCAAATTAAAAATGTCAATAAATGTAGGTGGGTCAATGACCGTTATTGCATGTTTATTAGGAACAACCTTTAATATATCATTTAAAGACTTATCTACATGCCTTGTTGACACTTCATGTAACCCACCGAGGGCAGGCTTTTACGTCGGCCAGAGGTCCAATATTGCCATACATGTAGCAATGCCACCTGTCTTTTGGGCACACTTCCAGTCGACAGCGATATGGAGGAATTTTTTGACACCATTTTTGTAGTTTTATTTAGTTTAGAGTTTTTGTTTTAAATATATATAGTTACTCAAGTATTTTATAAGTATGTAAATGATAATAAATCCAAATCTTACATATATCGCAGGCATCTGGTTGAATGAGTCAGTCGATTTGATGCCTAAGCCGTTCTTTAAACGCCGGCATTCAATGAAATGGCTGAACGACAACCAGCCGAGACAACAACGAGTAACGAGTCGAGAACATTTAGCCACATGGCTGGATGTCCTCTAACTCTAGTCATTTAGTTTAAATGGATATTGATGAATTTGTGATACCAATGATCATGATTATGTGTGTATAAAAGGCAATTTATAAAGCAAGAGCAAGCAAAGTGACCTCGGGACAAGGAGCATCCCGACTCAGTGCCCCTTGTGCTGGTGCTTAATGAATGGCCTAGTCGTCCAATTGAATGGCTAATTCAACCACATGGCTGCGAAATATATATAATGATGATAAACTTTAGTCACTCAAAAGATCCTCCGCAAATGGCAAAACTTAAGAAGTTCAACATATCCTAGGCACCAGCGAAATTTAGACACAGGATATCGGTATCACTCAGTTCAACACTTACTAAAATTAGAAGTAAAGTATGAGAATAAATGTCAGTTGCAGAATACCTCACCTCATTCATCATCTGAGCAAACAGCTCTTCAGCTTCCAGACATTTTCGCTGCAGTTGGCTGCATTGTTTTAGCTTAGCAAAGCAGAAGTAACAAGTGAGCATCGGTCTTGTGTCTTCAGTTACAAACTGCAACAAAACTTATCTTATACCATTCTACTGATGAATAGCACTACTACTTCTTATCATTACATACATAGTTATGCTGTCCAAGCAATACTGACCGCAGTTGGTGGTAAATGCTACTTTTGTTATGCCTCTCATACATCATACAAGCTGGTCAGAGAGTAATCTTAGAGCTCTTAAAGAAATGTCCTGGACCACAGTAAATGGGATAGGTAAATGACACGTAAAACCTAAAAACCCGCCAAACGCGTGACAGACTTTCCACATTTAGGGTTCCGTACCAAATGAGGGAATAACTATCAAAGGAAATCTGATTTATCAATATATTGGTATTTGTTAATGTAATCTATGTAATAATAAACATTATCACCAAATTTTAAGTTCATAGGTCAATCAATGGGAAGTTGAAAAGTTCTTCGAAACAAAATTTTGTGACAGACGGACAGACAGACACGTGAGTAACAGCAATAGGGCTCCCTTTGGACCCTTCGACTACGGAACCCTAGCAAAATATATAAAAACGTATCAACTTACTGGAATATTAGTGAGCGTTTCATAAAGCTCATGTAAATCCTTGTCTGCAACTATATACATGCGAACATTCTCCACTAAACATATCCTACAAATTGGCATTCTTTCCATTTTGGAACTTAAAGAATCACTTTGTTAACGATTTTATTAGAAAACTAATTAAAACTATGTTATTAATTGATAGCTGACGTGGCTCTACCTTATACGACTAATCATGAATTAAAACTTGTAAATATCGTGTGCTGTGATCGTCTAAACTTCATGCGACAGCATCAATCAGCCGGAACAGGCCGAGAAGATCTCTTGTATAGTCCGGGCCATCCTGAAGATTTTGTTTATAACTCTAATCACGTTATCATGATAAGCTGTTATCTATAAACCGGTAAATTCAAACTCATCACAAAACATTTTTATGACTTGATTGACAGTATTGACACTTGACACCTTGACTTGACATTGACTTTTTTTTTTCCTTCGCACTTTCTCGGGCAAGCTAAAGTCATAAACCATACCGCCTCGTCTTTAGTAATGTATTTTTATTTTATTTTTCCACTAGAATGCAGATGTAACACATTCTAATGTTTTTTTCAACAATTGGCAACAAAACTTCACTGAGGTTGTCAATACTACAACAAAATTCTCAGTTCTATTTTACCAAGATCGCGCCTGTTTCAATGATTCCACATATTTTCCAGTTGCGTAGACACTTGAGACACAAAACTACGCCAATTTTACAACACAATATCCACTAGGAATCAATAAACGAATAATTAAAATAGCCACTGAACTGCACTCGAGAAAATCCCGCCAAAAACCTCCTGTCATGTTAATTTTTTTTTTTGTTCCTTTTGGAATAAGCTAAGGGCTGAGACCATACTGCCTAGTCATTAGTAGTGTATTTTAATTTCTTTTCCCATTAGAATGCAGATGTAACACAATCTAATGTATTTTGCAGTATTTGACAACAAATGTGTCGAGTCAGCCTTCTCGGCAAACTTCGCTGAGGTAGTCAATACTACATTAAAATTCTCAGCTCCATTTTACCGGTGAAGTGAACGTGAAGTGGGGTGTCAATCCATACAATCAAGGCGGAAAGACAGCCCACTTCACAATCACTTCACCTAAGTTTTCACGGTGAGATTTTACTGAATAGCACTACTGTACAACTGTCTCACTTAGAATTGATGCCAAATGTCATAATTTTGTGAAATACTTACATTTGGCATCAATTCTAACTGAGAGAGTTGTATTGATGATTTTAATGATTATAATCTATAAATACATACTTGCTACGGCCGCGAATCAAAATTTGACCAAGATACAACCTGACAAATCTTGAATTATTTGAACGGTAAGACAGAAATAAAAGAAAAGTTACACATATAGATTTTAAAATGCCCGTTCCAAAGCTAGAACTTTTTCGGCGGAGCTGCGTTTACATGGCTCCCCTAATTTACAATTCTTTGCCTAGATCAATTACTCAGCTACCCTTCAATAAGTTTTGTGTTACGTTGCGGATGTGGTTGTTACAAGAATGTTTTTATTCGATAGATGAATTTTTTCTAAAGTGTTCCTGTAAATTCTATACATTAAAGCACAGATATATTTTTAATTGTTTACTAAATAAATGAATTGACAAAATGTAGGTTTATCATAAATATCATAATTAGTGTAAAAACTTGTACTATTGGCCAAATGTGTGTTACTTAATATTTTATATAAGAACTTCATGTACCCACCATATTTGATGCAATAAATAAATTGAATTGAATTGAATTGACATTGACCTGCAAATTGCAAAAAATGTAAGAAAATTTGAATTTCGCGGGCTACCCTGGCGCTTCCACCTTAAGCGTTTTATTCACGATCCATCCCAGCTGTACGTCCGCTCAAGGCTGCGGAGCTGAATGTTACATACATCATATGGCGCGGCAATGACACGGCAATGACGCGGCAATGGCACGGCAATGGCACGGCAATGGCATGGCAGTGGCACGGCAATGGCACGGCAGTGACACGGCAATGGCACGCAATGGCGCGGCAATGGCACGGTAATGGCGCGGCAATGGCACGGCAATGGCGGGATTTTCATGAGTGAAGTTCAGTGGCTGTTTCAATTATTCGCTGTTTTAATTATTATTAATGATTCCTTGTGGCTATTGTGATGTAAAATTGGTGTAGTTTTGTGTCTCAAGTGTCTACGCAACTGGAAAATATGTGGAATCATTGAAACAGCCGCGATCTCGGTAAAATGGAGCTGAGAATTTTATTGTAGTATTGACTACCTCTGCGAAATTTGCCGAGAAGGCTGACTCGACACATTTGTTGCCAAATACTGCAAAAACACAACACACACACCTGCATTCTATTAGAAAAAGAAATATAAATTCTACTAATGACTAAGCTGTATGGTCTCTGACCTTAGCCTGTTCCAAAAGGAACAAAAAAATAAATAAAAAAAGTGCGAAAGTTGAGGTCTCCGTTAGGAGTATATGTATTCTGTGGTTGAGGTTATTTTATCAAAGTTTGATATTTTTTATCGCCGAAAGTATTTATTTCTTAAAGTTGAAATTTTGTGAAATTGCTCAAGATAACAAGTACTTTCTACAAAAAAATAAATTGAAGAGTCTACTCAACTGTCCTTATTCTATAGTTGAGCCTAAAATGGATATTCATTATTACAAGCATTGTTTAGTACCGCAATGTATCAGTTCAACAATAAAAACTCCAAAGAAACTGTTTTTTTACGTGCCTAACGATAAACAAATAAGGAGAAAGTGGCTACAGCTTGCAAGACGGGATACGAATGTGTCTTCAATTTCTCGAATGTATTTTTGTGAAGATCATTTCGATGTAAGTGTTTATCAGGTCTATTTGTAATTCTACAATATATTTTTTGTGTTCTTATAATAACAATATATTTGCTTTTTGCTACAGTTACCAAATGATATGGAAAATTACGTTAATTATCAAATAATGGGATCTCTAGAAAAGTTACGATTGAAACCAGGTTGTTTACCTAGTAAATTTGAATGTCAGCCAGACAGAAGAAAGCGAACGTGTAGCAGTTTAAATGGACCGTTTATACCGAAGATGATGCAATTAAAAAAGTGTATAAATGAATCGGTTGAGAGCAGCACTGTAGTAGCCAGTACCAGTGGTGCTAGCTTAATTCCTGAAGATACTTCAAACTCAACTCCAGGTATACTTACATTAATGCGTGGGCTTGCAGACAGCGAGTAATGGGTAGCTCGTTATCCGATAAGGACCTGGGCCGAAAGTCAACGGCGCGAAGTGTTCCACGTGCAGTTGTGCACCTCAGGACCGGCCAGGGCCGATGCTTGCCTAGGGGTCGTGGATAAATTCGAAAGAGACTCACGACGCCCCTTTACACAGGCAACGAAGGAACAGGGGTGGGTTAGGCCCTCCCGCTCCACCCAGAGCAGGAGAAGTCATTGAATGATTTTCCAAACCAAAAAAAAAAGGTACTTACAATAATAGTGACTAGTAATTGTTTCATTATTAATTGCTAGCGACCCAGCCCTGCTTCGCTCGGATTTAAATTATACACCAAAACTTTCCTCATGAATCACTCTGTCTATAGGTGAAAACTGTATGAAATTCCACTAAGTAGTTTTTGTGTTTATCACGTACAAACGCAGCGAGGAACTTTGTTTTTAACCGAATTCGAAAAAGGAGGGGGTTCTATGTTCGACTGTATGTATTTTTTTTATGTATATCCACTGATTTCTCTGTCAGTTGTGGACCGATTTTCTAAATTATTTTTGATCTGAAAGAATATACTCCAGAGGTGGTCCCGTATAAATTTTATCGAAATTGCTTCAGCGCTTTTTGAAAAACTGAACAAAAATGAAAAATATGTATACATACATGACGTTTTGGTTTGCTCCAATTATGAGTATGTTTAATTTCCACACACCATGTTGTTGAGGTTTTGAGTTCTGGGGTACAACAACTAAATAGTGAAAAATAAAACTTTTATAACGGTGTCAAATAACGAAGAAACGAAAATAGAAACACCGACTTCCGAAATTAAAGTTATTTTTTAATTTTTAGCGTATTTTCTTTTTGGAAGTTAGTTGTTTTTTTTTGGAAAAAAGCTTTATAATAATGTTGTGATAGTGATAGTGAAAATTTTCTTGAAACAATCTAATAATAAAATTGACAATTTATTTCAGTTTTACCCCAGGAAGAAGGTGTTAAAGTACTAATAGCAGATAGAGATAGGAGTAAAGCTACTCCATCCAGTATTAAGCTAATGGACCAGGCAACGTCACCATTAAAATCTCTACATAAATCAGTTTCTCCATCTTCATTCCAATTGAAATATTCCATGAAATCATCAAAGCCATCTCGATCTAGTATAAATAAAGGAATAGAAAAGCTGTCAATTTGTAGAGTATGCTTAGCAGAGAATGTCCGCATGTATGTTGTTAACAACAAGAACTTGCATGAACTGTATGAGAGGCTGACGGATAATCCAGTAAGTTGATACTTATTATAACAAATTTTTAGCGCATCAACCGTTTTAGCTCTAAGGAAAACATAATCCTAATCACTGACATCACTGAAGAAAAATTGTGTAAGATAACCTAAAGATAGGATAAACTAGCTACCTGCGTCGGCTTCACACGGTTGTAAATTCATCCGTATCAAAAACCTTTGCATGATCATACCTTATTATCATGCAAAGGTTTTTGATACAGTTTGTTTTGGTCAGTTTGCGGTTTAACAGAAAGGTAGATGCGGAAAGTGACTTTATTTTGTACCATGTAGAGATTAAGTCGCCAATCCACCTTGAGCAAGAATGAACACTTTCTCTGTATGAGAAGAGTCATACGAAAAGCGGTGCCGACGACTTAATGATGGTATGTCTATATAATATATTGTTAGGGTTATCCTCGAGAGTCGATGGCGCGTAGTGTTCTAGGCGCGCCTCAAAGAGTTGGCAGCAGACCATGGCCGATGCCTGCCCAGGGGTTGTGGATAAATTCGAAACAGAGTTACCGCGCCTCTGGGCACTTTGGGCAGGGAAGGAACAGGGGTGGGTTTTATTAAGTAAGAGTCTGACACGCCCTCCCGCTCCACGCAGAGCGGGAGATGTCATTGGATGATTGCCCACCCCCCCAAAAAAAAAGGTCATCCCCTTGCACTTTCCCATTTTATTTGAGGTCTTTGTTTTCATTTTTATTAATCTTCATCGTCTTCTCTACACATATCATCTGTCACACAGTCTATCTATTGTTTCTCTGGTCTTCTCCTCTTGTTACCATCCACATTCACTCTGTAAACTTTCCACACATTTATCAATCACCGGTGTCAGTTTCTAACTTCTACTTAGACGGTATTACAAGATCTCAGTCATATGATAGAAATAAATGTTTTCATAAGAACATAATTATTTATGACAAGTTTTGTTGCAGTTTATAACCAAAGACAATAGACCGATGCTTGCTTGTTTCTACTGCTGCACTAAACTAAAGCAATGCTGCCTATTCCAGAGAAAATGTCTGGAAGCCGAACAGCTGTTTGCCCAGATGATGAATGAGGATTATGAGGTGAGGTATTCTTCAACATAATTCTCTTAAGGCGCAGCTATATGACTTTTAATAGTTTTTAATTGAACATCACGTCTAAACGACTTGTCTTATTTCTTTGAAAAAAATATATGTTACTCTAGACAATTTCCGTGGTAATTTGATCTCAGAATATTTGAAATTATATTTTTACATAGTGTAATTAATTTGTAAAGTTATGTCTAACTCGGATAAAAAATTGAGAATCACGCAAAATCTTTAAAGCGTATTTTATGAAATCATAAATAATTAAATGATCTTAAAAATGGTGAAGGTTTCATAAAATACGCTTTATAGATTTCAGTGGTCTCAGTGTTTTAGTTTAATACCTACTTGTTGTTTTATGTGTAATAAATGAGCTCAGCAAAGAACACCAAGCAAACCACTCAAGGTCGTTGGCAGTTAATAGCGCCATAACATTTCGAAAGTCTGACAACACTTCTTGCCAAGATTGGTTATCTGACTTTCAGGCTTCTTTCAACAAATAACACCTGTCTAAGATCTAGAAGTATCAAGTGACAGCTGGGCCAACAGCTTAACATGCTATCCGAGGCACGGAGGGGTCTCAATATGTAATACCCATTACACATCTAATACTAATATTGTCTTTTACAGCCAAAACCGTTAATAATCCAAGACCAATTAGAGTGTTTTAATGGGTATATTCAATCACCTATGGTGCATGTAAGTATAGGTGATGAATGTGAATCAGAAAGTGATGATATCAAAGAAGAGTTACCAGCTGTTTGTGAGGAAGCTGATGATATCATTGAGCCAAAGGAGGAACTTCAAAGTGATGGTATGTTTTTAAGAACAAGAAATTAAATGACAAATCAATACTAATATAATAGAAGAAAAAATAACCGCTATCCCTACTTCCCCACTAATTTATAAATGTGAAAGTAACTCTGTCTGTCTGTTACGCATTCACGCCTAAACTGCGGAACTGATTTTAATGAAATTTGGTACAGAATTAGACTAGACCTTGGGAAAGGACATGGGCTACTTTTTATCCCGGTCTACGCAGGTAAAACCGCGGGGCGCAGCTAGTCTTATCTATATCTATTTATATAAAACAAATTCGGGTTAGTTATGCCATTTATAACTCAAGAACGGCCGGACCGGTTTTAATTATCTTTGATTTGTTGGATTTGTCTCCGCTCTGAATAGCAGAATACCTAACTAATAAAACTCGGAAAAATTCACGAAAAAAAAAATATGAAGAAAATTAATTTTCTCATACATTTTTAACCGATTTCGAAAAAGGAGGAGGTTCTATATTCGACTGGAAGTCGGTGTCAAAAAACGAAGAAATAAAATGCAAACACCGACTTCCGAAATTAAAGTTATTTTTTAATTTTTAGTGTATTTTCTTTTTTGGAAGTCGGTTGTTTTATTTTTGTAAAAATGTTTTTTATGTATGGAACGAACAGTTATTTCAAAGAGGGTGAAAGGAAACGATTTCGTGGTCGACAACACTTGGACTGTTCCGTATTCGCCACTACTTGCCAAATCATTCAAAGCACATCGCAAAGTGGAATATTCCAATTCAGTGAAGTCCATCAAATGCATTTGCAAATATGTCACGAAACGTAGCGATATGGCAGTTTTTGGCGTTCAGATTTCTAATACCAACGATGAAATCACACACTATCAAGTTGGTCGATATTGAGCTGCAATGAGGCGATTTGGCGTAAATTCTCAATCTCATCCCAATTCATGGACGTCCTCCCACTCTTGTACATTTTTTTTTATTCTGGGGGTGTGGGAAATCATCCAATGACGTCTCCCGCTCTAGGGTAGAGCGGGAGAGCGTGTCAGACTCTTACTGACTAAAACCCACCCCTGCAAGGAGCAGACCCCTGCCCTGAATGCTCAGGGGCGAGGTAACTCTATCGAATTTATCCTCAACCCCTGGGCAGGCATCGGCCATGACGGGCCCCACCATGAAATACTGACAACTCTTTGAGGCGCGCGTGGAACACTACGCACCGTCGACTCTCGGGCCTGGTGCTGATCGGACGGCGAGCTACCCATTACTCGCCGTCTGCAGACCCGGGTCCACGGTGGCCGGAGATCGTCTCTCGGCGCCGGAAACCCCTGGCGTCTCCTGCGGCGGCTGCTGCTGAGGGCGTGACTCTGTTGTTGAGTCTCCCTCACCCTTGCCGCCTCCCTCTTCGCGAGCATTACTGCTTCGCAGAAGGAGGAGGCGGCTTCCCATTCCCTCTCGCTCCGTACCAGGCCAGAACCAGGGCCGGGCGTGAGAGGTCGCTGCCGCCTATCGCATCCACGAGGACACGGCGGTGCTCTGTCCAACCGGGGCAAACCTCCACCGTATGCTCCACCGTGTCCTCTGGGCACTGTTGTACATTTGGCGGTGCATCTGGAGAATGGTCAAAGCACCTTACGTCTTGTGGTCCGTTGATGCGACGGGCTTGGCGGAATCAAATTATGCAATTGCGTCGCTCACTCCCCAAAATGTAACCGCTAGAAAACCGACAGGCGAGCAACTCGGCGTCTATGCTCAAGACTTTGGAGCTTGGTATTTAAATATATATGGTATTTCAGGAACTACTAATGTCATAGACTGGACATTTTATCTAATATTTATACTTATTTGTCATTTTTCTCGGTCATCCTGCCACATGTATGAACAATGCACTCTTCACTGTTTTTGTTTACTTACAGAGCTCGAACTGGAAAATCTAAACAACAGCTATTCAGACATAGAAGATATGCCAGCACAACAGTCTGAGTCAAGTTCAGAAGATGATCTGCCTTTAATAAAAATTAAAAAAATAGAAGGGGAAGAAAAGCAAAAAGTAATGAGGAAACGAAAAGCCAGTGACACGCAACGTAAGTATTAGTTAGTTAATTATTTGTTAAGCCAACTTAAAAGAAAAGCATCCTGTCTGTCTCCTCTTGAGTAGCATAAACACAATATGCTACACCTCTGAGTAGTTGCTCTCTCTGGAGAGCACACTCCTACTGCCAAATGTCTCAAACACTTCTGCTTAAGGCGCAGTCATACGACTTTTTTATGGTTCTTAATTGAACATCACGTCTAAAGGGCGGATTTTAAAAAATTTGTACTTACATTGACTTTTCAGTGTGTCCAACAACTTCCATTCTATTAGTTAAAATAGACTTGTATTATTGATGTGGTGTTTTTCGGAAATATTAATAGTAAACTTAAAAATTCCAACGTAAAAATATACAGGGTGTAACGGAAAGGTGTGGTCATATTTTAAAGACTGCATCTGTCCATCGATATGAACAACTTTCTTCAAGAAAATCTGAGGAAATTCTCAAAAATTTTTTTTACCTCCCATACAAATATTGATCAGCTGATGATAACTTTGTATGGAAAGTCCAATTTTTTTTTGGAAATTTTCTATTTTTTCTTACAGAAAGTAAGAGAGAGAAAGTAAGTAAAGTTCATTTCCATGGGCAGAACCGGTCCTTAAAATATGACCACACCTTTCCGTTACACCCTGTATAGGGTAGTATATAATTTTAATTAAAATAAAGCAAAATCAGTAATATTTTATTGCATTTTTACCATGTCCTCTCTTCAGTTTGCAACTTTCATCTTTTCATTAGAACTCAATATACAGAGTACTGATCACATGTTCTATTTCATTCTCATGCTATATTCATTGTTTTTCGAATATTAAACAGCAAAAGCTTTGTAAGTTAATTAAATAATAACTAATTAGTAATAAATCTCAGTCCAAATATTTGACATAGGTTGTATATTCCACTGACTAACGGGTATTTGAGCAACTTGGAGTATTGCATTTCTACTATTGTGGTATTTTTTACAATAAACTGGCAATCTTGCTGGCATTCTGACAGCCGCACCGCCATATTGTATCATTCAGTCGGTTTCGTGAGTCAGTGAAGTGTGAAGCTAAGGTGAAGTGCTAACAGATTTCCACTGATTAACCGCGGTTTTTAAGGTAACAAAAAAAATTTTGGTTTATTATTAGTTAGCAATTAATAGTTTATCTTCCATTTGCGTGAAATACATAGGAGTCCCCCAGAAATAAGGTTTATTATGTCCGCAGAAAATTAAAATATTGTCCTTGTCACGGTTTCGTTATGCTCCGCTGACCAACATTTTCAAAAACGTTAGTCAATCGAACAAATTGTTAGTCAGCTGATCGCTAAAGTCAAGTGCATACTGAGTTTTTTGTATTTTTTTAAATTAAATTTTTAATTAATTGATTTAAAAAAATATTTCACTAATGGGAATCTATATACTACACCTGACTAATATCCCTATTAATATTATTAAACGCTAAAGTAACTCTATCTGTTACGTTTTAACGACTAAACCGTTGAATCGATTTTAATTTTTGATATTAAGGTAGCTTGAATCCTGAACAAGGACATGGGATACTTTTTACTGTGACAACCGACATCCATGCAAGAAGCTTATATTTTATTTTGGTAAAAAGAAAGCTAAGTGGGAGTGGGTCACTAATACTGTATAATCTGAACAATTTAACACCTGCATTAATTTGTAGGAATCACAATGGCTCTCACAACTGCAGAACTAGCAAAAAGACACAGAGAGAAACTTAAAAATAATCCAGAGAAGTTTAAAGAATACAAGAAAAAGCATGCGGCCCTAGTTAAATCCAAAACAAAAAAAAATTGCGAACTAACGGAACAAGAAAAAGAAAATAAACGAAAAAAATGGAGGGATCAAAAACGTAAACAAAAATACAATAAAAAACCAGTCAATACACCTAACCAACCTTACCTACAACGTAGATTAATATAATTTGTACATATGTAAGTATTGTAGTATTGGGGGGCCTGGTGACCTGTAACACAGGTATATTATGCCTTTTTCGGGCACCAGTCTCACAAATGTTAAGCCTATTTTTTAGATTAAGCCACACACAAGTCTACATCAACATTTGTGATGAGAAAATAAATGTATACATTATTATTATTATTAGATTAATCAAAGAAAGAGAAAGAATAAACAACACAATCTTGCAAAAAATATAAAGAAACGTTAATAAATACGAAATCAGGTTTTAACTACATCTCTACAAACAAAAAAAAAAAAACTATACCGCTTGAATGTACGCTCAGGAAAAACAATTCGAGACTTAGAAACAATAGTTAGTAAAATGAAAGCAAGGGAAGACATTTGGAGCGTACGTTGAAACATGCGTACAAAAAAATTAAAACAAATAACTAAAAAATGGTTTATAAAAGTATTATCGAAAATGATAAGTGTTAGAAAAGCTAAGAAGAAGACATATTTATTTATTTATAAAAGGTAGCTTCACAGCTGACAATAAGTAAACATAAATTGGATAATTCTAAAGAATACGCCAATTACGAAGAAAGTTCAAAATAACAAGACTAGAGAAAAAAGGATTGTGTGGTTTTATGAAACCACGGTAAAAGTGAAACTTTTTTTCTCATTATAGACATTTAACTAAAAAATTTTGGAATAATATTCCATTAACCTGTTAGGCCCTGAGACTCACCGGTGAGTTTGACAAAAAAAAAAAAAAATTTAAGAGAGAAAAAAAAAAATCGGCTGTCAACCCGGGTGGTCGTCGGGGTTCAATTTGACAACCCGGATTTGGCCGCTGGGGCAGAAGGGGTATAAAAATCGCTTTATCAATCTTAATTTTATACTTGGAAAATTGTAATGATAATGGGAAATATTAAAAGTAGACTAAGTCTCCAACTGATATTTTTATTGAACTCTGTGTCTTAGCTCTGGTTAAAAATATTGATTGAAAAGGATTAAAAATGATGAAATTTGAATACTTTTGAATACTTTCAATTCTTTTTCATGTATATATAGATATAAAGTTTACATGGGGTGACTGATTCCCAATAATTTTCGATCAATATTTTTAATCAGGTAGAGTACGACATACATAATAATAAAATTCAATTCCTTTCAAGCGCTCAAAATTGAAATTAATCCATTAACAACAACATGCGCCCAGCAAAAAGTTCTAACAATTCAAATAAATTCGATATAAAAACTACGTTTACTCACCAAGATCTTCTTTCCTTTTTCTATAAGCACGTGCTCTGTCGGCGTTCTGTTTTTTCACACCGCACCTCACCACCACCACCACACCCACCACCCTCCACCACCACTACCCAATCCTTTTGCTCAATCTCTGATACTAACTGCCACCAACCTGCGGCAAATTGGGCTCATCACATCCCTGTTATGAAATTAATCAGAGACATAAAACCTGGCGTAAACGTCGCTCTCGTGTATTCAGACGGCCCCAGCTCACAGTACCGCAAAAAAAAATACAAGCTTAATTATGCAACATGGTCGTTTACGGAAAGCGGGCACGGGAAAGGAGTTGCTGATGGTATTGGCGGTAAAGCTAAGAGAATTCTTGATCAACAAGTCAGTTACGGTCGCGACGTTGCAAACGGTTCCGAAGCTTACGAGGTATTGAACAAATGCATGCCTTCGACAAAATGTTTTTTACATTGCACACTCTGAAATTGCCAATTTCAACAAATTGATTCCCAAAGATTTGGAAACTGTAGTAGGTACAATGAAAATACACCAAATTATATCAACCACTGGAAATACAATTCAGCACAGAACTCACACGTGCTTTTGCAGAATTAAGAGAGGATTATGCAATTGCTTTTCGCCTCAAACACACACATTCAACAACATAAAAATATACAAAATCATTCAAAGATACAACATACACAACAACATACACATACACACACACACATACACATATCCAACACACACATACACATATCCAACGAATAGTTCTATGAAATCCATCGCTACTCGCCCGGTGACTGTAGGTGTTGAACTTCATGCAAACGACACCGACAAATCTATTACATCTAGTGAAAATGGCAATGTAAATGCAATCTTGACAAAAAGCTCTGAATCTTAAATTGCTAACTCCACTGATATTAATATCGATGCCGAAGCTTACGCACCTACTGTTGTTTCTGGAAATTACAATGATAAGTCTGATTTAATATCTATAACGTTTGAAGCCGATATTCACGCACCTCCAGTTCATATTGAAAATAATAATGACATGAAGCCTGACGTAATAACCATAAATGACGACCACGAAATTCACGTACCTTCTGTTATATCTGAAAAAAATTACAATGATAAACTTATTGAAATAAATGAAAACGACTTTTTTAAAATAGATGCTGATGATGTATGCTATGAAAAACTTATGGCTGAGAAAACGTATGAAATAACTGACGACGCTGAAATTCACACACCTCCAGTTAATTTTGAAAAATTTCATGTAATACCAGATGTAATAGATATAAATGATGACCACAAAATTCTCGATGCACCTCATGTAACATCTGAAAAATTTATCGATGGTGAGATTTTTGAAATTAACGTTGATGACGTTTTTACAATAGAGGCTGATGGTGCATGCTCTAAAGAATCTTTGTTCGATAAAATGTTTAAAAATAGTTTTCCATCTGAGAGTTGTTCACTAAAAGATAACACACCACAAATTATTAATAATCCTTTGAAGGCTATCCAAGTGAACATAAAAAATTTAAAAACTTTTACTCCCAATGAAAACATTTGCACCAGGAAACGCTCAACAACCAATAACAATGAAAATTATTGTGAACCAAAGAAAAAAAATCTTTATTTTTACCAAAGACAACAAATGTTGAAATGAAACATGATGTGATAAGAGCAACCAAATAGCTGAAAACTATCGTAACTCGTACTTTGCAGTGCGATAGTTGCAAGAAAAAGTTCCCAATAGCTACTTGTATGACAAAATGCATGAGTTGTAAGAAAAGGATTTGCCCGGATTGCAGTGACAACTGCAAGCATTTTGACTATATTTGTGATACATGCTACGGAGAATAAAAGCAAAATAGGGCTTATGACCTGGCTTTTTTTCAAACGTCGTTGATTTGATCGTGAAACGTTCGCCTTGGCTGTCTCCTTCCAACATTTCCATTCACTCTTGCTTCATAAATTTGTTTAGTCACACCTCATTCATTCTTTCTCAAATCATCTTCTTTCACACCACATTGTATCACACTGTTCCTAATTCTATCATTTAATTTCATCCCAATCATACTTCTCAATGCCCTCATTTCAACTGCATTGATTCTACTTTCATGTTTCTTCTGCCACTCTCAACAACAACTATTCCCTCTCCACGTGACTAAACTACTTTAGCATTCCTTTCTCAATTTTAGTCATGAATACTTCTTCTTTCACACCACATTGTTCCTTTAGCACGCTGTTCCTAATTCTTTCATTCATAATCATATTTATTTGCATTCAATTTCACGCCAATCACATTTTCAATGATCTCATTTATTTCATTCATGCATACTTATAATATCCCTTTCAGCATCACTAATGTTTATTTCCTAACGAGGTACATGATATTTTATTACCAAAGATGTTATAATTGATATGTCGGTATATGAGTAGTTATATAGTTTTTATGTATGTATTCCGTGAGTGTATCCGTGGCTTCACAGGCCCTATCAGAATACCAGCGCTGTGATATTTATTTTATAAATGTCGCAGCATATACTGAGATAGGTGCTTTTTTGGCCTCGCACAGGTCTTACCTATGTTTTTTCTTTATATTTTTTGATTATGTGGTTTTTTTTTATGTATTAATATTGTTTTGATGGTATGTTGTAAAATAATTGTGTTTTTCTGTGCGAAGCACAAAATAAACTTTATTCTTTCTTTCTTTCAGTAGGTATTTAAGTTTTTCTTTTCAAGTTTTCTTTCTAAAAGACGGCGGATCTCTTATATCTTAGGTTTAAGTAAAATATTATTACCAAAAATGTTATAATTAATATGTCGGTATAGGAGTAGATATTTAAGTTTTTTTTTCAAGTTTTCTTTCTAAAAGTCAGCGGATCTCTTATATCTTATATGTGGACTTTTGTGTCAATCTACTGAAGGATCGTCAGTGACTCCTGTTCAACCATTACGCAAATATAATATGTCTAACAAATAAAAAACGCTCACTTCAACTATTGTAATAATGTCAGAATATCGTACCATTAGTACCGTTGCTGTCGTAATTTGATCTGAGAATATTTATTTAATTATATTTTTATAACATAGTGTAATTCATTTGTAAAGTTATTTCTAACGCGGATAAAAAATTGAGAATCACGCAAAAATTATAAAGCGTATTTTTATGAAACCTTCACTATTTTAAAGATCATTTAATTATTTATAATTTAGTATAAGTAATTTAGTTAAATACCTGTTGTTTTATGTGTAATAAATTAATAATGCGTCTAATTTCGAACAGCGCTCTTTGATGGGCGAGTCCTATTACTGGGTGGACATACGACGCGTTACGTGAGCTCAGCGCAGAACACGCAAGCTAACCAATCAAGGTCATTGGCAGTTAATAGCGCCTTAAAGTATTGAAGACTGATTGCTGTTACAACAGAACAGTTCTGTGTTTAGGATTGCTATCATTCTTCTTTACTTAAGGCGTATATAGCCGCCAAGTGGCGCCCTCATTGATAAAAAATCGTAGCAAAGCATAGAAAATAAAGATTAAAGAAACCTATGTTGCGTTTGTTACAAAGAGGATAAGGTATTGTTATGTTGTTAAAACAGGACTCAAAATGTTTCGTATCCAAAGTAGTAAGCAAAAGTACCAAAAACGGCCGTTTTTGGTACTTTCGCTTACTACTTTCTTACAAACGCAACATAGGATTCTTTTTTTATGAGAGGTTCGTTCGTATTTCACTACAGTTTTTGAAATAAAACTTCTTTACGCACGCTTGACTTGGGGAGTAATCTGGTGAATGCGTGACGAGAGCGTTACTAAAAGTGTGGTCGGGCGAGGCGAACGGAAGAGATGGAGCTAAAAAAGTTTTTACTTCAGTCGTGTGGTCTAAAGCACACTCGTTTATTTTCACACATTGTCACTTGAGCACTGAAGTTTAGTATTGTAGGGTTATATAATATTTAAAAAAAACACTTCATCACCGAATTTCGAATTAATAGTTCAGAGAGCACGTCTGCTCAGAACAACGTCCGAGCAGGGGCGGAAACATAAAGTCCCCAGTAACGGGTGACTACCGAACCCTGCTGCGCATGGCCCGACATGCACTTGGCCATTTTTTTCGTTTTCTTGCTGACTGTTGCAATTACTCATAGAGAATGAGTCTTGACAACGTTTTTGTAAGTTGCGCCTAATCGATAATATTACACTTAGGAAGGCTGAGATGCAGTTTATTGTCAAGACAGTAATCCGCAAGTCTTGGAACATAAGGCAGTCATTAACAGTTTGTACAATTTTATACAACTTTAGATCATCAGCATAAACGAGAAATTTAGTATTTCTAAAACATTTATATCATTTATATACAGCGTGGAGAAGACAGTACGACAATAAATGAAAACACGGACAATACTAGTTTATAAGAATAAGTTTAAGCTATCAAAAATATCCTAACATCGAAAATAAAAAAATAAAAATTTCAAACAAACTAAATGGCATAAAACTAGAAACGAAATAGAACACCATTTATAAATATGAGTTCACTAACCTGTCGTAAGAGCGGCAACAACGCGCGGTCCTGTAGCGACTTGATTTTTTGGCTTTTAATTATGGATTAATGCTCAGTAAAATTACACTGAATCACAGATTATTAACCAAATAATCAGGCATCTCTCAACGGCGTGTTATTTATTAATCAAATTATTAATCACGATCAGGATGTAGGTATGAAAGTCACTAAATTTTTCGTTTTTCAATATGGCCGCCATGAATTCGAATACACAAATTGCACCGACGTAAAAGGTTATTTCTAACGTCTGACAAAAGGTCCCCATTCGCAGCCATGTGTTTTAATTTATTAAAAGATATGATTATTCTATGTTTTAAATCATCAACAGTATCAACAGCTGTTGAGTACACTTCATTTTTGATATGACCCCACAAGAAAAAATCCAGTGGTGTAAGGTCGGGGGACCTGGCTGGCCAACGCGTTGGTCCATAACGGCCAATCCACTGCTGTCCGAACATTTGAGACAAACGCTCTCTAGCAGACACCACTGAATGAGCTGGTGCTCCGTCTAATTGGTACCACATCTGCCTGAACGCAGTTACCGAAAGCTCATCCGTGTACTCGCAAACATGTCCATTGAGGAGTTCTAAAAACTTTTCAGCATTTAAATTTCCATCAATGAAAACCGGACCGATAATAGTATTTCTATGAATGCCAGCCCAAACATTCACAGTAAATCTGTACTGGTGCGAAGTCTCCCGTCCTAGACGCGGATTCACGCGGCTCCAGTAACGAAGATTCTGTCTGTTCCATAAACCGTTCCTTGTAAATGTACTTTCATCAGTCCACATCACATTGTACAAGAAATCCGGATTCTCGAAATGTTTGTTTTCAATCCAGCGACAGAAGTTTTCCCTAACTGGTTTGTCTCTAGGTAACAATGCATGCAATTTCTTGTATTTATACGGCTTCCGTTTGTCGCGTTTTAACACTTTAAGAATAGTTGTATGGTCAACACGAAAATGTCGACCTGCCCTTCGCGAACTACACGTTGGGTTGCGTTCAAAATAATTTAAAATTCGTTCCTCAAGGGTCACTCTTACACGTGGAGGAGCACTATCCACATGCGGGATTAAGGATCGATTTTCTCGCATCCTCTGGACAGCTTGGACAATGGTGCGCCCGTTGGTCGGACAAAATCGAGTGTTTCCAAACCTCTCTCGCTATGTCCGTATAGCCAAAGCGGCGTTTCTTTGACACTCCCCATAAATTAAAATCATGTCGGTGTACTCCGAAGCTGTGTAATTGTAGCGCGGCATGATTATTAAAAAAAAAACACGAAAACAATAAAAACTAAGCGTCTAATTTCGCACAATTCACTCACTGTTTAACTAAATACCTATTAAAACGTTACGTGTCCTGTCACTAAAATAAAGCGTCCAATTTCGCACTAATACCGTCGTAAATGAATTTACAAATTTAAACACGAGCGGCGGGGAAGTCCCTCATCAAAGGCGGGCGCGCGGCGCGAACGAAAGTTAGCGGCACCTGAGGACGCGTGACTCGTCACAGGATCGCGGCGGCCGGCGACACACTAACATAAATTTGTTGTAGCAAATTTCTTCAAGAAAGCGAAGTAACAAACGAAACTAGATTTATCTCTTTCGCACACACTAAATTTTTTATTAATATTATGAGTGCATTGCAATTTCCGCATTCGTTACTTTCTTATCCAACTCTGATGACACGCTTTATGACTCTTATTACTCAGAATTAAGGTATAATTTTCACTAAATCAGATGAAAATACTAATTTGGCGAAAGTGTTTAAGTAGCGAGTTGGCAACGTGGCTTTAATGTTTTGATGTTTATACCGATGTGGGTCGTTAACCTGACAGTGTTTCCCTATTATCAGATACATCATGTAGCAAATGTTAAAAATCGAAAATAATTTCCTGTTACTAAACTACTGGATATATTCAAATGATTTTTTGTATGTAGACTGAGAACGTCTTGAGGTATGCGAGGTTTAATTTAATGTCGTATTGTCATCACCACTCTGTATATGATAAACAATAAAGGTCCCAGGATTGAGCCTTGTGAAACACCGGAGGTTATAGGCACAGAACCAGACTGATAGCCATTTACTACAACCTTTTGTTCTGTTCTTAATATAAGAAGAAAACCAGCGATGCAATTTTCCCCGTATGCCTTTGAACGCTATTTTGTTCAATAGAATTTCATGGTCGTTCTTGTCAAAGGCCTATTTGAAATCTGTATAATCAGCGTCTATTTGCAGACCGTTGACGATGTTTTTGAAGAGATAATTAGTAAAGATAAGTAGATTGGAGATGGTCGACCGCAGCTGAACGAACCCGTGTTGTTCTGGGATGATAGCGCTGTGTAAGATAGGATAAAGTTCATTGTGCACGAGTCTTTCAAAAAGTTTTGACAATGCCGACAGAATCGAAATAGGTCGATATTGCTCTATATCGTCTTAGAGCCATTTTTATGTAAGAGTGTGATGTTAGCCCGTTTCCATACATCAGGAAAAACACAATCACTTAAACACTTGTTATAAATAATATAGAGTGGCTCATAGATACTACCAGCGGTGCACGTAAGGAAAAAAGGCTGGTAACCATCGGGGCCCGTTCTTTTGGACGGGTCAAGTGATTTCAGCTCTTTTAGAATTTTAGATTCCTCAATATACAGATTATCAACCAAAACAGCGTTAGGATTACACTGGACTGTCACCGTGTCGACACCGGGCGTCGAAACGTCGGTGGCAATTGTTTCCCGGCCGGGACACGGCCAAGCATGGATCACTTCATACAAAAAGTATACTATAGATGTTTGACCATCTCCCGGTCCAGGCACGTCCGGGCCCGATGCACAAGTTCATGTTACTCCGTGTCGCCACCGGGCCGTGCCCCGGCCGGGGCAAGGCCGCGGCACGGTCTAGCGTGAGTCATTTCATACAAAATGTATACTATAATCTTTGACCGTGCCCCGTCCGTGCCCCGGCCGGGACACGGCCCGGTAGTGACACGGTGTAACGTGAATCATCCTTTAGGTTCGAATACAGATAGGAAAAAACCTGAAAACATGTTGCAGATCACGTCTGGGGCACTTGACTTAACGTTCTGGTACTGCATCGTGGATGGAATACCAGATTTATCTTTGCGATTTGATATATATTTCCAGAAGTATTTAATATTAGAAGTGAGATTATCTTCGACGGACCTGATATAAGTTGAATAGCAAGTCTGACAGGCTTCTTTGAGGGTTGTTCGATATTCAGCAAACTCATTGTAGTCTAATATTCCTAAATTTCTTCCACTTACTCCAGAGGCGTTGTTTTTTCTTGAAGATTTTAGTTAAATGGGTGGAGAACCAGATCGTAAAATCAAGTGCCCGGGACTTAACGCGTGGGATGTTGGGACTGATGATACCGTCCAGTTTATCGTAGAAGAAATACGGTTTCTTCTGATGTAAGGTGGCCTAGCAGGTTCGACCATTCAACCTCATCAATTTGCCTGTTAATAACATCATAGTCTGCCTTGCGAAAATCATATTTAAATAATGTTTTTCTTTTTAAAACTTGTATTGATAAAGTGGTGGGGGCCGTTGCAACTAATTGGAGGGTGGAACAGGGATTTTAACCACTGAGTATGAAACCCTGCTTCTTAAACTAGGGCCACCATCATGATCATTAAAAGAAGTATTTAGAGAAGTATTTTGCAAAAATATTGTTCACATTAGAACGGTTTTTTTTTTATTGTTGTTAGGCACACGTTTAACCACTATCTCACCTGATGGTAAATGATGATGTGGTCGAAGATGGAGCACGCTTGCCTAGAAGTAACCTATTCACTCTTGACTTAAAGACTCCCAGGTTGTAGCTATCAGGAAACACCGCCTCCGGAAGGGAATTCCACTCCCACAGCTAGGGAGTGGAATTAAACGAAAGAACGCACAATGAATGTGTTCTCAAAACGTGTTGTGCGTGTGGATGGGATGTTTACCAAGTGCCGGTGGCACATCGCCGTACGTCTTGTGGTCCGATGGTGGAACGGGCTTGGCGGAATCAAATAATGGAATTCCGTCGCACACTTCCCAAAATGTAACCGACAGAAAACCGACAGGCTAGCAACTCGTACACGATCGAACTTGCGCATGATAAAGTTGGAGCAGCTGTTCCAGCGTAAAGTACCGTCTCACCTTTGCTAGGATTCCCAACTTTTTGGCAGATACTTGAGCCTTTGCCTCTATGAAGGGACCAAAATTGAGGGTAGATGTTAACGTAACACCAAAAAGATCAAGTTGGTCGGTTATTGGCATGGTTACACCTCGGAAAGATGGAGCCAGGTGAAATTGGCTCCTTTTAACGGAAAAAAGACATGTCTGGGTCTTAGCAGCATTTAACTTGACCAGATTGGGATCGCCTTATTCTGAGACAGCCTGTAAGGACAAGTTCAAGCGCCCAACCATAGCCTCTCGGAGAGACCGAACCTGAGACCCACTAGCTCGTGTGTCGGGCACGTATCTCTCGGCAACAGTGCTTTTGTCTGCATACCCAAAGGTACCGGGTTTTAGCAGATCATTAATATGCCGCAAAAACAATGTTGCCGAGAGCACCGACCCCTGAGAAACACCGGCATTAATAGCCAGCAGTCCGGACGAGCAGCCATCTATGACCACTCGGATAGACCGATCCCTCAGGAAAGCCGCAAGCCAATCACACAATCCGGCGGCCAGTCCGAAGGAAGGAAACTTGCCAATAAGACTATCGTGCCAGACCTTGTCGAAGGCCTTCGTAATGTCCAGGGAGACCGCAAGGGCTTTCCCGTGTTTCTCGATGGCGTCACTCCAGATGTGAATGGCATACGCTAGAAGATCCCCAGTTGACCGATTTCGGCGGCAGCCGTATTTTCGGTCAGCTTCTGGGTATGCCAGGAGCTTACCCCTAATTCTTATAATTTGCTGGGTCGGCTCGACTAACCTTCTTGGGCACGGGTTGAACGTTAGCTTGCTTCCAAGCCATCAGTACTTTTCCAGTCTCAAACGAAAGGCGAAATAGGCGTGTCAAGATCGGCGACTACTCAGGGGCGCAAGTCCTCAGTACAATTGCCGGTATCCCATCGGGGCCACTAGCCTTGTTCATGTTTAGGTTACGCAGTATCCTACGGTCATCGTTCTGGTGAATGCGAATGTTCGACATAATCGAATCGCATCCACTAAGTAAATCAAGGGGCCTCGCGCCACCAGGATCCAGACGTGAAGATTCCGCAAACAGAGAAGCAAACAAGTTTGCTTTTTCCTCAGCGGAGTGGCCCAGTGTCCCGTCAAGTTTTAGCAGTGGAGGTAGTGAGGGGCGGCAGAAGTTCGATTCAACCGACTTAGCCAGGGACCAAAATGCCTTAACACCAGCTGGGTAAGAAGGAAGTTTGTTCCCAATTCGGCTAATGTGGTCAAACCGAGCCCTTCGCAACACCTTCTTGCAGGACGGACTTGGCAGCCCTGTTGAAGGCTCTCTTCTTCTGACTCACGTCAATTGCTATGCGCGTCCGAGCGTCGACCCATGCCGGGTGGGCCGCGTGTTTAAGCGCATTAGCGCGATTTCACTCGGCACCAAACCATGGACGAGCTTCGCCAGACATTGTTACGTCAGAGAACGGAATGTAGTACTCCATTCCCAGCCGCAACACATCCGTCACGGCGTCCGCGCGACGAAACATCAGTCGAAAGAAAAGCAAGTGGGCTGCCAAGGATAACATGCGAAGAAAGATCGCATGCCGTCCCAATCTGCTGACCTGTATCGCCAAACCCGCCTGGTGCCTCTTGGGCTAGGATCGGGCGGGGAGTAGACGGATACAGACTTCACCAGACAGTGGTCGGAAGTACCTAATGGTGTAGAAATCGACACCGAGTATCGGTCTGGATCTGTTGTCAGCAGAATGTTCAAGCAGGCTGTGTGCGAATCAACATCCGGCACCATCGATCGATTAATGTAAACCAATCAATTCCCTTTCATTTGATTCTACTTTGAATTTGATACTTACCAGATTTGTAATTACAGGGTCGCCCATTGCGAAGAAACCAAAACTATACACACGAAGAAGAAAACTAGAAGACGTAATTACAGAAAAGCAAAAGCAAAAGGAACAAACAGACACGGAAGTTATCCAGAATACTCAAAACCGTACGTCGAAATATATTTCGGATTTTAAAGAACTTATACAAAATCTAGAGTTATAATAATTGCATTTATTTTTATTTTATTTATTAGGGAAAACCAACAGTGACACATTGCAAATTACAAAAAACAATAAAATAAAATGTGATCTAATGTGTAACCAACAACATTTTCCACAGAATACTAATTTAGAATCTTTGCATTGTATGCGATTTAAACTTACATAAAACTAACGAACTACAACAGTTCAGAATTTCAAACACATTGTTTTAAGCTGCTTTTAGATTGAGTACAAAAACATTAGTGGAACATTAGAAAAATAGGAAAAACACGTGAAAATAATATATGATTATTACAATTTTACAATTTAAGTGATTCTAGAACATTGTTTTTGAATTTACGAGCAGAGAGAGCAAATATATCAATATGATTGAAATTATCATTAAAATATATTAGTATTACTAATACTACTTTATACTCAAATTGCCGTAAAAATAATAACAATAAATATATGAAGTCTAAAATATCCAACAGAGGTAATATTGCACCAAACAGACATAGAAAATTTTGTGTTAAAGAAAATCGTCTCGAATGTGAGATATGTCAGCGTACGGTCGGAAGCAAAAGTCCATGGATAGTACAGAAATAAAATCGTGTGAAGCGAGAAATGATGCCATCTAGCATAAAACCAGTTATCGACATAGCAAAATTTAATTATGCTGTTACTAGATGGCGTTGCTTTGCTTTAAATGATAAAATATTTTTGTAGTTTCTTTTTGTCTCTTCAAACATTGAAATAAAAATTGTTCACAGTTATTAACTATGTTAAAATTTAATATCAATTTACAAGCATCTGATTTTCTAAGTTTTAGTTTTCAAACTTGAGAGGGTAGGTTGAAATGGACTTTTATATAATTGGTAGGTAAATTGATCGTTCGCTAAGCTCATTCCGATTACCTCGTTCGACTGCCTTTTATTCAGTTTTTATTTATTTTCAGGTGAATTATCTACTAATTTTACCAAAAAGATTTCGCGTAGTAATATTGATAGCGCTACAAAATCACGAATAATTGCTTTGCATAATCAAGGCAAAAACAACACAGAAATAGCCAGAGAGATCGGTGTAAACGTAAGTAGTTTTATTTTTGCGCTTTTATATAAAAAACTCCTTTACTTTTTTAGTTGCTATTACAACATAATAATCATTATTGGGTGTTATATATTTATGTTTTATCGCTGCGGAATAGAATAGAATAGAAAAGGGACTCCTTTGTCCGCTTTTAGACTCTCATTTGGTCCGTTGTGCGTGGGGGTCCTGGCTAACATAGCCAGCCTAGGTGCGCCCAGAAGCACAGAATCTTCCTGGGAGCTTCGCAGGCTTCGCGGAGCGACCTCACTGTTCCGAGGATTTGTTTACGCGGGGTAGCCACGGCCTCGCATTCCAGGATGACGTGGGAGGCTGATTCTTCGGCGTCAAAACATCCTCTACAAAGAGGGTCCGTGATACCTAGATTGAAAAGATGCTTGTTTAAGAGACGGTGGCCCGTGATTGTCCCTATCATTGATTTGAGGTTATTTTTATTGAGTCTAAGCAATTGTTTGGTTAGTCGTGGATGCAGGCTTGGCATGGCAATTCTCGACTAGGTACGGGCCCAGCACTGTCATCTCGGAACCTCTCTTCGCAAGTTCGTTCGCGGCGTCAGTGCCCAGGGATCCACTGTGTGCCCTGATCTACTGGAGTGTAATTCGGTTTGATGTCGAAATACTCTCCAGGGCCAGGTAACACTCTAGAATTAATCTGTTGTTTGTCTGTCTGTTTTCTAAGGCTTTGAGCACTAAAAGGCTGTCCGATACAAATCTAATGCCATAGTTTTGTATCCCTAGACGCTTTACGGCCGTTGCCGCTTGCGTCAGGGCGACAGTCTCACACTGAAAGATCGAGCTGTGTTCTCCTAGTGATATGTGGCATTTTATGTTAAGGTCTGGAGAGTATAGGTATACCAGTCCCTGAACCGCTGCATGTTTTCGAGCCATCTGTGTAGATGCGTACTTCATCGACTCAGGTGTCGATGAAGTACGCATCTACACAGACTGGTCTCTTACTTCCTCTGCTGTTTGTATACAGTAGTTTTTGTTGAACGTTAATTGGTTGGGTATTCTGTCACACGGGGCAGCGATAAGTGGTTAGTACTTGAGCGCCCGGTCCAGGATGCCCGCATTAGCACTGGTGTGGTTCTTGCCTTATATGCCTAGATGCATAAGCCTGATGGCAGCTAGTGTCGCCTCCTGCTGTATGAATAAGTCAAGGGGGGTTAATTTCAGTGCGTTCTCCATTGCTGTTGTTGGGGTGGTTCTCATGCAGCCTGTTATAGCTGAACAGGCCAGCCTCTGGAACTTCTGGAGCCTGGTACTGGTGGTCGAGAGTTCTGTCCTCGTCCACTACACCAGAGACCCGTAAGTTCACCCGCATTGGTCTGATCACGGCAGTGTAGAGCCACAGCGTAATCTTTGGAGAGAGCCCCCATGTTCTGCCTATCATTTTTTTACATTGATAGAGTGCGATCGTGCTTTTGTTTAGTTTGTAGTCAAGGTGCTTATTCCAGAGCAGTTTGCTATCCAGAACCACTCCTAAGCACTTGACTTCTTCTTTGAGCGTTAGTTCGGTGTTATTTAGCACACCATTCCTCGATTATTCTGAAGGCTTTTCTCATGAAGTCACATAGGACACCTTCAAAATGCCCGGAAATTATGATAGCTTTGTCATCTGTGTAGCCCACCGAGTACAGGATGTTTTCATTGAGCTCTGTTATGAGTTCATTCACGACTAAATTCCACAGAAGTGGTGACAGCACTCCACTCTTTTTTTTTTTTTTTGGGCAGATGGGTAATCATCCAATGACTTCTCCAGCTCCCGCGGGAGACCGGTGTCAGACTTACTAACTAAAACCCACCCTGTTCCTTCCCTGCCTGAGTGCCCAGGGGTGTAACTCATTTTCAGAATTTATCCGCTACCCCTAGGCATGCAGGCACCGGCCACGATGGGCCCCGTCAGTGGTGGCTGACACTAATCTCTTTGAGGCGCGCGTGGAACACTACGCGCCGTCGAGTCATGGGCCTGATGCTGATCGGACGGCGAGCTACCCACTGCTCGCCGTCCGCAGGCCCGGGTCTACGGTGGCCGGAGATCGTCTCGCGACGTCCTACGCCCAGTACGCCCAGTACCTCTCCTGCGGTGGTAGCAGCCGGGGCCGTAAGGGCCACTCCGTTGAGCTTCCCTAACGCATCCCGCCTCCGCCTTCGCGAGCATTACTGCTTTGCAGAAGGCGGAGATTGCTTCCCATTCCCTCTCAACCGTACCATGGCCTGAACCAGAGCCGGGCGCGAGAGGTCGCCGTCACCTATCGCATCCACGAGGATACGGCGGTGCTCCACCCAAGCGGGGCAGACCTGCACCGTGTCCTCTGAGCGATCCGTGCAGTGGTAACACCCGGGCGTTTCCTCCCGCCTGGTCTGATGCAGGAACCTCCCGAAACAACCGTCTCCGGTGAGGACCTGCGTCAGGCGGAAGGTAAGGACGCCGTGACGCCTCTCCAGCCACTCCTCAAAGAGGGGCACTACCGCCGCAATGGTGGCATGCCCAGCGCTGGGTTGCGACAGTCGCTGTCTCCATGTCGCCATGAGATCCTGCCGGTACTCCGTCCACTGAGCCGCGAGGTGCTGCGGCAGCAGAGTTTCGCCCTGGCGTTTGGCCTCCTCGTGCCACTCCTAGAGCAGCGCAAGGATCTTCGCCTCCAAATTCCACGGCGACAGTCCGGCAAGGAGGCTCGCCGCCTCACAGGAGACCGTGCGGTATCCTCGGATCAGCCGAATGGCCGTGACCCTTTGGGAAACGTTCAACCGGTGAGCTGGTCGCCGCGTCAGAGAACACACCCACACCGGTTCCCCGTAAGGGGCAGGCAGGCGGCAGGAGGCGTTTGGACCCCCCAGATTGGGCAGGAGCCGCTTCAAAGCAGCACTGGCCCGCTCCAGTCTGGGAGCCAAACGTCGAAAATGCTCGACGAAGTTCCACCGGCTGTCGAGGACGAGACCCAGGTACAGACGCCAGCAAAAGTCGATAAGAATTCTCACAACGTATTAGTTTGACGTTTAGTTTGACTTACGACCTTCTATTTTCAAGTTTTCGCCAACAAATGATTGAAATTCACAATTTCATCAACTTAGCATAAGTCAAGATGGCCCAGTGGTATAGAGCACACAGATTGAAGCGCAAATCAGTGTGCCGCAAGTTCAAATCCCACGCAATTGTTGGCTTTTTGTAAGTTCTTACCCGATTGGAAGTTATGGATTAGCATTACATATATTAAATTATTTTTTAACTTGTTCACACATTTCTTAGAGTTAGAAAGGTCTCACAAAAAAACTAAATAAAGAATTAGATTTCTGCGAGGTAGACATGAGTTTTAACTTGACCGAAATGAACTTTCGTTTGGTTGTAGTTGTTGGTGAGTGACGTGTGGTTAACAGTATTGTAATATTCGCAAAATGCAGGCTAATATTAGTATTGAAGTGAGGGCGCCTATCATTGGGCTGCATAAAAGTGGTCTTAATAAAACACAAATATCTGAAGAAACCGGACTGAATGTGAGTATAATAGCTATTAATGAATTGTAACTTTATTATAAATTAATCTTCTAATTAAAATGTATGCCATTTATGAATCCATCCGTCGTATCTTTATGAGGCCTAAAAGAGAAATACATAAATCGTTGGGTTTATTGGATTGGTTATTGGATTTATAAATGCAGTTTTATTTTGATATTATCCTACTTAATATTATAAATGCGAAAGTTTGTATGTTTGTTTGTTTGTATGTTTGGCTGAAGGTATCGCAAAAACGGCTGAAGGGATTACAATGAAATTTTGCACACACGTAGGTCGTAACCTGGATTAACACATAGGCTACTTTTTATCCCGGTAAATGACAAGACTTAGCGAAGGCTGAGGTGGAAGTAGAAATCAAAAGTCAGGCTGAACGTGCGCACACGCTCAAAAAGTACTAGGACACCAGAAACATGAGAATTATTTCCAGGGCTGAAATCATGAGAGATAAAGACTCACAAAGTACCAGGAGACCAGAATCATGAATAGGTGTTTTCGGGGATACAATCCTAAACGGTGTAGATTCAAACTACCAGGAGATCAGAATCACAAAACATATTCCGAAGCTGGTATTATGTGAGGTAGAGATTCACAAATTACTAGGACACCATAGTCATGAATCAGTAGTTTTGGGGCTTAAATCCTAAGCGGTATAGATTCATAACCTACCAGGAGATCAGAATCACAAAATATATTCTGAGGCTGGTATTATGAGAGGTACAGATTCACAAATTACCAGGAGAACAGAATGATGAATAAGTTTTCCGAGCAGTACAGATTCACAAACAACCAGGACATCAGAATTACAAATGTATACCAAGGCTGGGATTATGAGAGGTAGAGGATTCATAAATTACCAGGAGACCAGAATGATGAAAAAGTGATTTCGGGGCTGGAATCATGAGAGGTATAGATTATAAAACTACCAGGAGACCAGAGTCATGAATCGGTATTTTTGGGATTATAGAATCTTAAGCGGTATAGATTCACAAAATACCAGGAGACCAGAAACACAAAGAGTGTTCCAGGGCTTTTTGGGACTAGAATCTTATTCACAAAATACCAGGAGACCAGAAACACAAAGAGTGTTCCGGTGCTGAAATCGTGAGCGGTATAGATTCTCAAACTGCCAGGGGGGTGGAATTCTGAGCGGTTTAGATTCACAACCTACCAGGAGATCAGAATCACAAAACATATTCCGAGGCTGGTATGAGGCCGGTATTGTGAAAGGTACAGATTCACAAATTACCAGGAGAACAGAATCATGAAAAATTGTTTCTGGGGCTGGAATCATGAAAGGTGAGGAGATTTTCAAACTACCAGGAGACCAGAGTCGTGAATCAGTATTTTTGGGGCTAGAATCCTAAGCGGTACAAATTCACAAAATACCAGGAGACCAGAAACACATAGAGTCACAACCTACCAGGAGATCAGAATCACAAAACATAATCCGAGGCTGGTATTAGGAGAGGTAGAGATTTACAAATCACCAGGAGACTAGAAACATGAGAAGTATTTCCAGGACTGAAATCATGAGCGGTACGCTACTCACAAAGTTCCAGGAGACCAGAATCATGAAGTGGAGAGGTAACATCATGAATAAGTATTTTCGGGGCTGGAATCCTAAGCGGTATAGATTCTTAAACTACCAGGAAAACAGAATCACGAAGAAGAGAAATTTCAGACCTGCACGCGGATGCAACCACAGTTAAACTCTACCAGGGTGCCAAAATCGTGAAAAAGTTAATTTAATATAAATGTCTAAGCGGACGGAGCCACGAGCGAGAAGCTAAGCACCAATTTAGGATATGTTTGGGACTCAATAAATGAAACAGTTTCGATATGGTAAACTATTATATTTAACACGGTTAGAGTAACAAGATAGGTACCCCGACACACTGAGCGAGTGTGAGTGTATGTAAAACTTTAGACGTTCAAAAAAATCTGGCTTTCAGCCTAATTTAAATAACTTTTGATTTTGATTTCTACAGGATTTATTTAACGTGCTACTCTCTGAAAATACCACTCAGACTTATTATAATTACACTTTTCACGCGGGCGAAGCCGCGGGCGGAAGCTAGTATTCAATAATTATGATAATTAACATTTTATATAATGAAAATGAAGTCAAGTACAGTGAGGCCGCAAAAGTCCATAAGAACGCTAAAGATTACATTGCTACGAACCGAGCGAGCACGATACTTCCGTGCGTATGTGTGCGCGTGTATGAGTATCCACATTCCACAGATAACACACACTAAGAAACTGTCGTCGCCCTGAGCTTAAAAACATCGTTATTATTTTTCTGTGCCATTGAATACGCATCACACAGTCACAGAGGCGACTTGTTCTTACCATTGCATTGATAAAATTCGCGCAAATATGTCATGTGCTGGTAGCCGTATGAACTAAGTGTTGGATTCGCAAATAACGTAGCCCGAGTTCAAATCATGGTCGGTCCGTTGCGGTTTTTTCTTACTTTGAAAATTCCCAATCTATTCCGTTTATTATTTATTAGTACATACATAATTTATATATTTTTAAATATTGATTCCTAAACAAGAAAAAAAAATTAAAAATATAAAAAATGTTTTTTATATTTCTATGAAAAATACTATTGCATTTTTCGCACTAAATAGTTGCAAATTACGAATGTGATCTATTAACCACAAGAAGAATCACATTCGTAATTTGCAATTATTTCGTTGTTACATCTTTTCGATGTTGTAAGGTGGAAATAAAAATACGTGTTTAATAAAAATGTTTATTCTTTATATTTACAAATTAAACATTTATGAGAATTGTGACGTCGAATTGTTACCTAGACAAAAAAGTTATCTTGTAACCGTTATCTATGTTTCGTGTAAGATTGTTTGTTGGAAGTATACCCACTTATATTAAAATTTTAATAAAATATAATATAATTGTTTATATCCAGTTATTTATTGAAAAGTGATATATGATTTAGACTTTGTAAACATTTTATTTTTATGTAACGTCACAATGAATGTATTGAGGTCATAGCTTAATTGTTAATTTTCTTGACGAAAAGAAGATTGAAACTAAACCTCAATTTCTGTTAAAAGAACTTTGGTTCTCACAAGATAATCGTCAATTAGATGAGAAAAATAAATTGAACTATTATGTTAGAACAGTGCGGGTAGAAGAATAAAAAACAAAATAGAATCATGATTATTGTCAACAAAATTGATAGCGAGTTCACTGCATTCTTAAGATAAGGCGATGGCACAAATTAAAAGATATAGCTGTTTTAAACGAAAGTAAACACAATATAATACAGTGTTTGTTAACGAATAATCACGAATATGTTAAAATAAAATGGCCTTCTAAACATTTAGTTACACCGACTGTTTTTACTAAAACTTAATATTTTGTATAACCCCCATTATTTTCTATACAGTCAAGTAGACGTTTGCGCATGGACCCAACAATATTACCGCATATTTCGCTCCCTCTAAAACTGTCCCACACCTCCATGCAGTGGGTTTTTAATTGTTCCGTAGACCTCTCATTCTGCGAGTCCCACCTTTGCACCATTAACCCCATAGATTTTCTATGGGGTTGAGGTCACGTGATCGCGCTGGCCATGGAATAACAATTACTTTCGGGTGATGGTGAAACCACTCACGCACAGTACTCGCTCGGTGAATAGGACTCATCAGCTGGGTAAATGTTGCGCACAGTAGGTAGCATAATTGAGTCTAACACTTCCACATAAGTTGAACTGTTTGCGCGTGGAGGAATGAAAGCCAGTTCTGGTCCTGCTGCACTCATCCATCCCCACATATTAATTGTGATTCGACCTGATTCGGTGTTAGGAATAACGTTGTTATCACACCAGCGAGTGTTATTCTTGCGCCATTAGTAAAGCCTGCCCTTTTGACTGGATTTAAGTTTTCTGTGATGCACGCCTTCAGCGTGAAGTGCACGGCGAACAGTATCCATCGAGGTGTCATATAATTCCGCAAAATGTTTCGTTGGTGCGAAACCATTCGTTTCGTATACGTCCACCATATGTCGTCGCTGCGCCTCGCTAATAAGCTTCAGTCTCCCACTTCTCTTTCGACTAGCAAGGCTACCTTCTTCCTCATGTCTTTTTATCCAAAGACTTACAGTATTTTTCTAAAACAAAAAAAAAATATTAGGCAGCTATACCTACTTGACTTCATTTTCATTATGTAAAATGTTAAAAATCATAATTATTGAATATCATTTTAAAATAAAACTGCATTTATAAATCCAATAACCAATCCAATAATCCCAACGATTTATGTATTTCTCTTTTAAGCCTCATAAAGATACGATGGATGGATTCATAAATGGCATACATTTTAATTAGAAGATTAATTTATAATAAAGTTACAATTCATTAATAGCTACGAGTATTATACTCACATTCAGTCCAGTTTCTTTAGATATTTGTGTTTTATTAAGACCACTTTTATGCAGCCCAATGATAGTCGCCCTCACTTCAATACTAATATTAGCCTGCATTTTGCGAATATTACAATACTGTTAACCACACGTCACTAACCAGCAACTACAACCAAACGACAGTTCATTTCGGTCAAGTTAAAAGTCATGTCTACCTCGCAGAAATCTAATTCTTTATTTAGTTTTTTTTTGTGATCTACCTTTCTAACTCTGAGAAATGTGTGAAGTTAAAGAATAATTTAATATACAGTGTTAGTCTTTATAATCTGCACATATCGAAATGAGGGAATCTATGCTTAATTTTATCGACGGAAAAAAAAATCAAAATATTTATTTATATTTTTTATGGATTTTTAAAAAAAATTGTTTGCTATTGTGACCCCAGTGTATACAAAACTGTGTAACTTTTAAACTAAACGATTTATCACGATGAAACAAAATAATGTTTGGAAGTAATTAGGTGTCGTCCTAAAATAAAAATTAGGAACCTAACGGTAAAAATTGCATGTTTTTAACTCAACCCCAACATTTTTTATCAAATGTCAAAGAAAGGCCCAACGCATAGCTACGCACATTGTTTAGCAGGTAGATAAACTTTTTTTTGGTAACTTTTTTGTGAATGCGCGCGGGTCGGGGAGGTAGGGCCAGCCAAAGGAACTTGAATTATGACAGATGTCAGACTGGCAGTCGCTCCGAATCATTCGCCGCTGCTACATGTGTTTCGTTACTTTCGTTCGCTGGACTTTCATAACTTTCGTTCGCTGCTACATGATGCCGCGTTTAAGTGAATTTTCCCCGGCACACATCGCCGACATACATTTTTATTATGGAGTGGGACAAGGAAGTGCCAGAGCTGCGCGCGCGGCTTACATAGCTGCGTATCCTAACAGGCAACCAGTGCCATCTGCCCGAAACTTCCAGGAAGTTCACAGAAGGTTGTCGATCACTGGACTTGGATCAAGTAGAGATCGTCGCGAGCCACCTCAAGTGATTATTGATGCGGCTACTGAACAAGCAGTATTAAGTGATTTGTTTGCTGATCCATCCATAAGTACTAGACGACTGGCTCTTCGTCACGGAATATCCCAAAAATAAATAATTAATAATAAATTTATTATTAATTAATTATTAATAATAAATGGGTTTCAATTGAACTCTTTTGCATTAATTATCATCCCAAATAAACCACCCTTATGAGAACAATACGATTCCGCGTTCGGAGTGCCATCTTTGAAACGACCCGCGCGCATTCACGACAAAGTTACCAAAAAAAAGTTTATCTACCTGCTAAACAATGTGCGTAGCTATGCGTTGGGCCTTTCTTTGACATTTGATAAAAAATGTTGGGGTTGAGCTAAAAACATGCAATTTTTACCGTTAGGTTCCTAATACAATGAAGAATAACTTAAAGTTATAAAAAAAGAAAGTGATGGGGGCATGTTATTGAGAAATTTTACAATTTTTGTAAAAATGAAAAATATATATATAAAGACTCACACTGTATGTAATGCTAATCCATAACTTCCAATCGGGTAAGAACTTACAAAAGGCAACAATTGCGTGGGATTTGAACTTGCGGCACACTGATTTGCGCTTCAATCTGTGTGCTCTATACCACTGGGCCATGTTGACTTATGCTAAGTTGACGAAATTGTGAATTTCAATCATTTGTTGGCGAAAACTTGAAAATAGAAGGTCGTAAGTCAAACTAAACGTCAAACTTATTAAAAGTCGATAAAAATTCTCACAACGTATTCGTTGTGAGAATTTTTATCGACTTTTGCTGGCGTCTGTAGGTATAGCTGCCTAATATATATATTTTTTTGTTTTAGAAAAATACTGTAACTCTTTGGATAAAAAGATATGAGGAAGATGGTAGCCTTGCTAGTCGAAAGAGAAGTGGGAGACCGAAGCTTATTAGCGAGGCGCAGCGACGACATATGGTGGACGTATACGAAACGAATGGTTTCGCATCAACGAGACATTTTGCGGAATTATATGACACCTCGATGGATACTGTTCGCCGTGCACTTCACGCTGAAGGCGTGCATCACAGAAAACTTGCTAAAAAGCCGTGACAGAGAGGCACAAACAACAGAACGATTACGTTTCGCACGTGATTATTTAGATTTTGACTGGAATACTGCGGTATTTTCAGATGAAAAAACATTTAAATCCAGTCAAAAGGGCAGGCTTCACTTATGGTGCAAGAATAACAGTCGCTGGTGTGATAACAACGTTATTCCTAACACCGAATCAGGTCGAATCACAATTAATATGTGGGGATGGATGAGTGCAGCAGGACCAGAACTGGCTTTCATTCCTCCACGCGCAAACAGTTCAACTTATGTGGAAGTGTTAGACTCAATTATGCTACCTACTGTGCGCAACATTTACCCAGCTGATGAGTCCTATTCACCGAGCGAGTACTGTGCGTGAGTGGTTTCACCATCACCCGAAAGTAATTGTTATTCCATGGCCAGCGCGATCACCTGACCTCAACCCCATAGAAAATCAATGGGGTTAATGGTGCAAAGGTGGGACTCGCAGAATGAGAGGTCTACGGAACAATTAAAAACCCACTGCATGGAGGTGTGGGACAGTTTTAGAGGGAGCGAAATATGCGGTAATATTGTTGGGTCCATGCGCAAACGTCTACTTGACTGTAAAGAAAATAATGGGGGTTATACAAAATATTAAGTTTTAGTAAAAACAGTCGGTGTAACTAAATGTTTAGTAGGCCATTTTATTTTAACATATTCGTGATTATTCGTTAACAAACACTATTATATTGTGTTTACTTTCGTTTAAAACAGCTATATCTTTTAATTTGTGCCATCGCCTTATCTTAAGAATGCAGTGAACTCGCTATCAATTTTGTTGACAATAATCATGATTCTATTTTGTTTTTTATTCTTCTACCCGCACTGTTCTAACATAATAGTTCAATTTATTTTTCTCATCTAATTGACGATTATCTTGTGAGAACCAAAGTTCTTTTAACAGAAATTGAGGTTTAGTTTCAATCTTCTTTTCGTCAAGAAAATTAACAATTAAGCTATGACCTCAATACATTCATTGTGACGTTACATAAAAATAAAATGTTTACAAAGTCTAAATCATATATCACTTTTCAATAAATAACTGGATATAAACAATTATATTTTATTTTATTAAAATTTTAATATCCTTTCATTGTTACGTTATTCATATTATGAATGGTCTAAGTGGGTATACTTCCAACAAACAATCTTACACGAAACATAGATAACGGTTACAAGATAACTTTTTTGTCTAGGTAACAATTCGACGTCACAATTCTCATAAATGTTTAATTTGTAAATATAAAGAATAAACATTTTTATTAAACACGTATTTTTATTTCCACCTTACAACATCGAAAAGATGTAACAACGAAATAATTGCAAATTACGAATGTGATTCTTCTTGTGGTTAATAGATCACATTCGTAATTTGCAACTATTTAGTGCGAAAAATGCAATAGTATTTTTCATAGAAATATAAAAAACATTTTTTATATTTTTAATTTTTTTTTCTTGTTTAGGAATCAATATTTAAAAATATATAAATTATGTATGTACTAATAAATAATAAACGGAATAGATTGGGAATTTTCAAAGTAAGAAAAAACCGCAACGGACCGACCATGATTTGAACTCGGGCTACGTTATTTGCGAATCCAACACTTAGTTCATACGGCTACCAGCACATGACATATTTGCGCGAATTTTATCAATGCAATGGTAAGAACAAGTCGCCTCTGTGACTGTGTGATGCGTATTCAATGGCACAGAAAAATAATAACGATGTTTTTAAGCGCAGTGCGACGGCAGTTCCTTAGTGTGTGTTATCTGTGGAATGTGGATACTCATACACGCGCACACATACGCACGGAAGTATCGTGCTCGCTCGGTACGTAGCAATGTAATCTTTAGCGTTCTTATGGACTTTTGCGGCCTCCCTGTACCTCATCGTGCTTTCAACGCCGATGTGAACCCCTCCTACCGTTATCCGGGAACCCGACGGTGGCGCGTTCCGAGGACCATGAAAACACCTCGAACTTGTGCATTGCCACCTCGAATCCCAGTTGCCGGATTCTCTCAACGACTGTTGCAACCCCACGTGACATCAAGTCGGCCGCGCCTGGTACGACTTCCCCTGCGCTAGGACCAGCGTGTCGTCAGCGTAGCAAACTACGCTGACGCTGCTAGGGAGGTCGGCGCGCAGCACCCAGTCGTACCCGATGTTCCACAAAGGCGGTCCCAGGACCGATCCCTGTGGAACACCACACGACATCTCTCGCCGGTTCCAATCTCCCTGGTGACCGGGGTAGATGACGGCTCTGTCCGTCAAATATGCCTCGACCACGCGACGGAGGTAGGGCGGCACCCAGTGATGCCGGAGTGCCTTTACTATGCAAATCCAGGGCAGGGTGTTTGAAGGCATTGGCGATGTCCAGAGACACCGCCAAGACGACCCAACGCCGGGACACTACATCCCCCGTCGTGAGGGCTCGTACGCGCGTGATTGCGTCCGCCGTGGAGCCCCCTGCGGAAGTCGTACTGGCTATCCGCCAGATACGGCCCACCCGCACCAGCTGCCCGACGAGGCGGTCTGGAATTAGTCTTTCGAAGAACTTGCCCATCTCGTCGAGCAGCACAACGGGCCGGTAAGCGGACGGACAGTCCGCGGGGCGCCCCGGCTTCTTGATCAGGACCAGCTTTCCCGTCTTTTCCAACGAAGCGGAAACTGGCCCCCTGCATGCTTGCGCTTGGGAGCCCTCTCAGTCGAGCCCGAGAGCCTCCTCCAAGGCCAGGACCCAGACTTTCCCATGAAAGCCATCGGGTCCTGGGCCGGTGCTTTGCGAAGGAGAACAGAGCGCTCACCACGCCCTCTACGAGCTCAGGCCGGAGACTCTGCGTCAGCGGAGGCGCCCATGGGCGGAGTTTACCCGCACCCCTTTATATGGGCGCCCCCACGGATCTCTGTTCAGAGTCCCCAGCGACTCCTCGCGGGCCAAGTCAGCTCGGAGGGTGGTCCTCGCCGCTCCATACCCCTCGTACAGCTCCTGGCCCAGCTACCGACGTCGTGCGGCTATGCACGCTTGGCGCAGAGCCGTAAGCTCCGGCGACCACCAGTACACCTGTCGCTGAGCACAAGGCTGGACTGGACAATGCCCCGGGCATTGCCACGTCACAAATATCGGACATGGCCTCCTGGAACCTCTCTTATTCTGAGATTTTTATTATTCTGAGATTGGTTCTGCTCAGACTGAGCAGTAGTTTTTTGGTGAGTCGTGGGTTTAGGCTTGGCATGGCCATTCTTGACTGCCTGCAGTCTGTTGCCCGTGACCATCTGTTGTTATGAAGTTCAGTCGATCTCTGGCGGATCCATGTACGAATTTGCGAGAATGGTAGGGGAAGGAGTGGATACGGGCCTAGCACTGCCATCTCGGAACCTCTCCTCGCAAGCTCGTCGGTGGCGTCATTGCCTAGGGATCCACTGTGCCCCTTGATCCACTGGAGGGTGATTTGGTTTGATAACGAAATACTCTCCATGGTGAGGTGTCATTCATAAATTAATTTTCTGTTGGTTTGTTTGTTTTCCAAGGCTCTGAGCACAGCTAGACTGTCCGACAGGAATTTGATTCCATAATTCTGTATCCCCAAACATCTTACAGCTGTTGCCGCTTGTGTCAGGGCGACACATTCACATTGGAAGGTCGCGTTGTGCTCGCCTAGTGGTATGTGAAAGTTAATGTTGAGGTCAAGAGAGTGTACACCAGCCCCTGAACAGTTTTGTCTTTGAGCCGTCTGTGTATATACGTACTTCATCGACTCCTGATTGGTCCCTTTCCTCCTCTGCTGTTTGTATGCTGTAGTTTTTGTTAAGGGTGGTTTTATTAGGTGTTCTATCGCACGGGGCAGCGATGAGTGGTTGATACTCAATCGCCCGGTCCAGGATACCCGTGTGAGCACTGGTGTGGTTCTTGCCCCATATGCCTAGGTGCATAAGCCTAATGGCCGCCAGTGCTGCCTCCTGCTGTATAAATAGGTCTAGGGGAGTTAATTGCAGGGCTATCTCCGTTGCTGTGGTTGGGGTGGTTTTCATACAGCTGGTGACAGCTGAACAAGCCAGCCTCTGAAACTTCTGTAGCTTGTTGATGGTGGTCGAGAGTTCGGTCCTCGTCCACCACACCAGAGAGCCATTGGCCAGCATTGGTCCGATCACGGCTGTGTAGAGCCATATCGTAATTTTTAGAGAGAGCCCCCATGTTTTTCCTAGCATTTTTTTGCATTGGTATAGTGCAATTGTGCTTTTGTTAAGTTTGTAGTCAAGGTGCTTATTCCAGAGCAGTTTGCTATCCAGAACCACTCCTAAGCACTTGACTTCTTCTTTGAGTGTTAGTTCAGTGTTGAATAGTTTAGGTAGTTTATGGGGTCCTAGGACCCTTTTGTTGGTAAACATAATTAGTTCTTTTTTCGAAGGGTTGACCGATAGCTCGTGTTTTGCAAACCAGCTTTCAAATATTTTGAAGGCTTTTCTCATGAGATCACGTAAGACACCCTCAAAATGCCCGGAGATTATGATAGCTATATATAAAAGCGCCATATCAACAGGAAGAGGTAAGGACTTAAAGCCGACCTTCCTGCAAGCCTACAGCTACACTGAACTCGTCGGTGTTACCAGTAGCTGACCGTACCGTGGTGCTAGATTGACTGTACATAGCACCAATCAACTCTACATACTTCCCGGGCAAATCTTTCTCTTTTAAGGCCCACCACAACACATCCCTAAAGCCCAAATAACAATACTAGTCATTAAATTTTAAAAAATAACCATTCGATTCGAGAAAAAATATAAATATCCATAATTTTGAGTAAATATCCGATCAAAATGGGTGAAAATGAGTATTTATCCATTTCGGAAAAATACTCGAGTTTTTATCTTCAGAGTATTTATCCTCCGCCCCTATGGGAACCCCCCCCTCCTCCTCTGGTCTCCCTTCCGTAGAATATTTGGTGGCTTAAATGATTGAATTTTAACCTTACTATTAAGGTTAAAATTCAATCAATTAAGCCACCAAATATTCTACGGAAGTTCAGTAGTTTTTTAGTTACGTTAGACTTTTAGTTTTTTATGAAAAATCCCATATTAAATCACTCGAAGCCAATTTAAAAATGATTTATGGCGCGACTGTATCTACTGAGATTTAAGTTATTGTCATAGTTGACGCCATAGCAGATCTTTATTAATAATTAAAAGTTAAAAAAATACCTAAAACTTTAGCTTTTTGTAATTTTTGCCGGTTTTTTATGAAGCAATATTTTATAAAAAAAACGAAATCATATTGTTTTTGTCTGGTTCTTTTTAAACTGCCTCCACTTTATAGGTTTTCCTGTAATCTGTATGTAAAGAACTATAGAATAAGAAGAGTTAACTAAGAATAGTTTTAGTATTTTCCATAAAGATGCCTAACAGTATTTCATTCTTTGTTCTAGAGCAAGACTGTGAGTCTCTGGGTTAAGCGATATAAGAATGAGGGTAGTCTTGTTTGTCGCCCGCGGAGTGGACGGCGGCTGCTTATTAACGAAGAGCAGCGACGTTACATGGTCAATGAATATGAGACAAAAGTCTTCATACCAACCAGACATTTTGCTGACTTATTCAACACGTCAGTACGAACCGTTCACCGTGCACTCCACACTGAAGGTGTGCATCACAGAAGATCAGCTAAATAACCGTTATTGACCGAAAGGAATAAACAAGAACGTTTAAGATTCGCACGAGAATATTTAGATTTTATCTAAACCGACCTTACCGATGAAAAAACATTGAAATCTAGCCAAAAGGGAAGAATGCATTGTAACAAGGCAGTGTTAAAGCCTTGTTTATTTTTTGACCTCTATTCCAAAATTACGTTCTTTGCTACCTTTTTTAAATTCAAATTCAAAAATTACTTAGTTTTCTCTGTCATGTCTCTGTTTTAATATTAAAAATCAGTTCTAATTCTGCAGCCGAGCTAGTAGAAGCTCCTCATTGTTATTTTTTTTGACTCTTCAAGTGTCAGTTACCAGCTAGAATTTTGCATTAATACAATTTAATTACTAGTCACAGTGTTTGTGTTCTTAATATTATATTAAAGCCCACTGTTGTAAATGTGTTAACTCGTCGTGTTATTATTTATTGAACTCCTCATCTACGGTCCTCCTACCCTACGACCTCCTCTGCGTGTCACTCCAACGTCCACCTCTGCGTGTCACTCCTACGTCCTCCTCTGCGTGTCACTCACACCACCACTCCGGTCCCGCAACGAGACACGCCCTCCGTACCGTGACAGCATTTATGGCGTAAGGATGGCACACGCTGGTATGCAAAAAACATAGTTCCTAACACGGAATCAGGAAGAATTACAGTCAATATGTGGGGATAAATGAGTGCGGCAGGGCCAGGGGAACTCCTATTTATCCCTCCACGTGCCAACAGTTCCACATATGTGGAAGTATTAAATAACGTCATGCCTACAGTCCGAAGCGTTTTTCCAGCTGAAGAGGTTACAAAAATAACATTTGTCCAGGATAATTGTCATATTCACCGGGCGAGCACTGTGCGTGACTGGTTTACCAGACACCCGGAGATAGCTGTCGTTCCATGGCCAGCGCGATCTCCTGATCTCAACCCAATAGAAAATTTATTAAATGTTTCTTTGAGAAAGTTGTTTTTTATCATGAGTCAATCACGTGTTTAAGTATCAGTCACTAATTACTATTCACACTGTATAAGGATTAAAATTTGAGGTTTAGTTCGTAAAGCGAGCGCTCAATTTGAATTTGAGCGCTCATTTTATGCGGACGGTTTTGAGACGCTGAGTGTGTATCTTGGGTTTTTTTATATATCAATGCACAAAACCCATCATTTACTTACTAAAAAAAATGTGAATTAATAAACTTGTTGCAAACAAACTACCTATAATTAACAAACCTAATCACTTATTTTGTAAGTAGTGGTTTTACATTTGGAATAGAGTCTAATGTTCTTACTTATTGCTCTTAATTACTTTGATCATGATCGACGCTTAATGTTTATGGTGAAATAAATCCATTTAAAATTGAAAACATTATTTTCATACGTCAACAACAATAAATATTGCTTGTAAGTTTCTTGACATCTATTTCACATCTTATTCGACAGAATTAGGTAATATAAAAATAGGTAATATAAATATAAAATTAGGTAATAAAAAAAATTGTTGTAGTAGGTATGTTTCCTGTAAGTAAAATAAACTACTTTTAACAAATAATTTCTGTTTTATATTTTTGTTATTATAAACCTTTTAGTGCATTACATACAATACTCATAAAAAGACAGCAAATATTGCGAACAAATATAAAAATACAATCAAAAACCGCGCTGTGCTTTATGAGATTTGAACTAACGCCAACTGCTTCACAGTGGTACGTGTTGTCTGCACTGCTATCAGCACATGATATTTTTGGCCGAATTTTAGCAATGGGGGTTAACTAGCCAACATCACGCACATGATGCGTGTGACGAGGGCATAGCAAAAGCGACGAAAATATGTTTTTTTGTTTCGTGTTACGACACCATACGAGACCGACGCGTACGGAGACGATAAGACATTGTGTGAAGTCTTTGTGGTGTGTGCACCTCGTCGATTACACATACAGACGTTAAGACTGTACCGTGTATTCACAGCAAAACGACTCTAAACGTGCTAATGCACTTTTGAAAGTTTACTGTATGTATGTATGATTGTCTGCGATTTCCTGCAAATGCATATATAATTGAACTGAACATAGAACTTCGGAGATAGACAGTGGAACTCTTCAATAACTAACAGCAAAAGACTCGCGATTACTGCGATCGTTGGTCTATACATATATTGTTTACACAATTTAATAGGGAACCACAAATAAAAAATAAAAAACTTTTTTACAAAAAATAGAACCCACTTCCAAAAAAAACAAAAATGTGCAAATTAACTTTCTTTTTCAGAAGTCGGTGTTTACGGTTTTGTTTCTTCGTTTTTTGACATCGACTTCCGAAATTAAAGTTTTTTATTGTCTCAGTAAATGCATGATTCCTGTGGGACAGACTACAGGGCCTGCGGACGGCGAATCCATTACTCGACTGGCAATGAACACTTGTTTTTGTTTACTTACAGAGCTCGAACTGGAAAATCTAAACAACAGCTATTCAGACATAGAAGAATTGCCAGCACAACAGTCTGAGACAAGTTCAGAAGATGGTCTGCCTTTTATAAAGGTTAAAAAAATAGAAGGGGAAGAAAAGCAAAAAGTATTGAGGAAACGAAAAGCCAGCGACACGCAACGTAAGTATTAGTTAGTTAATTATTTGTTAAGCGATCTTAAAAGAAAAGCATCCTGTCTGTCTCCTCTTGAGTAGCATAAATACAATATGCTACATCTCTGCGTAGTTGCTCTCTCTGGAGGGCACAGTCCTATTGCCAAATGTCTCAAACACTTCTGCTTTTTTTTGGCGGTGTGGGAAATCATCCAATGACATCTCCCGCTCTGAGTGGAGCGGGAGGGTGTGTCAGACTCTTACTGACTAAAACCCACCCCTGTTCCTTCCCTGTCTGAGTGCACAGGGGAGCGGTAACTCTGTTAAGAATTTATCCACTACTGCTAGGCATGAAACACTTCTGCTTAAGACCCTACTAACGGCCAAGTGGCGCCCTCATTGAATAAAAGATCGTAGCATTGCATAGAAAATAAATATTAAAGATTCCAACGTCACGTTTGTTACAAAGAGGATAAAGTATTTTTACGTTGTTAAAACAGGTCTCAGAATGTTTCGTATCCAAAGTAGTAAGCAAAAGTACCAAAAACGGCCGTTTCTGGATCACTTCGTGTAAAAATCATGACACCTCACTGAAAAATACTGGGAAGAAACGAAGAAGGACAAATAAAGAAATCTTAAAGCCTGGCTGTGTATTGACTTATAACAGTAATAAAAAAACTGGCCAAGTGCGCGTCGGATTTAGCACATTAAGAGTTCCGTACCAAATATTGGTATTTGTTAGTAAACTATACGTAATAATAAACATTATCACCAGAAGTTCAAGTCAATGAGAAGTTAAAAAATTCTTCGGAACAAAATTATGTAACAGATGACGGACGAACAGACAGACGGACACGTGAGTGACAACAATAGGGCTCTGTTTGGACCCTTCGGGTACGGAACCCTAAAAAGGAATCGATTACAGCGATCAGATGTCTTCCTACTACTCCATATTAGGTAAGGCGTGGTCCTTAATGGTACCGCAAAGTAATGTTAGAATTGCTCTTTTGAACGGCAGTTATTAATGTCTTGATAGTACGTCCTACAATATGAAAAAAAAATTGACCAATTGACCAATTGGTTTATTGAACATATAATACAGAAATTCTCGGAGGTATCACAGAAAGCAACCAATGATTCCGGAAATGGATTCAACATCAACGTTACCAACATCTATAGACTCTAGAGCCTATACATAGTAGCAGATAAAGGTTTTAAGATTCCTCAGAATAAAACAGATAGAGAGCTGCGTTCAACGTGTGTACTCTACGAAATCGCGTAACAAACATACAAAAAAATAAAAACATACAGACGAATTGAGAACCTCCTCCTTTTCTAAGTCAGTTAAACAGGGTCTGCCACTTTGGTGATACTTCGGGGTATGTTGGTGTCCTTGGTTCTCCTGCAGATATCAATCCTGCACGCGTAGCATGACCACCATAGAAACGGGTTTTGTCGACGGAAGAATAGACAAAATGACAGATTGTAGAAAGATTTCTACCCTTCTAAGCATGCTATGTTAAAACTGAAGACAAGAAATGTTTCTATTCTTCAGTTGACAAAAGTCTACAATGTAAAACATGATACTCGGGTAGAAAATATGTCAAGTTAGATAAAAACTTGAGAGGTGTCAAGGGACACCCGGATGGAACGAAGTTCCTTTCGATTAATTAGTGAAGTAATTGTAATAAAATTTTATTTTTTTTAAGTTATAATGATCGTACAGACATCCAGATTTAGAAAGCTATTTAGTATTTATGGGTTAGAGACTCCAGATTAGATTCGAAGTTAGATTGTTCCAAGCTCCGCTAGATTTAACACACGAAATTGGTTAGATAATGCTTGATCTGCTTGCAAACTTTGTACCTACCCACCAAAAATACAAGAAGTTTTTATTAGATTGTTTTTCCAACACAATCTTTTTGGATGGACAGCCTCATTAGTGTCGTGACAACTTTTCGTAAGAATTTTTTTTATTAGATTGTTTTTCCAACACAATCTTTTTGGATGGACAGCCTCATTAGTGTCGTGACAACTTTTCGTAAGAATTTTTTCCGTCTAGCCCCCTTTCACAACGCGCGATAAGGAACTTCGTTCCAAAACAAAAAACTGTAATAAAAATCAGCCAGTGCTTTGATTGCACTATGAGACCTAGTAGGTTTCAACACATGGTAATCAAAACACTCTGTACCTATATGAACCTAACGCAAAGAAAAAAAAAATTAAAAACCGAATACCAACCAAGCCCTAAGCGAGACCTAAGGAAGTCAGACACTTGTAGTGTCTCAGTTTAGGCAACGGTTTAGTGAGTATGTCTGCGGTTTGATAAGTTGTTGAGAATAGTTGAGATGAGCTTGACATCGACTTGATTTGTGAAGATGCACTCGCGAACGAAGTGATGTCGAATGTCGATATGCTTGGTGCGAGAGTGATGTGTGTTGTTTTTGGTGATTGAGATAGCACTTTGATTATAACACATGATGGTTATAGGTGATGAGAATCGGAAGATGTCACTAATGAGAGATCGGATGTAGATAGCCTCCTTACAGACTTCACCAAGGGCCATATATTCTGCCTTGGAAGCGAACTGAGCTACCGTTCTCTGTTTACGTGATTCCCACGACACTGATGAACCGCTCATCTGGAACACATACCCCGTATAGGAGCGTCGGTCTACCAGATTACTTGCGTAATCGGCATCAGCGTATCCAATTCCATCACCAGTGTTGCTATATGTTAGCTGCTTGCCCTTCGTTGCCTTGAGATACCGGAGAACACGCTTGGCAGCTCTCCAGTGTACCTTTATATAGAGAGCTGCGTTCAACGAGTGTATATTTTTGGCAGTGACGTAGAGGAAAAATAAAAACAAAAAACAGTAATAAAAATCAGCCAGTGCTTTGATTACACTATGAGACCTAGTAGGTTTCAACAACATCTACAGCGGAAACAGCTGTTCATAACTTAATCATGGTTAGCAAAAAAAGGAATTGTTCAGGATGTTACGATAAATTACGCCATACACTAAGTAGCAAAGTAGCCGGCAATAAAGTTAAAAAAGTTAAAACTATGTTACTCATGTAAAAAAATTATGAAAATCATACGACTACGGTATAATTTATTTTTTTATTTATTTATTCAATTATTTATCATCCACAACACTAAAAATGTATCGACACTTTTACTAACCAGTGCGGATAACGGGTCGTAAAGATCCGACAGGCCAATCCCTATATTTACAAACAACCATTCAGTGTACTCGTATCTACCTACGATTTCAGCCTTTTATTGAATGTTTATTTGTCAACATATTGATATACAGGATTAAGCTTAATCATTATACCTAAAAAGATAAGTCCTCCTAAACAGATGGAAGTCGAACGGGTCTTTTCGACCCAGTAACGCACCAGGAACAAATCATGCTTCGGATGTAATCGACCCCATGCCGCACCGCACCTACTGAAAGTCATCCATGACTAACGCAGAGAAGATCATTTAATTATTTATAATTTAGTCTTAAGTGTTTTAGTTTAATACAAGTTCTTTTAGGTATAATAAATTAATAATGCGTCTTAATTCGGACAGCGCTCCTTGATGGGCGAGTTCTATTATTGGGTGGACGTACGACGCATTACGTGAGCTCAGCACAGAACACGCAAGCTAACCATTCAAGGGCATAGGGCATGACCATACGTTTTTTGCAATTTGCAGGTCAGTATCAGGTTGTAGGTTGGTAAAAATATGATTCGCGTAGCACGTACGTATTTACAAAACTATAATCATTAAAATCATCAATACAACTGCTTCAGTTAGAATAGATGTCAAATGTAAGTATTTCATGAAATCATGACATTTGGCATCAATTCTAACAGAGAGTTGTATTGATGATTTTAATGATTACAGTTCTTTATATACGTAGCCGCGAATTATATTTTGACCAACGTACAACCTGATAATGACGTTTAAATGATACAACCAGTCTTACCAAGGGGTATCCTATTACCCAGTAACTGGGTTGTGGAGGTCAGATAGGCAGTCGCTCCATGTAAAATACTGGTATTCAGCTGCATCCGGTTAGACTGGAAGCCGACCCCAAGATAGTTGGGAAAAGGCGCGGGCAGATGAGATCGAAGAGTTATGACTAAGCTCAATTGATCGTTCGCTAAGTTCATTCCGTTTACCTCGTTCGAGTGCCTTTTATTCAGTTTCTATTTATTTTCAGGTGAATTGTCTACTAATTTTACCAAAATGAGTACGCGTAGTAATATTGATAGCGTTACAAGAGCACGAATAATTGCTTTGCATAATCAAGGCAAAAACTTGTCAGTAATAGCCAGAGAGACCGGTGTAAGCGTAAGTAGTTTTATTTTTACACTTTTATATAAAAAACTCCATTATTTTTAACCGACTTCCAAAAGGAGGAGGTTCTCAATTCGTCGGTATGTTTTTTTTTTTTTTGTATGTATGTTACGCGATTTCTCTGCCACTTGTGAATAGATTATGATGATTCTTTTTTTGTTTGGTAGGTCAAACATCAGAGGTGGTCCCATAGAAATTTTATCGAAATTGATTAAGCTCTTTTTGAGAAATCGAACAAAAACGAAAAATACGTATACCTCGATGACGTTTTGGTGTTCTCCAAATGTTTAAATTCCACGACCCATGTTATTGGGTTTTTTAGTTCTGGGGTATAACAACTAAAAAGTGAAAAATAAAAAACTTTTTTAAGTACAAAAAAAACAACCGACTTCCAAAAAAAAAAATACACTAAAAATTAAAAAATAACTTTAATTTCGGCAACCGGTGTCAAATAACGAAGAAGTAAAATACAAACACCAACTTCCGAAATTAAAGTTATTTTTTAATTTTTAGTGTATTTTTTTTTGTAAAAAAGTTTTTTTTAGTTACTATAACTATAACATAATAATCATTATTGGGTATTATATATGTATGTTTTATTGCAGAGAAAAACAGTTGTTTTATGGGTACGACGATTTAAAGAGGAGGGTTCTTTGCAACACCATCAAAGAACTGGTAGACCACGGCTTATCAACACATTGCAGCGTCAAACCATGTTAAGGCAGTATAAAGAACATGGATTTCTGCCGACGAACCACTATGCTGGTTTATTTGGCACAAGTGTTATCACAGTCCGTCGTGCTCTTCATAGTGAAGGGCTGCATTGTCGGAGAAATGCTGTGAAACCCTAGCTTACAAAACTTGCTGGAAAACCATAAAAGGCCAAGATTACAGTTCGGTTTGGATCACATAAACTTCGATTGGAGTAATGTCATCTTTACAGATGAAAAATCTTTTAACCCATCAGCTCCGGTCGTCCCACATGTGGGGCGATCGACTCGCGTGGTTTCAACCTCTATTATTAACCCGGGACTGCGGACGCCGAGTAATGCGTAGCTTGCCGTCGGATCAGCGCCAGGCCCGAGAGTCGACGGCGCGTAGTGTTCCACGCGCGCCTCAAAGAGTTGTCAGCATTCATGGCCGATGCCTGCCCAGGGGTTGAGGATAAATTCAAAACAGAGTTACCTCGCCTCTGGGCACTCACGGCAGGGAAGGAGCAGGGGTGGGTTTTAGTCAGTAAGAGTCTGACACGCCCTTCCGCTCCACCCTAGAGCGGGAGATGTCATTGGATGAATTCCCACTCCACAAAAAAAAAAACCTCTATTATTACAATAACGCAAGTTCTTTTATCCTAAGGCGAGGTTCACACACTCGGAGCGTGACATTATGTGGTCCTATAGAAAGATCCATAGACAATCGGTTTCGAACATTGACATATAAATTATATGGACTAGGCATACCTACAAGAAAAACGTGCCATACCTACACTTCACTGAGAGGATAAAATGGCGGATATTAGGGTAGCCCATATCGATATCTCTTTATTAAAAATTTCGATAAAAGATTGTGAGAATGTTTTCATATTGTTACGGTACAATATGAACGGGTATTTTTACCAGTGGCATTGAGGTAATATATTACTACGTAATAGAGAGGCTATCATAAAAGCAAAGGAAATGCTACATTTTGACTAGAGTAACTAATGTTCGCGCTGAAACAATAATTAGTCTTCTAAACAAAACAGTATAGACAGGCAGCGCTAGAATGCTACTAAGGTTTAGTTTTCTTGCGACCAGAAGGTCAGAAGCGCCATGATTTTCCAGAACCCCGCAATTCGTAGTTTACTTTTTACCCGACAAGGGAGGGTAATGTGTTTATCAGCCTATGTATGTATTTATGATTAAATGTATCTATATTTGTTCCTTTGAGGTGTTTTAGAGACCGAAACGGTGGGCCAATTTTAATAATTCTTACGTCAATTGATTTATTCTTGTGAGTGCTACTAATGACATGACAGTAATCAAAATAAAATATGGCGACCACCAGACGCCATAAAATGTAAAAAAGAAAAAAATGAAAGTCGACTAACTATATTAAGTGGGATATCAAAATAAAGGGTTCGAGGAGGCTATTCCAAAAATTTATCTTACTGAAGCGTATAAAATAAAAGTAAAAAACATTTTCAAAAACCCGACTAAAATCAAATGAAAAGTTCCAAACAAGTCACTTTTGAAGCAGTCTGATGTAGTTGATTGCATGAAATCAATAATTGAACTAAAATAACTCCCACCAACTTGTTTTTCAGCCAGGTTTTTTAAAATAATATTTTATTTTATTTAAAGTCAGTTTTTTTTAGTGTCTTGGAATTTATGCTTTTAGCTATTACAAAAAACGAAATGCAGTAAGTAGGTACATCGGATATTTTGTGTCAATTAAAATGAAATGTAAAAGTAACAGTATTAGTGTTATTCTAGAACCTTGCGTTAAGTAGACCTTCGAGACGGAGGCAACAAGTTCAAAGAAAACAAATGACGCTGAATCCGCAGTGGGCTCCTGGCACGGATATCTCCAATACATATGTTATCTAACATGTAGATGATTTTTGGGTTTTAATTAAAAGTCAACAATAATTATAATAAAGTCTTTATATGAAACAAATCAATCTCATTCATTTCTGAACAATAAAATTTTGTTCAGGTAATTTCTGTGTGATATTCTTTCAGTAGAGTAGTAGTAGTTCTTCCCACAATATTTGTATCTCAAATTCATGTATACCTCTTTTACACTTTTAATGAATAAACAAAGCTTGGGGTTTTGAATTTAATAAGTTTCTTTTCCTTTTAAATCTTTGATAGATTGGATTTTTTTGAGGGAAAGAAATTATTACTGAAGAGATTTTTTTTTCGTTTGTTTTCTAACTTTCTCATTAAGTCTCTTTTTGGACTTTTCTTCTTGGACTGTTTTTGACATTTGTCCTTTAATTTCTTAATAATTTTAAATGTGTACCTGAAATCAAATAAAATAAAAATAAGCTTTAATAGATATTGAAGTCAAGCGAGAGATATCTCCCACATAGTCTTAATTCAGTCGATGACATATTATCATTGAGATCAAATTCGCAAATAATGATGACAAGAGAAACTGAAGCTAGTCATACCGATAAATCTGGCGCAGCAGAGGTGCTAGCGGCTAAATCTGGTGCAGCGGAGACGTTAGCGGCTAAACCTGCCGCAGCGGACGTGCTGGTGACTAAATACCATATTCAGAGCACCATATCCAGATGTTGAGAGTTCATCTTGATTTTGATCATTTTCAATTAAAATGCCAGATATATTTGATGGAATTGCAGGCTGTAAACAAGCAATAAAATTATTAATATGTTTGATGTTTCTCAATTTTATTATTAGGATTGTTACTTATTATTTTTAATGGCCTCATTTAATTTGCAATTTGTAGGTTGAAAAGAGTTCTCGTTCGGTCGTTGAGTGCAGTTCTCACTCACTCGCTCAATAGCTCACTAGTTCAGTAGCACTCGAGTGGATAATGAGCTAAATAATCGTACATAAGCTCACTTAATGTTCACCTCACCCAAGTTTTCACAGGGAATTTTTTACAGAATGACACTGCTAATATACTTAAAAGTCCATTCTAATATAATTTAAAAGTCCATTGACACAAAAGCAGACTACATGTAACATTAAAAAAACTCCTTTAAAAGGAGTATGTAAGTATGTACTCAGTGCAACTAAATAAACAAGTTTGTCTAATTTTGGCATTTAATCTTAGGACTACACTCAAACACACTCTTTGTGCCCGTTAGGCAAGTGTTGCACTTGAAGTCATCACCATCATTTATCACCCACTACGCAATAATTTTATAACAAACAATGTTACTTACCATTATGGTTCGTGAACGTAAAGCATCGTCACGCAGTGTCACTTTATTCAGTGTCCGGTTGAAACATGATTCTCTTCAAAGTGAAGGGAACAGGTTATGAATTGTTTTTGTTGACATCTTAGTTACAACACTGATTTTTTCCAGCAAAGTTTTCTTTTTTCGTTTATTAGCAGGCAGCCTTAAAAGTAAAACGTAAAACCAATAAAGAACCATAATAATATAGCATTATCGATAAACAAAAATGTCATGCATGCACTACTCTATCCCTACAAAAACAAGAAAATTATTTCACGAAATACAACTGTTAAAAAGAAAGGCAAACGGGAAATTATGAATGCTTTTTACATACACTCTTCAAGGAATACAGAATCTTTTGTTTAATAACTAAATCTAAAGATATTTCACCTAAAATTAAGTATACGTACTGGTGCAAAGTTATCTTCGGGTGATTTCCGCTTCTTTTGATGCCAAATCCGATTATATTGCAATTTGGCATCTTGCTATTGACGACTTCCACTAAACAACCGAGTTCAAACGCAATAACACAGCAAAATTACTCCAAAATTCACAAAATATATCCATTGTTTACGACCATTTGACAGTTCACGTACCCAACTTTGGTACCAAACACCGAGAGAATAAAATGGCGAACTGGCCGCAAATAGGTATTTCAATGACGATAGGAATGAAGGGTTGACATTATAGTAACTGTCAAAAATACTACTAGCCTTTTTCACTTATGCAAAATTAAGAAAGTTAAAAAGAGATAGCAGTATTTTTATGATTTTGGCGTCGATATGCCACATATTTGTATAACTGTTTTTTCTATAGTCAAACATGTCCAGTCCATATAATTTATATGTCAATGGTTTCGAAGTATTAAAAAAAAAAACTTGAGAGGTGTCAAGGGACACCCGGATGGAACGAAGTTCCTTTCGATTAATTAGTGAAGGAATTGTAATATAATTTTATTTTTTTAAATTTATAATATTTTTTTTATTATTAACTACGCACACACGCACGCACGTAAGAAGTTATACTTCATCATATCTCATCTCATCTCATCGCAGCTCAGCTCAGCTCAGCTCAGATCAGCTAAGCTCAGCTCAGCTCAGCTAAGCTCAACTCAGCTCAGCTCAGCCCAACTCTTTAGCAATAACGACAACTATAACAAAAGTAATTGTAATAATTTTTTTTTTTTTTTACTATAGCAAAAAGTGTCGTGACATCTTTTTTCGTAAGAATTTTTTCCGTCTAGCCCCCTTTCACAACGCGCGATAAGGAACTTCGTTCCAAAAGTTTTAGTAGAAGATTTTTCAGACTATGGCGGTCGCGTTAATGACTGACGAAAGTTTATGTGTTTTTGTTAGTTTATTAGTTTATTAGAGGGAAGTGTTGAGATATTCATTTATAAGTATAAATTAATATTTGGATGAAATAACACTATTAGAAGCGTTTTACCTACCAATAAAATGCTTAATTTACACATCTTATTCGAAGCCTATTTCATTTGAGACCTGTTTGTTATCGCCTGGTAGTGGTAATGACGCCAATGTGGATGATTGATTTGTTAGTAAAATAAGTTATTACTGGTTATATTGACCATTTGAATGAAACAAATGCATCTTAATTTTGTTTTTTATCCCTTCTAATTAAAGAAAAATAAAAATCTTACATAATTATGTGAATATTATTTTGGTTTAATTAAGTAATTGTTTCCCGCTAAAGAGAATGCTCCGCATCAGTTCTTCAGGCGCAGTTATACGACTTTTAATGTGACTCAAGATGGCTGGACAAATCTTCAAAATAGCTTGCATTAAAGTAGGTCAATAGGGCACTTTATGTGACGGCTAAACACCCTTATTTCAGAATTTGTGACGCTACAGAATCTTATATAATCGATCGAAAACGTGTCCAGCCATTTTGAAAAAATCACTTTTCGCTGGTCTCTCAATCTCGGTAACGGAAGTAATCTTGACGACTTTTTGCATATCAACGGGCGTCACATAAATTTGTGACAGGCATCGAGCTAAAAGTTTTGTGATACATACAGCGGTTTAGTAGAAAAATGCAAAAATCTGAGTCCAGCCATCTTGAATTTACGTAAAAAACTTTTGGCTGGCACTTCCGCATCTCAATAACGGGAGCGTTTTCGAATATGGTTCCTTTACTAACATTTAGTGACGCAATTTGTGACAGTAATAACGTTTGATTTATGGCGTCACATGTAAGGGTTTTCGAGAAATCAATAAAAACTTAATGTCTAGCCAACCTGAGTTCAAGATGGCTGAACACCTGTATCTCCGCTGCCTGATGATCTACGGCCTTCGAAATGTGTTCAAGATTTTGTGACAGGGACGCTAATGATAACCTGAATTGACGGAGAAACTTTGAGTAGTTTCAAAGATATTGATCATTTAAATTTTCCCATACAAATATCCATTAATATTGTGAGGTGACCATAATTTTTACATAAATAAGGATTTCTTTTTAATCGACTAATCGGACGGTAGCAGCTACGCCGGCTTTGTATTTGATTTTCCCGTAGGAATAAAAGGTTTTCCCGCAGTAAAAAGCGTAAGTATGTGTTATTTCAAAATAATAATTGACTACCAGCGCTGCAAAAGAGAGCCCACTTGTATTTCGAGCTAATAGCACCTTAAATCGTGAATTCCTTGACCTGTGCCTATAAGTAATAATGTTGTAGTGTAAAGACACACTGCAACATTATTAATCATCGGCTCAATTAAAGCAGGTAAGTGCAAAGGCACTTGGAAAATATTGTCGTGTGTAAAATTATAACTAAGTATTTAGAATCAGAATTTTTATTTGTGAACATACATAGGTACATTGTACACGTTGTGTGAGATGGTAAATATTTACAGGCTCTCTATGTTTTGACTTTAAGCGTACAAATATTATCATTAAGTTAATTATTAATTTCACATTATCAGTTAAAATTATAGGAACAACTAGAATATAATACACAAAATATTTCCATGTCGATTAATTCAATTTCAAATAAAAATATATACTAGATCAACCCAAATCTCAACAATTCAATTTGTTATAACAGTTAAATGCCAAAATTAAAATATGATAATGTCAATCAATTAAATTTCAGATTAATACAAGAATGTCAAAGCAAGTAATCAATAAAATAATTCCAAAATATCATGGTTTTATTAGTTTAGGTATGTGGCTGGAGAGGCGTCACGGGATCCTCACCTTCCGCCTGACGCAGGTCCTCACCGGACACGGTTGTTTCGGGAGGTCCCTGCATCAGATCGGGCGGGAAAGACCGCCCGGGTGTTACCACTGCGCAGATCGCCCAGAGGACATGGTGGAGGTCTGCCCCGCATGCGCGGAGCACCGCCGTGTCCTCGTGGATGCAATAGGTGGCGGCGACCTCTCGCGCCCGGCCCTGGTTCAGGCCATGGTACGGAGCGAGAGGGAATGGGAGGCAGTCTCCGCCTTCTGCGAAGCAGTAATGCTCGCGAAGGTGGAGGCGGGACGCGTGAGGGAAGCTCAACGGAGTGCTCACGGTCCCGGCCGCTACCACCGCAGGAGAGGTACTGGGTGTAGGACGTCGCGAGACGATATCCGGCCACCGTAGACCCGGGCCAGCGGACGGCGAGCAGTGGGTAGCTCGCCGTCCGATCAGCACCAGACCCGTGAGTTGACGGCGCATAGTACGCGCCACGCGCGCCTTAAAGAGATGTTGTCGGACACCACTGACGGGGCCCATCGTGGCCGGTGCCTGCATTCCTAGGGGTAGCGGATAAATTCTGAAAATGAGTTACCGCACCTCTGGGCGGGGAAGTAACAGGCGTGGGTTTTAGTCTGCCCAGGGGTTGAGGATAAATTCGAAACAGAGTTACCTCGCCTCTGGGCACTCAGGACAGGAAGGAACAGGGGTGGGTTGTAGTCAGTAAGAGTCTGACACGCCCTCCCGGTCTACCCTAGAGCGGGAGAAGTCATTGGATGATTTCCCACCCCACAAAAAAAAAAAATAGGCCTGTGCCCCAGCAGTGGGGACAATAAAAAGGCTGACGATGATAACGTAACAAGCTCCCACTACTGAACTTTGATGCGTTTTCTCTTTGTAAATTTTCATTGATTTGATATAGCAAAACATACGTGTCCAATATTTTTTCATAATCTAACTTATAAACTAAATAGAATTATTGTTTTGTTACCTTGGAATCATCCCAATGATCTATAGAGAAATTGTTCTTATTTATACTTTTTTTCCAAATGATTCAAAAAGTTTGAAAATTCGTTTTCTCCATAGTCTTTCGTCTATCGTTTCCACGCCACCTGTGAACTAGTGTAGGTACCTACTTTGCCTGTTTTTTAGGGTTCTGTACCCAAACGGGACCCTATAACTAAAACTCCGCTGTCCGTCCGTCTGTCTGTCTGTCCGTCTGTCACCAGGCTGTATCTCATGAACCGTGATAGTTAGACAGTTGAAATTTCACAGATAATGTAGTTATTTCTGTTGCCGCTATAACAACAAATACTAAAAAACGGAATAAAATAAATATTTAAGGGGGCTCCCATACAACAAACGTGTTTTTTTTTTTGCCGTTTTTATAGATAATGGTACGGAACCCTTCGTGCACGAGTCCGACTCGCACATGGCCGGTTTTTTTAATGTGGTTTTACTGGTAGGCCTATTCCACGATCTATTGAGGTCCTGTTTATTTTAATAGTGTTGTATTAGGTCTTTAGGTATTAACTTACCGTTTTATGAAATGGGTCACATTGGGCTGTGATAATGATAACTTTGGATTGACTTGGAATTATAAGTTCAAATAGACTTTATTTAAGGGTCTACTACCAGCCAAGTGGCGCCCTCATTGAATTAAAAATCGTAGCATAGCATAGAAAATAAATATTAAAGAATCCAACGTCGCGTTTGTTACAAAGAGGATAAAGTATTTTTACGTTGTTAAAACAAGTCTCAGAAAGTTTCGTATCCAAAGTAGTAGGCAGAAGTGTCAGAAACGGCCGTTCCTGACACTTTTTCTCCGGGTGTTCTGAAAACCATGAAAATGACATCTATTACAAAAATGGAACCGTGGACTTATATGTATATACATATATAATTATATTAATTTCAACTGAATACATACCTTTACGCGTTCCTGAGAAAAAGTTTCTTGACAGACGGACGGACGGACTACGAAGTGACGAGAGGTTTGTTTAATTTTGTACATGATTATTATGGGCAAAAGCCTATTTAAAATATGACTTGTCATTTCTGTTACACCTTGTTTTATTCAATCATGACTCCAGACACGTAGCGCTATAAGCTAGCTAGCGTTCTAAAGCCAATGTAACCAATTCAAAGAAGAATGGGCAAAAATATATGAACCTTGGTCTATCTACTCAACACCGTTTTTTTTTTTTTGTGGGTTGGTAAATCATCCAATGACTTCTCCCGCTCTGGGTGGAGCGGTAGGGCGTGTCAGACTCCTACTGACCAAAACCACCCCTATTCCTTCCTAAGTGCCCAGGGGTGCGGTATCTGATTTTCAGAACCTACTCAACACCGATGAGCCTTAAATCGATGAAAAGAACATTTCTTAAACTCTATTTTTTATATGACTGCAAATGTATAGCTCATGGGGTTCTTTGTCCACCGTAGACCCGGGCCTGCCGAAGGCGAGTAATGAGTAGCTCGCCGTCCAATCAGCACCAGACCCTAGAGTCGACGGCGCGTAGCACGCGCGCCGCAAAGAGTTGTCAGCAATAATGACGAGGCCCGTCATGGCCAATGCCTGCCCAGGGGTTGTGGATAAATTCGAAACAGAGTTACCGCGCCCCTGAGCACTCAGGGCAGGGAAGGAACAGGGGTGGGTTTTAGTCAGTAAGAGTGACACGCCCTGCTCCACCCTAGAGCAGGAGATGTCATTGGATGATTTTCCACCACCCAAAAAGAAAAATGGGGTTCTTTGTGTAAATGTCAAAAATAATAGTCTTATCTCATTTCTAGAACAATTGTTTTAATTGATATATGTCTCATTGGTGTTGAGTACGTAGACCAACTTGCCCATTCTTCTTTATTATTCTAATCCTCGGGAACAGTAATTTCTTTCTGGATGTAGGCTACCCTATATCTCACTAACAGTTATATGCAAAATTTCATGATGTTCGGTAAAGGTAACAAACAAACTTTCGCATTTACAATATTAACTGGATTAGGAAATTCGAATAATGGTTTCCATACCAAAATGGATAAAAGGACACAATCTGTGCGGTGATTCTTTTTAACACTCGCAACCCTGGCAGTTAACACAAATTTTGTGCTGATAATTATGAACTCAACGAAATAAAAACGGGCCATGAGCGAGTCCGAGTCGCGCGCAAAGTGTTCCGAACCAATCATATTTTTTTTTAAACTGCCTATACCTTATAGGTTTTCCTGTAATCTTATAACTAATTTCTGTATTTTTTTCTTAAAAATTTTAGGCCCAATGGTTTCGGAGATAAGGGGGGGGGGAATGGTAATTTTTCATCTATTTTCTTAAATAACTTGAAAACTATATATTTTAAAATTATGAAAAAAATATATAATATAAATATTCGAGACCCTCACAATGTGCCCTTTCATTTGATATGCCGCACGACACAGTTCGGAAAAATTTGATTTTCGATTTTCACCCCAAAAGTGACCCCCGTATTCCAGATTAATTTATTTAGGACACACGTCCGTGTTTGGGTCACAGATATTAATGTGTGTACCAAATTTCAACTCTATCGGTCCAGCAGATTCGGAGCAAATTTGCTGTGACAGACGGACAGACAGACAGACACACGAGTGATCCTATAAGGGTTCCGTTTTTTCATTCGGACTTTCGGAACCCTAAAAATCAGCCAAATCGGTCGAGTCGTTCTCAAGTGGTGCTTTATTATACATGTGGCAATTAATTTTTATTTACACGACGGAATTGCATAATTTGATTCCGCCAAGCCCGTTTCATCAACGGACCACAAGACGTACGGCGAAGTGCCACCGATTCATGATCGACATCCCATCCATACGCACAAATCGTTTTGAGAAAACATTCATTGTGCGTACAGCTAGAGAGTGGAATTCCCTACCGGAGTCTGTGTTTCCTGATAGCTACAACCTGGGAGTCTTTAAGTCAAGAGTGAATAGGTTACTTCTAGGCAAGCGTGTTCCATCTTCGACCACATCATCGCTTACCATCAGGTGAGATGGTGGTCAAACGCGTGCCTATCAATAATAATAAAAAAAACAGAAAAGTTGTTAAGAGTTGGTTAAGTGGGACCTGGATAAGTGTGAAACCTCCATAGCTGGAATTAATGCTAAGGCCCCAACACTTTAGCATTGGTTTACCTCTTGGGACCTACCTGGGACTTAAAAAACCTCTATGTATTTATTTATTTAGGAAAAAAAAAATAGGCTAATAAAAACTGAGTGTATTTTACCTCTTTTACTGAGACTGACACTAGAATTGTTGTCGTACCTATTTTTGCGGCTGACAATGGTGTCAAACGTGAATCGGAACGTCACCAGATGTTAGGAGGGGCGCGCGAGGACAGCTCCTTTAAAACACCTCTGAGTACTCTGCTTGGCTCTTTTTTCACCACGCACCGTCATCGAAACAACACCTCTCCGTGATACTTCATTTGGTACAAGTGTAAGAGGTATTTAGTCAGAAATAATGTTGGTAAAACATTATTTCTAGATATTTAATTATTAGTTAAATATTTCAGTGCTATTAGATTGTTTTATTGACATTTGAATTTCTAGTCATTTAATTATTTTGTTAAATATTCCAGTGCTATTTGATTATAAATATTAAAAATAAGTTTTGGGGTACTTCTAATAAAAATGTAACAGTTCATTATTTGATAAGTTAATTATATAGCAATTAAAAGGGCCTAATTATAGTTTACATAACATTGTAGCTACCTTCTGATTAAATAAACGCTTTGGTGTGGCGAGTTGCCGCCACTCTGCAAGTTGGGTGGGGTTGGTATCACGTCGCGTGTGTGTCTCGCTTTAATTTGTCAGACAGACGTGAGTGGCCGGCTTTACGAGCTATAGACAATTTAAAATGCAACAATCGACGTCACGTCAGTTTGACGTCAGTGTGTGTTTCTAACGCCGCGAGGCACAGCGCGCATCTCACCGCAGACTAATGTCTTAAAAATAATATCGTCCCCGCAAATACGCTAAAATCCCGAGTAAATCCCGTAAACGTTGGGGATCCTCCGGGAATAATAAATAACCCATATTTACCGCGTCCGTTAACTACTGAACAACCATAATCAGGAGTGTTGGTGTGAAGAGAACGAGTGGCCACTCGACAATTCGACGTGCAACATCGAGAACAGCCCGGAAAGTAAGGTACCACTTGTTTTACAAATTGTAAGTAGGGCCACATTCGCCGACTGCTGCCGACCACTCCTAACTTGAAGTTATACAGACAAATATAGGCAATTTTGGGCCAGCATTCCCTCTAAGTGCTTGGTCGTACTTTACTGTCCTATTTCCGCAGAGACCCACGGCTATTTACACGCTTGGGCAACTCCATTTGATGGTCCTTCGAGCCGGATAGGCATCAGTAAAATTCAGTACAAATTAAGTACAAGTCATTACGGTAGGCACATAACTTTATTAGTGCCCCAAAATGGCGTCGCGCAAGCAAGAAGCTAAATTGGCTCAGCTTACCGCTAAAAGACAAATGATTTTCGAGCGAGTTAATCGCATATATAATGATTCCAGAAACATCTCGAACTATGATTCACGTTCAAATGAGACATTCTTAGCGCAGTCAGAAACAATTACTGAGCAATATAACAAATTTGTGGAAATAGTAGAACAAATGAATGAATTGCAATTCGAGATTGACCAAACCGCACCAGACTATTCGAGTCTATATTCTATTGAAGACTTATATTCTAATATTAAATATAAACGTAATCTCATACTTTCGAAAAACGAAACATCGGAACACAAAGTGGGTACTCGGATAAAATTACCGCCCATAGATTTGCCAACGTTTGATGGTAAAGCGGAAAATTGGCCCATATTTTATGAAATGTTTCGAAGCAATGTTCATTTAAATACCGATCTGGTTGACTCGCAGCGTGTCCAGTACTTGATCAGTAAGTTGACTCATGATGCCTTAAAACTGACCGCAGGCATTGTTCCTACAGGTGATACATACAACGTTATGTGGAACAGTCTCGTAAAAAGGTATCAAGATAAGCGTAGTTTAGGGATTCATTATCTCAATAATATACTGGACATTAAACAATGCGCCGGAAATGCCGCGAGCCTCAATACTTTTGTGGAACGATATTCAGCGTCCGTCGCAGCCTTGAAGCAGTTAGACATTCCAGACTTACTGGATTTTGTTTTATTACACTGTGGTTTAAGAAAGGTTGACGCGCAAACTGTCTTACAGTTTGAATCACGTGTGAGTGAAAAAGAATTACCTTCCTATGCGGAGTTTATAACATTCATGCAAGAATATGTTAAGGTACTACAACGCTCATACGGTAATAATTTACAGACGGAACCGCGCGCTAAGTCTAGTTCAGCGAATCATCAAACAAAAAATAATACCGCTAAGTCATTCGTATCGCGTAATGAACCGGTTTCGAATGGCAAATGTACGCTTTGCGATAAGGATGACGTACAACATCAGCTGTTCGATTGCCCGCAGTTTAAAAATATTAGTACACCGCTTGCACGTTTTGAATTTATAAAAGCAAAACGTGGCTGTATAAACTGTTTAAGTCTATCCCATTCTTTGGTTAAATGTAAGTCACGTAACGTTTGTAAAATTTGTAAGAAGAACCACCATTCTCTCTTACATTTCCGAGAAAAACATGAGTCATTATCGCCCGAGCCGCAAGCGCCTACTAAGGATACATCTGTTTCGCTCACTACAGCTGTTAAAACTGGGTCAACCATTTTGCTAGCGACCGCGCAGTTATATGCATACTATAGCGACATCAGAGATAAGGAGGTGGTTCGGTGCCTACTAGATAACGGATCGCAAAATAATTTAATTACTGTGGACTGTTGTAAACGTTTGAACTTACCCATAATTAAATTACGCAATTCATTTTTACAAGGTGTTGGAATGTCATCGAAACCAATACACGGTTTTATTCATCTCAACATAGAATCTCGGTTTGACCCTCATACGAAGTTTTCGATACAAGCGTTAGTTGTTGATTGTATTACAGATAGACTTCCCGCGAAATTAATTAGGTTACATAACAATGATAACATGTCATATTTAAGTAACTTGCAGCTCGCTGATCCGCTTTGGAACGTGCCGGGCACGGTAGACGTCGTGCTTGGAGCACAATTGTTCCCCTTTATTTACCTGGGAGACAGGGTCGAAACAGGTACCCGCGCACCCCCTGCTGTACTGACTAGCTTCGGTTATGTACTTATGGGTGATATTGATTGTTGTAGTAGTGATGTGACACACATTACATCTTCGTTTACCGCGCAGGCCGACATTGAAGTCGAGTCAAATTTATATAAGTTTTTTGAGCTAGAGGAAATTCCACCCGCCGCCACCGCCGCGCCGCGCCGCGTTCCGTTATTGGTCCGCACGAATTAGAGTGTGAAAATAATTTTAATTCTTCAGTCTTATTTGAAGACGGCAGATACTTTGTCGATCTGCCTTTTGCGCGCTCACCCGGCGGGCTAGGTAGCTCGCACGGTTACGCCCCTGGGCGCTCACTTGCGCTTGAGCGTAAGTTTGCGTTGGTGACCCTACGCGAGAATAATAATAAAACTATCGCGGATTATATGACTCACTCGAGGTTGTCGCTCAATGACATTTTGCATGTCGGACCTAATTTGCAAGCAGACTTGTTTTTGTTATTGCTTGATTTTCGTACATTCCCTGTCGCGATGACAGCGGATATAAAACAAATGTTCTTGCGTATCGGTGTAAGAGAGCACCACCGCAAATATTTACGAATCTTGTATCGTTTTAGCAAAGGTGAGCCTATTCGCACCTTTCATTTTAACCGCGTTCCCTTCGGACTAAAACCTAGTCCTTATTTAGCGATGCGCACATTGCGTAACTTGGCGTGTGAGCAAAGCGACCGCTTTCCTGAGGCTTCTAAATTGGTAGAAACTCAGTTTTACATGGACGACTACGTCTACTCTGTTTCGGACGAACAGACAGCTATGTGTCTATCCCGCGATTTAATTGATTTAATGAAGGTAGGTTCCTTTGACTTAGTCAAATGGGCTACCAATTCACCCGCTTTATTAGAGATTCTCCCAGAGTCTCACCGCTTACCAGTTAATTTTTCTGGCATGGATAATGATGTCCATAATTTCAAAATCCTTGGATTAACCTGGGAACCCGCTGATGATTATTTTTCTTTGACAACAATCGCCGTGGATGATAAATGCACGAAGCGCGCGATTCTATCGCTAGTTGCCCGCTTGTTCGACGTACTGGGCCTTGTAGGACCCGTTGTGCTGTACGCGAAGGTATTAATCAAGGAACTTTGGTTAGCTAAATTAGGATGGGATGAGGTTCCACCGGAATCTATCACAAATCGGTTTGCCGCTTTTACGCGCGATTTTCCTTCACTCTCTTCTCTAAAGGTTCCTCGCCACATTGGCGTCTTTAGAGAAGCTGTAGTGAACATCGTAGCCTTTTGCGACGCCAGCTTTACTGGTTATGGCTGTTGTATTTATTTACACATTACCAACCCTACTGGTGATATCACTGTCCGACTCTTATGTGCAAAGTCCAAAGTCTCCCCCGCTAAAATAACAACGCTAGCGCGATTAGAACTTGTCGCCGCTTTACTTCTATCTAAACTTGTTCGCGTAGTCAAGGAAAAACTTTCCGCTCGTGTACCTATTACAGGTGTCCATGCTTTCTCGGACTCCACCATAGCTCTCTCGTGGATCCACTCATCTCCCCATAGATGGTCTATTTTTGTCAGCAACCGCATTGCTCAAATACAGGAAAACTTACCTGCCGCTTGTTTCCGTCACGTGTCCGGGAAAGAGAATCCTAGCGATTGTCTGTCTCGCGGCATGCTGCCGTCGGATTTAATAAGACACTCGTTGTGGTGGAACGGCCCCAGATGGCTCCATCAGCCCATGAGCGAGTGGCCTTTAAAGTTCTCTCCTGCTCAATGTGAAACATTGCCGGAGTTTAAATCAAAGGTTTTTCTTGTAGAAACTTCGAATACTGAACCGCGTATTTTAGATACTATAGCTGACCGTGTTTGCTCATGGAATAAATTGTTACGTGTATTTATGTACATTCTTAAATTTACAAACAGACTACATAGTCATAGTTCTGTTGAAAACATTCAAACCGCCGAAAATTTCATTGTTCGATTAGTTCAAAGTTTACATTTTGCGAGCGATTTAAATTTAATTAAAGCAGGTGAACTTCCAGCTAAGAAGTTGCGCTGTTTATCTGTCTTCATTGATAGCTTCGGAATCTTACGTATTGGGGGCAGATTGTCTAAATCTGACTTACCGTATGAAGCCAAGCATCCCGCGCTTTTACCTAAACGCGACCGCGTAGTCGATCTAATTATCGATCACTATCACAATACGTACTGCCATACGGGCCCAGGGTTATTGATGTCCATTATAAGGCAGCGGTTTTGGATATTGGATGGCCGAACGGTTATACGTTCTCGTTGTCGGAAATGTAATACTTGTTTCCGTCTAAATCCTAAGCATCCAGTACCCAAAATGGCTGAACTTCCTGGATACCGCGTCCGTGATGCTAAAGCCTTTGTACACACCGGTGTAGATTTCGCCGGGCCGCTTGCTTATATACCTATTCGACGTAGAGGTCAACGTTCGCAGAAACTTTACTTATGTTTGTTCGTATGCATGGTGACTAAAGCCATACATATCGAGCTTGTTTCGGATCTCACATCTGAGGCTTTCCTATCCGCATTTAAGAGATTCATTTCTCGCCGCGGTCCAGTGTCTGTTATGTACTCAGACAATGGTACCAATTTTGTTGGCGCTAAGGCGCAATTGGATGATATTTATTCTTTTTTATTAAATTCAACTGTTCAAACGGATATTAAAAATGAGCTTCTTAAATCACGCATCGAGTGGACAAGAATACCGCCGCGAGCTCCACACTTCGGAGGTATTTGGGAGTCAAATATTAAGAGTGTTAAAACTCACTTGTTTAGAGTCGTAGGTAAACAACTTCTCACTTACGAGGAACTCTCGACCGTATTGGTGCAAATTGAGTGCCTTTTGAACTCTCGACCACTTAGTGTCATTTCGTCAGACCCACATCCAGAGGTACTCACGCCCGCGCATTTTTTAATGTCCAGTCCACTCACGTATTTGCCTTCTTCTGAATTGGCAGAAGAAAGCATAAACCTAAACAACCGCAAAAGGCTCTTGGATCAACTTGTGTTATCCTACTGGAATAAATGGCGAATTGAGTACTTGCACACGCTGCAAGTTCGCCAGAAGTGGTGCACTCCCGATCGCCCTATAGAGATAGGTACTGTCGTTCTCTTGGGTCAAGATAACGTACCTCCATTGACTTGGCCATTAGGTATCATAGAGGAAGTTTTTCCGGGATCGGATGGTGTAATTCGAGTCGCTTCAATAAAAACCGCGTCAGGCACGTATAAACGTCCTGTCACTAAGTTGTATCCTTTGCCAACTCAATAGATTATTATTACTACATAATTTAGTTTAATTTAGTTTAGGGTTCATATTATACGTTCCAATGGTACGCCATTACATAGTTGTAATTTAGTTTATTCGACTTACCATAGTCAAGTCGAACCGCAATTCATTCTTAGGTCACTGATAATTATTTTTCCCGAGCATTATATCAATGCGATGGTGTTTCGGACTGCTGCTTGGATTTCCCTCAAAGCTCTTCAACAAGTTAATGCTTACATATCATCACCGCTTCTTGAACCTCACTCGCTCCGCATAGATTAGCAGCTTTTGAAAGCTCCTGGACCTTTCAAGGCGGGGAGCATGGTGTGGCGAGTTGCCGCCACTCTGCAAGTTGGGTGGGGTTGGTATCACGTCGCGTGTGTGTCTCGCTTTAATTTGTCAGACAGACGTGAGTGGCCGGCTTTACGAGCTATAGACAATTTAAAATGCAACAATCGACGTCACGTCAGTTTGACGTCAGTGTGTGTTTCTAACGCCGCGAGGCACAGCGCGCATCTCACCGCAGACTAATGTCTTAAAAATAATATCGTCCCCGCAAATACGCTAAAATCCCGAGTAAATCCCGTAAACGTTGGGGATCCTCCGGGAATAATAAATAACCCATATTTACCGCGTCCGTTAACTACTGAACAACCATAATCAGGAGTGTTGGTGTGAAGAGAACGAGTGGCCACTCGACAATTCGACGTGCAACATCGAGAACAGCCCGGAAAGTAAGGTACCACTTGTTTTACAAATTGTAAGTAGGGCCACATTCGCCGACTGCTGCCGACCACTCCTAACTTGAAGTTATACAGACAAATATAGGCAATTTTGGGCCAGCATTCCCTCTAAGTGCTTGGTCGTACTTTACTGTCCTATTTCCGCAGAGACCCACGGCTATTTACACGCTTGGGCAACTCCACGCTTCTTATGATTTACTGACCGTTATTTTTTCTTATAGAATATTTTAAGGAATACTTTGTTAAATTGTTTTCTCTGAATTTTATAGGTATTGTACCTCTGTGACTCTACTGCAGATACATTTCTGTTTTGTTTACTAATACCCGCAAATTCCGCATTTGGCCAATTAACTGTGCCAAATATTTTTTTTTTATTAAACATTGCCCCACATTTGGAATTACTTCATGTATCGTAGGTGCGTTCACAAACATATAAACTCACATACACAAGACACCTAGACCCGGAACAACTATCTGTAGGCCATACAAATATTTGTTCCGTGCGGGAATCAAACGCTCAACCACTGCGCCAACCGTGTCGTCAAATGACCTCCAGTTTTAGTTTAGTTTTGCTGTCTTTCCTGGTGTTTATTTGAAAAATGCCGAAACGAAGGATTACGTCTTTATTAGTACGTGAAAAATAAAGTTTGAATCCGTTTATGAAAGTGGAAAGACACGCTATAAAGTCTGTGCCGAATTAATGTTCATAATCTACTTTTTGTAGAATTGTTCTAGTTATTTTATTTAATAATCGCACATCTACATATAACTGAAATACTCATAACCTCTATTAATGAAACCCTCTGTAAATGAGACGGATATCACCTGAATATCTGAAACACTGGGTAAGTGGAATAACTCTAGGTCCCTTAATGTCCCAGTTATCCAGGTTTCACTGTATATTATAGGGTGACTGGTAATTAGTGACCGCTACTTAAACACGTGATTGTACTCATGATTATAAACAACTGTCCCTAAAAAACTTTTTTTTTTAATACTTATTCACTTTTATCTCAATAACAACAGTTTGAAATACGCGCGCGCGCGAGGGCAGTGACCGCTGCAATTAGCTGTTAGATGCGGTCTCATATCGTACAGTGCACGGCTCTCAAGCCCGCTTCGCCGGGCACCACGTGCCGTTTTCGGTGTACTTACCTAAGCAGTGTAGGTACCCACATTTTTCGGTTGTTGCTAAATAAAAAAAAGATTTTCAAAGACAGCGTGTTTGAATAATACTTTTAAGATGCAACGTACGAGTATGTCCGCATTACTACAAAATATTTAGGAACACGCGCGCCGTAACATTAAAAGTAGGCACGATCTATCAGCTGATAGTCTGACCTCGGGAAAGGGCAAATGCAGGGGGGGGACAGTTAGAACAAGCACCACTTCGGTAAAGAAAGTGACGCCATCTACTTTTACTTACCTAGAAACTATGTATAGATGTCTCTGTAATCAATTTTAATGCAAACAAAAGCCGATTTTAATGGGAACACACCGTGGTTGCCATAATTCCGGTAGCGACGGTCCTGAGTATAGTTGCAAAACTTCTGAAACATTCTGAATAATTCCGGAATACTTCTGGGAAAGTTTCTATAAATCAGAATTATTCAAAATGAATTTAATTAAGATTTTTAATTTTTTTGCTGAAAAATCGTATTTTGCATCGATCGTCGATTGTCGATCGCCGCCCCCGCTTCCCCTCTGTGCGCCGGCCGCTGCCGCCGCGCTGGCGCCGCGCCGCGCGCGCCCGACTGCCACGAGTCGTGCGTGCGTGCAGGCGATGGCGGTGCGGGGTGTGGTAAGAGCGGAGATGCTCCCCGGAGAAGTTTTCCCCCCCGCGAGAAAGATTCGTACCCCGCAATCGAATGTTTCCGCCGAATATTTCGCCCGAATAATTCAATGGGAATTATATGTTGATATTTTTATAGGTAGATCTATGTTAGCCTGCGATTTATTCTTTTGTTTTTAGGTAGGTACTATAGGGACCTGGAGTAGCTTCTCTTAGTGCTGGTCCCTGGAGATTCCTTTTACGTTCCTGGGGGTTTGTCTTACTCGCTAGCGGTGCGAGAGTGTGGTGTATAAGAGTGACTACTTATGTGTGTTGTGTTATAAAAGAAAGAGGACTGGCACACTAATGCGTTATATTGAATAATAAAATTAATACAAGTGCCCTCTTCGAGCGGGCTAGGAGAAGTCAACCCAAAAACTAAAGTCTTCTTTATTCTAAATTCTCAATTGGCGTTCCAAGAGTTTCTAGAAAGTTCCAAACTTCCAACGTGCCAGTCTCCTCCATAAGGTTGCCAACATAAGGTCGTCACATGAGCTACGCCCCTACGAATAGAAGCGCAGACGCTAGTAAGTCTTCTATTCAATTAAATATTTGAAAAGCCGATTGAGGCCTACCTAAACCTACTGCGAAGTCCCTGCCTACGTGAGGAGTTACGGAGATGCAGAAGTCCATCTATGGATAGCCATACTGCACCCCGAATGATGTGGTCAACTTTCTTTTTATTAATTTGAGCCATTCGGCACACCACATATCCTGGCAATGCACATGGCTTCAGTGAGGCAAAACCTCACTAAAAGCCACACTGCTCTGCTAAATTTTCTGACCTAAGATGCTCTAGTTAGCATCTACCCAGAAGGGGTTTACAAAAATGAAATTCAAAACTGTAATAATTTTAATTCCATTGGACGCTTATGAAGACCAGGAGAAAAAACGACCACTGTTCTGAACACCTACTCACTGTTCCTGAACTTCCCCCAGAGTGCTCCATAAATATAACTTGAAGTATACTCTCTAAATGAATAATACATAAAAATTGTTATGGGCTCGGTCACACCATACAGAATCAACTCGATCCCACTTTGCGAAGGCATTATACCCCATAAACAAAGCTGGTATAAACCGACAAAAAAACCCGGACACATTTTTCCCTAGGAGAGAGGACCGCAATCCCTCTGCCTCCTAACCGTAGTAACATCTTTATTAAAATCGCACTCTGGAGAAACTCATACCTATTTCTCACTAATAATCGCCTAACAAATTTAATTTTTTTCTCATAATATGTGGTCACATCTCCCATCAGTCTTCAGTCACGTCCGTGCAGCTCATCATATCGATTACATGAAAAACACAACGATTAATATCACATAAAAAACAAAACAAATGAGAACCTCCTACTTTTGAAGTCGGTTAAAATTTAAACTTTTTTTATATTGTCAACCGTAATATCGTTGACGTACCAGATATCTGACAATTATTTGTCATGTCAAATGACATCTGACACCACTGTCTATTCTCAAAAAATCTTTTTAAAAATAAAATAATTTTCAAAAAACAATTTAAGTATAAATTTTTTCTTAAATTTCCAAAACTTATATTTACTTACAGAATATTGCTTTAATAAATAGTTTACAAGCAATTCTTGACCTCTTTCGCATATTTTTATTTTTATCGAAGAATTTGGGTCATCGTAATTACTACGTCCATACCTTATATTTATGGTCGAAAACTTGTTTGTCACGTTGCTATGACAATACACGTCAGCTAGAATAAATAACATTGATACAAAAATAATTTTATGTTTAGCAAAGAAATGGAAATTATCCTTCTTCGTACAATATGGGAGGGCCCATATCTCCTCCTCCAGCCTATTCTGTGAAAAATGCTGTTCCGCTTGTTGTGAAATGTTGTGATGTTGTGAAGTGATATTTATGATGCAGTTTTCATCCCGATAGATATTCGCTGGACCATCACCTATTGGAACAATAATAGCAGGATTTTGCATGACTTCCACTGGTACGCACAGCTCTTTGGACTCCACCGCCATTTCGAAGCTCTCCTGCTTACAAACATCAGCAGAAACATACTCAACTTGAACAAAATCATTGTCACAAGAACCATGTGTCTCCGACGGAACTTCCACCTCACAGCTTTCCATGTCGACGACATCAGCCGAAACAACTTCCAAACAAATAAAATTTTCATTCGACTCGTGCTCGCCAAATGTTTCTTTTACTACAATTATCTCTTGTTTCTCTGAAATATTATTACTAGGAATAATTGTAAATAACCGACCCGATTCTGCATCTTCATTATCATAGCTTCGGTCATCATCGCCTAGACCGCAGTCTTCACATTCCTGGACATCATTGACTAGGCCGGCATCAGCGCAGCTCTGGTCATCATCGTCCTTCTCCTTTGCTTTAATTGTTGAGCTAGAAAATAATATTACTTGATTATCTTCGCTCACATTATCCTCGGACTGTTCATCCGCCTCGGACACAACGTCCGGCCTCTCAAGATTATAAAAACACTGATTGATTCTCTGCTTGCAAGACACACACTTGCATGGGAATTCTCTCCTAAGCTCCGCGCACAGCGTGTCAAATTCCATCTCATACTGGAACGTATATTTAAAAAAATAATGCGCAGCTCCTTTCAACCAAATACCAAGAATTAACGAATAATCGCTTTTTCGCCACCCCTTGGCAATGGCCATCGACACAAACTCGTCGATAAATTCTTCGAGGCACACCTCATACGTGTGTCCCGAAAAGTATCGCATTTTCCTCTTTTTATATTATTTAACACTTATTAAAACAGAACCACTCAGCTTGGACTATACTCCTCTTATCTTGGTGGCTGTCACTGCATCAGTCCTCAGTTTGTCCACCGCACACCGTTACCGTTGCCGTCACTCTTACATACGGCAATCTTACCCGGCGCCTCCACCACTTATAGGGACCTGGAGTAGCTTCTCTTAGTGCTGGTCCCTGGAGATTCCTTTTACGTTCCTGGGGGTTTGTCTTACTCGCTAGCAGTGCGAGAGTGTGGTGTATAAGAGTGACTACTTATGTGTGTTGTGTTATAAAAGAAAGAGGACTGGCACACTAATGCGTTATATTGAATAATAAAATTAATACAAGTGCCCTCTTCGAGCGGGCTAGGAGAAGTCAACCCAAAAACTAAAGTCTTCTTTATTCTAAATTCTCAATTGGCGTTCCAAGAGTTTCTAGAAAGTTCCAAACTTCCAACGTGCCAGTCTCCTCCATAAGGTTGCCAATATAAGGTCGTCACAGTACCTACTTATTTCGAAATCGAATGCTATTTTTATAAATATCAGTTGTGGAATAAAAAATCAGGCCTAGCATATTTGATTTGTTTTTTGAAAAAGGGTTACTTATGTTTTTGGTTAGTTTGTATGTAGCTCTGTACGCATCGCGAGTATTCGCGAGTCGCATAGGTAGGTATTAATCATTACCTACCTACTTAACGCGTATAATAGCCCAGTCAATAAAAACAAACAAAGGCAAACCTTGCAAGCAAACACGTTTTGATGCGGTTTTCAGAAAAGTGTTATACTTAGGAGCAGGTTTTGGTATTTTAACCGATTAAAAAAAAGGAGGTTATGAGTTTGAACCGTATTTATGTATGTTTGTCCGCGATCATCTCGCGTTTGGCTGAACCGATTTTGATGCAGTTTTCAGAACAGTATTATTAGTCACTATATGTATACGTGACATAAAAAAAAGTTGAAAAATAGGTAGTAAGGTCGATTTTCCTGGTTTTTTTTGACAGTTGAAATATTCCCAAAGTTTCGGAATATTTCGGAATACTTCCGAAGTACCTATTCGACGGGAATGATTCGGAATTTTTCCCGCCAGCATCTATAGTCCTGAGCCATTTTAAAAATGCTGAGATTCTGGCACTAGACGGGCCAGTGGTTAGCCACTCAAACGCCCGGATTTGGGCCGCGCACTCGGCAGGAACGCCCGCACACTCGCGCCGCGCGAGCGCCCGGCTCGTTGCAAAATTAAAGCTTAATATCTTAGAAACTACTGGAGCTATATGCAAACAAATAATACGTGTGTATTGCTGATAATATAGAGAATCGACATCCGTGAAAACTAAAGAATGATAAAGTGTTTAAAGTACTTCAAATGTCCCAGGATCCCTGCAGGCCGTACTGGTGCCTTGGGGTCCTACAGTACCTACTTGTAACAACATTGAAACCTATATAATAAAAATCCATGAATGGCGCGCTTTAGATTTCACGCAATGCTAAAGGGTAGCGGATAAACTTTTAAGTACTCTTAACAAAATTACCGCTCCCCTGGGCACTCAGGCAGGGAAGGAACAGGGTTTTTTTTTAATTTTTTTGGGTTTTGTCATTAACAGTCTGTGTGTCAGACTGTTAATGACAAAACCCAAAAAAACGCTCCAAAAATCCCGCTCTACCCCATTGACTTATAAATTATAAGCGGGAGATGTCATTGGATGATTTTTTTTATTTTATTTACTCAGAAGGGAAGGCTGAAGTCTTTTGACCATATTGCCTAGTCTTACGTAGTGTATTTTTACTTTTTTTCATTAGAATGCAGATGTATCGTATTCTAATGTTTTTTGCAGTATTTGGCAACAAATGTGTCGAGTCAGCCTTCTCGACAAACTTCGCTGAGGTAGTCAATACTACAGTAAAATTCTCAGCTCCATTTTATCGAGATCGCGCCTGCTTCAATGATTCCACATATTGTCCATTTGCATTGACACTTGAGACACAAAACTACACTAATTTTACATCACAATATCCACTAGGAATCAATAAGCGAATAATTAAAACAGCCACTGAACTTCACTCGATAAAATCCCGCCAAAAACCTTTTTCTGTCATTGGATGATTTCCCACCCCGCCAAATAAAGATGCATTAGGCATTCTAGAAATATAGTCCGCATTATGTTATTATTATATTTGTATTTCAAAGCTTTGTTTCATGAATGGTAACTATTATGACATCATTTGATGCATACTGAGCTATGCTATGTTAAAAAAAACACAGGGTTACAGCTTTAAACAGTGAAATAATACGAGTTTTATTTTATTGGCGTACAAAAAAAACGCAGTCAAGCCACGCTACACCACTTGTTTTAGAGCCTTGTACCAAATCTATGCGCTCAGGTTTTAGGTTTTTATCACGGAATGGAAAAAACAGTGGAAGTGCCCCTCGGTTATCGCACGAATACCTAAGCGGAGATGTTCAAGTCCAACATTAGTTCATTCTCTGTCAGACGCTTGCCGCGATGTGTCGTCTCTGAAATACGTCAAATATTAGGAATTATGTCTTGTTGTGCGGTTTTGACATGCAAAAACGATAGCATAAAAAATGTATCTTGTGGAGGTGTATCATAACACCGGTAAATATTAACATGGTTAATTTTCAATATATTTGAATTGAATGAAAATACCACATTTTATTACTTCAATGCAAACTAAAAACAACCTTAAAATTATTAATGCAAAGTCTAAATCTGCTTGGTTGCCACCTGGAAAATCATAATATAAGTTAGTAAGGCCGAGTAACTTTGCCAGTTTCATAGAATTGATAATGTCACCAACTTTGTGTCAATGAAACAAAAAATTGGTGACGATTCATAACATTAACTTTTGTTTGTCATAATCTATATTTATCCGCCTAAATAAATACAAAAAAAAGCAAAATGCAAGGTGCATTCGGAAGAGGCAATTTACTTAAATAATGAGATTGTAGTTCACAAAGTATTGTCTAATATGTAGTTGATAAATAAGTTACGTAAATTGTATTAGAGCAAAGAAATGATAAAACATTGGAATTAGATAATTCGAAAATAAAATATGTCTCCAAATATTTTGCGTCTGTTACATTTGCCATCCGTTACCATTTTCGGCAGATTTTACTTTACAAAGTGGCAACATCTAATCTCTTTTTCAAACGCCAACACAAGTACTGTTTGACGTCGTAAGGTGACTTTATTCGGCCATTTTGTAAGTTGTGAGGTGTGGACGTATTTGTGCTTTCGGTGTGTTCAATTGCTTTTCGGGTGTCAACAGCTGATTTTCTTCAAAGTAAGTGGATGTAACATCATATTTTATTTTAAGTAATGTGGATAATGGTAAGACGTAAAGGATTTATCAAGAATTTTGCCTAAAAAATTAACATTTAAAAAGATTAACCGTTTTGCAAAGGCGTCCGTTACTGTCCGTAACTGAAGTCCGTTACCGTCCGTTATCTAAAGCTTAGTTTACGTAAAGGTAGTATATTTTTTCCATTCTGCCTGAGCGCGTCAGTCCCTACCACACTATGTAGTTATCTACATTTTCCAAAAATTCAAGGTTTGTTTTTCGATGAAATCTCATGCTTGCTTCGCTTGACCTCTCGCGCCCGGCCCTGGTTCAGGCCATGGTACGGAGCGAGAGGGAATGGGAGGCAGTCTCCGCCTTCTGCGAAGCAGTAATGCTCGTGAAGGCGGAGGCGGGACGCGTGAGGGAAGCTCAACGGTGTGGCCCTCGCGGCCTCGGCCGCTACCACCGCAGGAGAGGTACTGGGCGTACTAGGCGTAGGACGTCGCGAGACGATTTCCGGCCACCATAGACCCGGGCCTGCGGACGGCGAGCAGTGGGTAGCTCGCCGTCCGATCAGCACCAGGCCCGTGAGTCGACGGCGCGTAGTGTTCCACGCGCGCCTTAAAGAGATGTAGTTAGCCACCACTGACGGAGCCCATCGTGGCCGGTGCCTGCATGCCTAGGGGTAGCGGATAAATTCTGAAAATGAGTTACCGCACCCCTGGGCACTCAGGCAGGGAAGGAACAGGGGTGGGTTTTAGTCAGTAAGAGTCGGACACGCCCTCCCGCTCCGCCCATAGCGGGAGAAGTAATCGGATCGTATTCATTTAAAGGCGATATCTGTTTCATCGGCTTTCAAACGGAACGATATTGGCCGACAAATGGCCATAGGTCAATATCGTTTGGTTTCACAACCAATGAAATAGATACCGACCATGTCAAATGAATAAGATCTGATTACGGTGAGCTTACATGATCACCCACCTGGTTCCAGGGCCAGGTGAATGATTCATCGTCTGTATACTGCATTGTACAGTACTATATAAGTTGCAAAGTAACTTTTAATTCCTCAATTCCCTTCTTGTGCTTCTTATAAGCACCATAGATAATTAGATTTATCTGATGACTGAAATAAGCACTTTTCCTATTTAATTATTTTTATTTTGCTTTTTGCAGACATGCAAAAATGCACGCCTTTTTGTTTGTTTTTTTTGTGATAAGGCTTATTTTTTTGTTTTATTAATTTAAATTCGAAACAGAGTTACCTCGCCCTGGGCACTCAAAGGCAGGAAGGAACAGGGGTGGGTTTTAGTCAGTAAGAGTCTGACACGCCCTCCCGCTCCACCCAGAGCGGGAGAAGTCATAGGATGATTTCCCACCCCACATTATTTATTGCATAAATATCGCAGCATAACGCTGAGTTAGGAGCCTTTTGGCCTCGCACAGTTTATTTTTATTTGTATTTATAATTAACTTGTTCTTGTTGTGAGGTACAAATAAATATTGTTTCTTTCTTTCTTTCTTTACCAATGAGTTTTAAAAAAAGTTACGTCCCTACCTTTATGCGATTGCTCTCAAACCGTGAACTGTTCCGAGTGTGATAAAATAGAGGACGTCACTCATATTTTAGCGGAGTGCGTCCGGAACGAGGTTGAAAGGAGTAATTATTTATTAGAGAATAGTTTGGATTGTAATAATATTGGTATTTATAATAGTGTTCTGGCGGCTCCCCTGTCAAAAGCCGCCAAAGACCTGTATAACATTGTAAATTTAGGAATAAAACGTAGATAACTGTGTAGATTGTACTTATGAGGGTGGCGTGATCATACTGATCAAACCCTCTATAAATAAATAAAGATTAAAAAAAAATATATATATATATCGTGAGGAAACGTGCACGCCCCAAACGATACCTACTTAATGCATGTGCATTTAACTTTTACCGTTATTTCAGATGCCTCTAATGAACGCCGAAAAGCAGAAGAGGTATAGGTATAGAGAGCGAATTATGTTACAAGAACCTAATAAACATGATTTTATAATAAAAAAACTATTTTACAAAAAAAAAACAACTGACTTCCAAAGAAAAAGAATACATTAAAAATTAAAAAATAACTTTAAATTCGGAAGTCGGTGTTTGTATTTTATTTCTTCGTTATTTGACACCGACATATTTTATATTTTGTAAGAAACTGTCTCTTTTTCACAAGTCACGATGACAAATAATTAGTTAAGACAAACGTGATCTATTAAGAAATACCTTTAGTTCTGTTGAAGTCATATTTAAAAAAATACTTAATTATAATAATATTTATTTCACTAATAAGTACCTACTAACACATCCTACTAGGATTAAGTAATAATTAAAAAAAATACGTAAGGTATGATTTTTTTTAGATTTGTTATTTTGCATTTCATCTGCTAAAATAATTGCATGTAAACCATGCTTTACAATTTGTCGCGTTACCATCCATAAGCGTCCGTAACCAACATACCGGCAAACCGACCACAGTATAAATATGGACAGTATGGAAACTAAGCCTATTTGTTGAGATAATTACCTACGCTCCATTAGAGGGCTAAGGTTGTCACTGTTAATGTTTGGAAACAAATTCTATGGAAGATGCTTCAAAGTTGCCGCGCAATTTGAAAAACATTAAGATATCCCACAAAGGCCCGTACCCTTTTTTTCACGCAAAAATTTTCATGGTTTTCGTGGGTGTTAAAGTGAAGTCAAAATGCGCGGCGCTCGGCCGATAGCTAGTTAACCTTGCGGCAGCGCACCTTACCGCGTTTCAACCTGAAAACGCGTGTGATGTAAAAACTATTAACATTTTAAAAAACGTCATTATTTTTCAGAATTAAATCATTATGAGGTACCTTTCAAGATCAGTAGGGAGTTTAAAAAACGAAAGCCCCGGATTTGAAGAAGCCGAGTTCATACAACAGTACACTGCGCAATACGCTCGTGGCATTTTAAAGCGGTCCGTTGCTAAGGAGATAACACGACCACTCGTCTCGACACGGCAACCGCAACTGCGCGCACCGCGACTATCGCTTAGGGCTAGCGTAGATGCGCGCGTCTGTGTGAGTGTGCCGTTTCGAACGTTTGTACGTAGTTTCCGTACTGTCCATATTTATACTGAGCTTCGACACTACTCAATTAGGGACGGGACACATCCATAAAATAAAGTAGATCGGTATCGATATTTTACAATAAAGATCCTCCTTTTTCGAAGTTGGTTAAAAAGAGACTTTGACCTCTGACTTTGTTTCGGTGTTTCTTTTTAGCTAGCAAACTCCGGTCTCATCTAGCTTAAACTTACAGTCGCGCTCGCGCAACCATCCGTGACGGTCGCGTATTAACGATAACGCTAACTGTCGTGTAAAAATGACGAACGTTGTAAAGTGTAACAAGTGTAATATTGTTATAGACGAGATGTTATCGTACATCCAAAACAAGGTGTCCGTGATTGACGAAGAAACCTTAGTGCGAATATGTACCTCATCGTTTACGAGTGAAGAAATTAAAACGTCAAAATCGCTTCTGTTTGAATCCATCCCAACAGATTTGCGCAAAGTTATCCGAAAAAACAAAGGGAAGGAAGAACGAGATATGGCAGATATAATCAAGCTGTTCAAATCTGCAGAACCAACCGAGATCCCAGTGTTTGTGGCCCGGCAGCTAGAGAAACTACCTCCGATTACTTTTGATCACTTAGACTGCACGAAGCTTCTTAAGGACATAGTACGAATGCAAACTACAATTAACGAGATGAAGACCACGTATGCCACCTTAGACGATTTGAAAGAGGTAAAAGAGGATTTCATTAAAATTCAACGTGACTCATTACCACCAACGTCGGCATTTAAAGTTAACCCAAAACGTTAAAGTTATCGCATCCACGAGGACACGGCGGTGCTCCGCCCAAGCGGGGCAGACCTCCACCGTATGCTCCACCGTGTCCTCTGGGCGATCCGCGCAGTGGTAACACCCCCAACAATCTGATGCAGGAACCTCCCGATATCCTAGCGTGTGCCCGTTCCATCCATTTACGTAGGAAATAAAGCCTCAAAAGTAGAAAAATAACCTAAAACACTGTCTGATTTTACCAATTTGGTCATTGCTGGGAGACGTGAAAATTGGGCTCGTGAAACCTTCACGCTCCATATTATGGCCAAATACGAGCCATGTAACGCCAGGCCCAAGTTTCTATGGAGTCTGTGTTTCTCCTAGTTGATAAGTCACAGATAATATAATACTAGCGTACAGATCTCATCCCATACAAAAAACACGGTACCGTCATAACTACGGGCTGTCGACTTGCAAAAGTAACTTCTTTTCTTCGTTCCGGCCCGTCCTCTACACCTCGCTAGATGGTGTTAGCAGCGACGGCTTGCAAGTTGAATGAATTTACATAAAGTCTTACAAATTGTCTCACACATTGAGGAATAACTTTATAATATTTTTGGTACTTCATAACACTCATACTGTTTCAAAATGTGTCACTATGCAAATTTTAAAGTGGCGAACGGATAAACTCTAAAACTTCAAACAGCGCCATCTATTGGCACATGAAATATAACATGCCTAAGAATTCGTTCCAATAAACACCTTTTGAATTAGGAGCCAATTATTCCACAATTTTATGCTAAGGGTAGTTTAATAACGAAGAAAATATAGTTTTTACCATATTTTTTTCAAATAATGTTATTTAAACTTCATTAGGAAATCGATGCATAATACGCCATCTATTGAAATTTATTCGAACTAAATTTTCTTTTAGTTAGACACCATGGTTAGGTGATAAACGTCTATTGATTGTGACATGTAAAATAATAACAACTTTCAAAAGACATAATTTGTAAAGCATTAGATAGATGATTTTTCAAAGTTGCATTTTTAATTTGTAGCCAATTATGTCACGGTTTTAAAAGTGTGTAATGTGCAATTTAATTTGCAAATGTGTAAGTTTGGCGACACTGGTTCTCGTGTTAAGACAGTAGGGGCACTACCACTGTTTTTTCTATTCCGTGTTCATTATAGTTGTTTTTTCTATTCCGTGTTCATTACATTTCGTGTTAATTATGTTGACTTGATGTTGTTCTTTTGCTATGGAAGTGACACGTGCCCAGTTCACATTATTTCAGTCCAGCAATCCAGCGAATCAATTCAGTCCAGCACTGGACTGTATCGTTTACGTTATTCCAGTCTTTCAAAAGCTGTATGATTTCGATGACATTCCAAAACTGGAATGGCCGTCTACAATATTCCAGTGGCACTGGAATGAGTGAGCTAGAATGAAAAAGTAGATCGTCAAACCAGTCACTGGACTGGATTGCTCACTGGAATCGATACCTATACCTAATCCAGTGCCGGTTTACATTATTCCAGTGGCATTCTAGCGCTGGATTCAATCGCTGGACTGGAATATTACTGGAATAATGTGAACCGGGCATAATGGCCGGTTTACATTATTCCAGTCCAGTGCTGGACTGGATCTGTAACGTCTACATTATTCCAGTTATTTAGAAGCCGTTGAAGTGTGAACACTACAGTGACAATGATTTCAAGAAGAGATCAGTTTCGAAAATGTTTCAAACGTGCTCAATCACTCTTGCTACAAGAAGTTATTAATGAGGTTGATAAGGAACTAAAAAAAAAGGAACGGATTTGGGTGAGAAATTGGATCAGCGAAAGAGATCAAAAAGGAGGGTCAGTAATGCTTTTGCAACAACTGAAGGTAGAAGATCCCAATGAATATAGACTGGCACTGAGAATGACAGCAGAAAACTTTGCAGAACTGTTAGCATTAGTTTCGATTAATATTCAGCGTAAGAATACGTTGTTCAGAGATGCTATACCCGCAAAAATAAAATTAGAAGTCACTCTTTCTTTTTTAACTACTGGAGATAGTTACAGAAGCCTCAGTCGTATGTTTCGATTGCCAAAACCAACTATTTCAAAAATTATACCAGAAGTCTGTCAAGAAATTAAAAGGGCATTAAAAGACCACATCAAGGTAATATTTTTTATTAAGTATCATATCTATGACAATTAAGCATTATTGAAAGCATTCATAATTATATTAATGTATTCTGGGTCATCGCTTACTACATTTAACGAGTCCTCAGTGGTTTGTGTATCTACAGACGCTGGACTATTCAATGGCATATAAGTACTACTACTCGTACTTGGTGTTGACGCATAATTGTCACTGGCATGTGTGTTTGCAGAATATTTAGGACTATTCACTGTCATATTTCCGTATTTCAAATCGTGTAGTCGACATTTTGTTATCACTCTCTGAATTTCTTCTTGGCCTAGGATAGCCTGTTCTGTAGAAAGAGTTCTTAATTGCTTCGCAATGTGTTTCCCGAAGATGTCGAATTCATCTTCCACTGTTTCTGATTTGGATAAATCGTATTGCATATCTCTCATGCTACTGACTATTGTAGACAGCTGTGAAATTTTACTTCTTTTCTTTCTCGGTTCTGAAAGACTTGGTTCTGGGTTTGTATGGGTAGGGTTCCCACATTGGTCACTAGGTTGAGTGTTGTCAGTATTTTCTTTATTTTGAGCATCATCAGCATTTTCCTGAAAATAAAATATTTTTACTTTATTTTTGCAGATACCCACTGCGGAACAATGGAAACAAGTCGAGGAAGGCTTTCGGAATAAGTGGAACTTTCCTTTGTGCTACGGAGCGCTAGACGGAAAACATATAAAAATTACTGGCTCCTATGAATATGGAAGTACGAACTTTAATTATAAAAAAGAAAACAGCATAGTATTGATGGCTCTTGTTGACCATGATTACTGTTTTACGTATATCATTGTGGGCGCAAATGGAAGCGCTTCGGATGGTGGTATTTTCAAAAACTGTTCCATTTTTACTGAATTAGAAAATGGCAGTTTTATTCCAGAAGATGGAGTGATTGTGGCTGATGCAGCATTTCCACTAAAAACATACTTAATGAAACCATATACTGGGGCTAATTTAACTTTTGAACAAAAAATATATAATTACAGGCTGTCCCGTGCTAGACGCATTGTAGAAAACGCTTTTGGAATATTAGTAAGTCGATTCAGAGTTTTCGAAAAAGCTATTTCAACTAAGTTAAATACTGTGGATGACATTGTGTATGCAGCTTGCTCTCTACACAATTGGTTGAGAAAAAAGTCAAGCAATTATATGACTACTACTTGTGTAGACCATGAAGATCACAACGACCATCATTTGATTAATGGAACGTGGAGATCCGAAATAACCTCTTTAGATAGTATCATACAGCAGGGCAGTAACAACTCAGCAACACATGCCAGGGAAAAAAGAACTCAATTTACTAATTATTTTGTGAAAGAAGGAAAAGTACCATGGCAAAATCATATGATACATTGATAAATTTGTGTGTTTTAACAAATAATATGCTACTAAAATAAAAATAAATAAAAATCTTAAAATACATACGTGTGTTTTACGCTTCACCATCACATTTTTAATAAATGATTTGAATTCGGCGAACCATTTCACTTTGGGTTGGTAAACATTGCCACTAGCACCAGATGTGGATGACTTCTTATCTAGTTCAAGGTAGTATGTCGAACGAATACTTTTTATTTTGTTTTTCACATCTTCCAATGTGAATCCTTCAATTTCCATACCAATGCACAGATTTTGCAAAGCAGTTTGGCGCATAGCTTTGTTTTTATAATGCTCTGATGTTATATCCCATAAACACGGATTTTCTCTGTATATAGTGACAAACTTTACAGTTTCGTCTTCAGATAACTTCTTCAGCATTGTTAAATCCTTTTTCTTCGCAAAAAAAAAGTCCGCAAAAACAACCAACATGTGTGTACTTCGTCAGCACTGGAATGGCACTGGATGGCGTCTGCATTATTCCAGTTGCACTGGATTGATCGCACTGGATTCAAATGTAGACCGCGAATCCGGTTACTGGACTGGAATGCTTACTGGATTCAGTTCATTCCAGTGCCGGTTTACATTTTTCCAGTAAGCAATCCAGTACTGGACTGGATCGCTGGACTGGAATAATGTAAACCGGGCATTATATTAGTTTTGACTGACATTTGAGGTTATCAAGAACATAAAAACATAAAAATACCATTCGGGAAATATCAAAGAGTATATAATTTTGGAAATATGAAGTATGGGGTTCCAGAAAAACCAGATTTAAAGTGAATCTTGCCCTTTCTAGATATTGATGCATGTGGTTTTTTAACCGACGAAAAAAAAGGAGGAGGTTCTCAATTCGACCGTCTATATATATATTTTGTTTTGAGTATGTTCAGCCCTCACTCCGTCATTTATGAACCGAGATATACCTCAAGGGTGGTCCCATGTCAAGGAAGTCAGGATCTGATAATGGAATCCTAATAAAATTGACTGAAAACCTCGAAAAATGTGGGCACGTTTAGCGTTTCTGTATGTATGTTCGGTCCTCACTCCGTTATTTATGAACCGATTTTGATGATTCTTTTTTTGTTAGATAAGGTATACCTCAAGGCTAGTCCCATGTCAAGGACATTAGGAACGAATCATGGAATCCTGATAAAATTGAGAGAAAACCTCGACTCGAAACTAATTTTGAGTCGGCGCCAAATATGATAAAATGATTAATTACCTAGATCTAGTCTTCTTCAATTCTACGTACATATAAAATTTAGATATTTAATAATCAGATTGTTGTTTGGCGCCGACTCAAAATTAGTTTATATAAAATTTGATATTTTATGTAGGTAAATAAGCTCAATACTCAAGACTTGAAAGGTTTATGTATTTTTTGCTTTTTAGTTCTTTTTCGTCGGTTGATTTTTTTGTTAAAAAGTTTTTTTGTTCCTTCCAACTTCACTTAACGATAATGGTGTTTCAAATGCAAACTTTTGGTTGTAAGTATTTCAAATCGCTTGTAAAACATAATACTAAACTACTGAATACCACGAATGTTAGCGTTCAGTATATTTATAAGTTTTTGACACGAAATTCACCCATTTCAGGTTGGAATTACTTTTTTCAACGGGTTTGCTACCGTGGCATATCTCACAGGAACATTTAATTACAGGGTTCCGTACCCGAAGTGTAACCAACGGAACCCTATTACTTAACCTCCGCTGTACGGCTGTCTGTCTGTAAGTGGGCTGTATCTCATGAACCGTAATAGGTAGACAGTGTAATCACACAGTGTGTATTTCTATTGCCGTTATAACAACAAATAATTAATGTCGTACAGAACCCTTCGTATGCGAGTCGTACTTGCACTTAAGAGCGTTTATTACTCCTCACGGTACCTATTTCATACAAACTGTCAAGTTCTTTTTCTTGGAAATGAATAAACCGATTTAAATGAAACTTGGTACGTAGACGCAAGGTACCCAGGTCTAAAAAGATAGTTACGAACATTTTGGAAAAAGATTTCGGAGAGACATTGAGAGCGATTTTCAGTTTCTAATATAAAAGCATGTGAAAAAACAATCTCTCTTCCTCTCTAAACTCAATGAATGAACTTCCTCCATCTGCGAAGCAGTAATAATCGCGAAGGAGGAGGCGGAACGGGTGAGGGAGACTCTCTGGAGTTTCCCTCACGTCGCCAACCGCAGCCGCCGCAGGAGACTCCCTGGGCGTAGGACGTCGCGAGACGATCGCCGGCCACCGTAGACCCAGGCCTGCGCACGGCGAGTAGTGGGTAGCTCGCCGTCCGATCAGCACCAGGCCCGTGAGTCGACGGCGCGTAGTGTTCCACGCGCGCCGAACAAGAGATGTTTGCCAGCCACCACTGACGGGGCCTATGATATCATGACCGGTGCCTGCATGCCTAGGGGTAGCGGATAAATTCGTAACAGAGTTACCGCTCCCCTGAGCACTCAGGCAAGGCAGGAACAAGGAAGGGTTTTAGTCAGTAAGAGTCAGACACGAAGAGCAGAAGATGTCTTTGAATGATTTCCCAACCCCAAAAAAAAGGGGTAAGGCGATATAGACCGAGACGTAACGCACATGATCAACTCAGGATGAATGAAATGGCGACAGGTCTCTCGAACAACCTGCGACCGACGGATGCCCCTCAAGTTAAAGGGGAGAATCTATAATGCCGTAATTTGACCTGTCGTTCTGTATGGATCAGAATGTTGGCCTGTAAAAAAGACTGATGAAAAAAGATCACATGTAGCGGAGATGAGAATGTTGAGATGGATGTGTGGAGTAACGAGAATTGATAAAGTGAGAAATGAGTACATTAGAGGTAGTTTAAAAGTGGCGCCAGTGACAGAAAAGTTGAAAGGGTTATCTTGGTATGGTCATGTGAAGAGGAGGGATGAAACACATGTAACTAAAAGAGTTATGAATATAAATATGTGTGGATAGAGAGGGAGAGGGAGGCCAAAGAAGAGATGCGTGGAAGAACGCGTGCCTATTAACAATAAAATAATTTAAAAAAAAAGATGTATGGATTGTGTGAGGAGTGATATCAAAAGGGAGTTAGTGATAGCGTGACGGCTGACAGGACAGAATGGAAGAACAAAACGTGTTGCGCTGACCCCAAGCACGGGGTCTCATCTCGATCAAAGAAAATTTAGTGCAAATAAATCTCAATAGATGGCGGCATATGCATCGATTTCTTAAGTTGTAATAAGTAAAGTAATATTATTATTTTGAAAATGAAAATGGTAAAAACTTTTTTACAAAAAAATAGAACCGACTTCCAAAAAAGTGCAAAATAACTTTAATTTCGAAAGTCGGTGTTCCTGTTTTGTGTCTTCGTTTTTTGACACCGACTTCCGAAATTAAAGTTATTTTGCACTTTTTTGGAAGTCGGTTCTATTTTTTTGTAAAAAAGTTTTTTATTTTTCACTTTTTAGTTGTGGTTCCCCATTAAACTGTGTTAACAATTCATAGACATACGATAGCAGCAATCGCGGTTGATTTGCTGTCAATTTTTGAAGAGTTCCGTTGTCTGTCTCCGAAACCCATCATCAGATCGTTTTGAAATTTAAATGGGACCATTTCGGAATAAACCCCTTTCGAACAAAAAAAGAATTTTGCAAATCCGTCGATATATGACGGAGTTATGCACGAACATACATAAAAAAAAAAAAAAAAAAAAAAAAAAAAAAAAAAAAAAAAAAATACAAACATCCGAATTGATAACCTCCTCCTTTTTCGAAGTCGGTTAAAAACTGTATTTTCTTATTCAATTAACTGCCAGCATAAAATTGTGGAATAATTGGTTTGTAATTTAAATTTAGACTATTATTGGAGCTAATCCTTAGACATCTATATTTCTTGTACCAATAGATGGCGCTGTTTGAAGTTTTAGTTTATACTATAAAATAATTCCTCAATGTGTGACAAAATATTGGTAAGACTTATACTAAATTCATTCAGCTTGCAAGCCGTCACTGCTAACACCATCTAGCGAGGTGTAGAGGACGGGCCCGAACGAATAACAAAAGTTACTTGTGCCTGACGAAAACCCGTAGTTGCGGCGGTACCATTTCTTTGTAGGGGATGATGCCTCAATCTGTACGCTAGTATTATATTATCTGTGCCCCAAGTAACATGGGAGGCAGGAAGATGGCCTACTTACGTGTAAATCGAAAGTTTAGGTACACTTCCGCAAGATTTATTACAATCTCATGCTGTTTGCAATAGTCCGGTAGGTAACAAGCCTGCAGGAAATCACAGAAGGCTCGGCTCCTTTAAGGTGGAAGAGCCGGGGTAGCCTGCGAAATTCAAATTTTCTTACGTTTTTTGCAATTTGCAGGTCAGTATCAGGTTGTACGTTGGTCATAATATGATTTGCGTAGCAAATACGTATTTACAGAACTGTAATCATTAAAATCATCACTACAACCCTCTCAGTTAGTATTAGTGCCAAATGCATTCTAACTAACTGACAGTTTGAATTTCGCGGGCTACCCTGGTGCATCTCGCCCCGTGGACACGGTGGAGCATACGGTGGAGGTTTGCCCCGCCTGGGCAGAACACCGCCGTGTCCTCGTGGATGCGATAGGCGGCAGCGACCTTTCGCGCCGTGCCCTGGTTCAGGCCATGGTACGGAGTGAGAGGGAATGGGGGGCCGTCTCCAACTTCTGCGAAGCAGTAATGCTCGCGAAGAGGGAGGCGGCACACGTTAGGGAGACTCAACAGAGACCGAGTCGCCCTAGCGCCCCCAGCAGCAGCCGTCGCAGGAGACGCCGGGGGCTGCGAGACGATCTCCGGCCACCGTAGACCCGGGCCTGCGGACGGCGAGTAGCGGGTAACTCGCCGTCCGATCAGCACCAGGCCCGAGAGTCGACGGCGCGTAGTGTTCCACGCGCGCCTCAAAGAGTTGTCAGCAAAGGACGGGGCCTGCCACGGCCAGTGCCTGCCCGGGGAGGATAAATTCGAAAGAGTTACCTCGCCCCCGGGCGCGTAGGGCAGGGAGGAACAGGGGTGGGTTTTAGTCAGTAAGAGTCTGACACGCCCTTCCGCTCCACCCCAGAGCGGAAAGAGTCATTAGATGATTTCCCACCCCCCCAAAAAAAAAAAAAAAAACCCTGGTGCATCTACTTTAAGGCCCTAATACCCTATATAGACGTTGTTAAAACAGGTCTCAGATTGTTTCGTATCCAAAGTAGTAGGCAAAAGTGCCAGAAGCGGCCGTTTTAGTACCATTGCCTACTAATTTGGATACGAAACATTCTGAGACCTGTTTTAACAACATAAAAATACTTTATCCTCTTTGTAAAAAAACGTGACGTTGGATTCTTTAATATTTATTGTCTGTGCTATGCTACGATTTTTTATTCAATGAGGGCGCCGCTTGGTAAATAGGTATAACTCAAAACGGTAATTCTTAGGAAAAAATATAAGCACATTTTTTTATAGATCAGATAATTATAATTAATTATGTATCTACTACAATTTTTGTCTGGCATTTTTTTATAACATAGCTTACTGTTTGACTGTTGAAAAATTGGACATCGATTTTTTTTTGCAGATGTGAAATCGATGGTTTCAACTGTTGACATTATTTCAATAGAATGGTGTTCTGATCATTCATACTATATTAGATAAATTTTCACCTCTGCGAATTTCTGTAACTTTGAATGTTTATCTTGACACGGCTTTATATGTACCATATTACCATGTAATATTCTAAATATTTTTATTCTTATTCTTGACTTAAAGACCACAGGTTGTAGCTATCATTAGCAAAAAAAATCTATTCATTTAAAATAGTAAAACATTATTGAAGTTGTTAGAAATCCATTCTGTTTTTCTCATCATCTTCACAAATTCTAAGGATTTAAGTGAAATCTAGTAACAAAAGGTACGATAAACGTGCAAATGATTGTAGTAAAAGGCAGATTGAAAAATAAGAAAGTGTACAATAGAGCAGCTGCGTGAAGTGTGGGAACTCGCTCGTGATGTTTTTAGGAGCTCCGGGACGAGATGTCGAAGGCCACGGAAGGACAGTTGATTTTAGAACGCGGTAGTGGACAGACGTATCATAAGCTAGTTAAAGCAAGTGTTATTAAGTTAAATATAATCAGTTATTTATGTCTAGTTTAGACTAATTTAGTGTTACATGTGTGAGCGTGTGTAACTGGGTGAGTCTTTAATAATAACAGTTTGTAGGTAGCTGGTGATCGCAGATCATTACTGACATCATCAGCTGTCACCGATGCGCGTTTGAAATTGTATTTAAGAAAAAACTTTTTTACCAAAAGTCTATCAGACTTCTAAAAATATGCAAAATAACTTTTATTTCGGAAGTCGGTGTTTGTATTTTGTTTCTTCGTTATTTGAAACCGTTGTTGTAGGTACCCCAGAACTAAAACTTTAATAATAAAGTTATGCCCGAATGGATAACCCCAATAACATGAAATTTGAACATAATTGGAGATAACCAAAACGTCATCTGTGTATACATATTTTTTGTTTATGTTGATTTTTTTAAAAAGTGCTGAATCAATGTTGATAAAATTTATATGGGACCATCTCTAAAGTATGGCCTACCAAATTCGCAAAAAAAAAACATCTAAATCTATTCACAAGTGGCGGAGAAATCGCGTTACAAACATTAAAAAAAAACATACAGACGAATTGAGAACCTCTAGTAGAAATAACGTGCAGGTTTACAATAAGTGCGGATTTAAATTAGAACTTAAATGGTATTCAATAATCAATAAGTTTTCCGTGTCATCATACCTACGACAAACGTAGCAATATTTTTGCAATCACTATCACTACATAGTATAAAACAAAGTCGCTTTCTCTGTCCCTATATCCCTATGTATGCTCAAATCTTTAAAACAACGGATTTTGATGCGTTTTTTTTAATAGATAGAGTGATTGAAGAGGAAGGTTTATATATATAATTTGTACTCGAGCGAAGCTGGGACGGGTCACTAGTGTGAAATACAATGTCCGTATGGATTGAGGAGCCACTTCAGATTTTAAAAGGAAACTTACCCTCTTATTTAGTAGGAAAGCAAATAATTTTGTAAGCCAAATTCTGAAATTTGTAGTAAAATATATCACTTTTGCCAATATATCCCATGTTATTGATATAACATGGGATATATTGGCAAAAGTGGTTACTCAAACTAAAAGATTCAAAGGGTCAAAGATGCCAACAAACGCATGTAAAAAGAATGTTAGAATGTTGCCATAAAGATGTGTTTACGTCTTTTATCAGTGATAACTCTATTGTAAGACAGTTCGTCAGAACATTGCAAGCAACATTGCGTGAGTTGAGAAAAGTTAAATGCGGAAAGTAAATACTTGTACCTAACCCTAGATTAGGTTTTTTTTTTTTTTTTTGGGGGTTGGGAAATCATCTTATGACTTCTTCCGCTCTAGGGTGGAGCGGAAGGGCGTGTCAGACTCTTACTGACTAAAACCCACCCCTGTTCCTCCCTGCCCTACGCGCCCGGGGGCGAGGTAACTCTTTCGAATTTATCCTCAACCCCTGGGCAGGCATTGGCCGTGGCAGGCCCCGTCCTTTGCTGACAACTCTTGTTCGTCGCGCGTGGAACACTATGCGCCGTCGACTCTCGGGCCTGGTGCTGATCGGACGGCGAGTTACCCACTACTCGCCGTTCGCAGGCCCGGGTAACCCTAGATTAGGTACTGAACTATCATACGCCTACATGTAACAATTTTAATAAACATTCGTAAAAATTACGACGTGAAAATTTTATTTATTTATTTATCTATGTAACAACTATCATTACAGGCCATTGGGCCTAGTGCGATAGAGTACAATAATTTTAATATCAGCATATTAAATTAAAACAAATAATTAAGGTAATCATCAACTAATTTAATATTGAATGTTACTTTCTTTGGGTTTATAAGATTACCTGATATGGAAAAAATACGCCCTGCACATGTGGCTTTTTACATTTCATGTAAAAGTTTGATGTACTTATTTTTTTCGACTTAAACGAACACAAGGCACATATTTTTCGGTAATCCTATTTTGTATGTTTACACTTCAGAAACAGATTCACAAAGTAAGATATCTTTTATGACTTTATGAGTCTTACTTTGCCTTACGATTTCTCCCTATGCTCAAAAGTCAGACAAACACTTAACTTTCATATAATTTAGGACGCCCTTGCAATAAGTCCTTACACAAATGACTTCGGTCCAAAATTACAACACGAGAGACCCTGGCGGCATTTATTAGGAAGGTCACGGGGACGTCCTATTACCTTCCTAATCTTGATTTTGACTACGTAAATTGTACGATAATTATGTAGTTTAGTAGGTAATCTAGGGTTAATACAGCCTTTTGAGCGCGCACTAGTGGAAGCAAAATAGTTTTAGCCACTCCACCCCATGAACTAATACAGTAGATAATTATTGATTGATACAAAGCTTGACAATGACATTATTTGCGATAACTCACGTGACACTTATCTACGCAACCCCCATAACCATATTACTTTAAGAGTTGTCAGCAATAGGGACGGGGCCCGTCATGGCCGATGCCTGCCCGGGGGTTGAGGATAAATTAGAAACAGAGTTACCTTGCCCCCGGGCACTAAGGGCAGGTAGGAACAGGGGTAGGTTTTAATCAGTAAGAGTCTGACACGCCCTCCCGCTCCACCCAGAGCGGGAGAAGTCATTGGATGATTTACCACCCCACAAAAAAAAAAAAAAACCATACTACTTTTCTATTATCGTTTACGCTAACGCTTAGTTCAAAGTGTATAGCGATGTCACGTGACTTATGTAATTGCCATACATTTCGTGCCAAGCGTTAGCGTAAACGAGAATAGAAAAGTAGTATGGCTAAAAAAAATGAAAAAAAATATAGACCTTTTTTTAATATTTTTTTTTCGGACACTACTGGTTAGAGGTCAATATATTTTTTTTAGTAACAGTCATATTTAGAGTCTTCACATGTAGATGTACATTTTTGAGATTGTGCATGTATTACAAACATGTGCTTACTAAATATATAATAACTCCAGATACGTAGACACGTATCTGGAGTTATTATATATTTTTTTATTTTTGGGCCGGTGGGAAATCATCCAATGACTTCTCGCTCTGGGTGGAGTGGGAGGGCGTGTCAGACTTTTACTGACTAAACCCACCCCTATTCCTTCCCTGCCTGAGTGCCCAGGGGTGCGGTAACTCATTTTCAGAATTTATCCGCTACCTCAGCCCCGTCAGTGGTGGCTGACACTAATCTCTTTGAGGCGCGTGTGGAACACAAAGACTCCTGGGCGGTCGCCTTTAGGGTTATAAATCGACGTCATCACGGGCGGCGCCGGCTGTCGCTGAAAACCAGCGCTAGGGTTTTTTTTTTTGTGGGGTGGGAAGTCATCCAATGACTTACCCCGCTCTGGGTGGAGCGGGAGGGCGTGTCAGACTCTTACTGACTAAAACCCACCCCTGTTCCTTCCCTGCCTGAGTGCCCAGGGGTGCGGTAACTCATGTTGAGAATTTATTTATCCGCTACCCCTAGGCATGCAAGCACCGGCCACGATGGGCCCCGTCAGTGGTGGCTGACAACATCTCTTTGAGGCGCGCGTGGAACACTACACGCCGTCGACACACGGGCCTGGTGCTGATCGGACGGCGAGCTATCCACTACTCGCCGTCCGCAGGCCCAGGTCTACGGTGGCCGGAGATCGTCTCGCGACGTCCTACGCCCAGTACGCCCAGTACCTCTCCTGCGGTGGTAGCGGCCTCCGTTGACCTTCCCTCACGCGCCCCGCCTCCGCCTTTATTACTGCTTCGCAGAAGGCGGAGACTGCCTCCCATTCCCTCTCGCTCCATACCATGGCCTGAACCAGGGCCGGGCGCGAGAGGTCACCGCCACCTATCGCATCGACGAGGGAATTATTATAGATGGTATTGAGTTGTGTAGAGAGAAGCGTGTGTGTTTAGTTTTTTAATGTTAAGTTATGTTGCAGCCAATTATAAATTGATTTTGATGATTCTTATTTTTTTGCTAGGTCTTATTTCAGAGGTCTAATTTCGCGTTTTTTAAAATCAACTAAAACCAAAAATTAATAAAGGTACACAGATTACATTTTGGTTTTCTCCAATTATGTTTAAATTACATGTTATCCGGGTTTATCAATTCGGGCATTACTTTACTGGGCACAACAACTAAAAAGTGATATATTCAAAAACTTTTTAGAGAATAATACAATCGACTACTAAAAAAATCCTTATTTTTTTCGTGTTTGTTTTTCTGGAAGTCGGTGAAAAAAAAAATTTTTTTTTCAAAATTTGTTAAGTATTCGTTTCTTGCCTCGAATTTTGTTTTTTTCTATTATTTCGCCATAATATGAATGTAACCATGAAATCTGAAAAAAAGTGTTTTTTCATAATACGAGTTCCAGGGATTTTCTCGAGTGAAGTTCAGTGGCTGTTTTAATTATTCGCTTATTGATTCCTAGTCGATATTGTGATGTAAAATTGGTGTAGTTTTGTGTCTCAAGTGTCTATGCAAATGGACAATATGCGGAATCATTGAAACAGGCGCAATCTCGGTAAAATGGAGCTGAGAATTTTATTGTGACTACCTCAGTGTAGTTTGCCGAGAAGGCTGACTCGACACATTTGTTGCCAGATACTGCAAAAAAAACATAAGAATGTGTTACATCTGCATTCTAATGGAAAAAAAAGTATAAATACACTACGTAAGACTAGGCAATGTGGTCAAAAGAATTTGACCTTCCCTTCGGGGAAAATAAAAAAAAATTAAAAAAAAGCAATATAATGACGTTAGACGTATGCCTGTCAGTTCCACAGATTAGATAGCTAGTCAGTTCTTTTTAACCAACGAGCTAAGTGTTATTGATCTAATTGCTTTCGTTGTTAGGGTTCCGTACCTCAAAAGGAAAAGGAAAAGGGAACCCTTATAGGATCACTTTGTTGTCCGTCTGTCTGTCTGTCAAGACCCTTTTTTCTTTTCTTTTTCTTTTTTTTTTCTTTTTAAAAAAAAACGTTGCCCCACACTAGGAATTAATACTCCTGTATCGTGGGTGCGTTCACAAACATTTAAATTCACATACACAAGACACCCAGACCCGGAACAACTATCTGTAGGTCATACAAATATTTGTTCCGTGCGGGGATCGAACCCGCGACACGCAGCGCAGCAGCCGAACGCTCAACCACTACGCCAACCGTGCCGTCTTGCTCAAGAATGCGTTAAGGTATCAAGTTGAAATTTATATCAAATTCTCGGGTCTACGGTCTGTTTCAGCTGAAAGGGACCGTAGCAAATATAATATTACAAACTTATTATTTGCGGTTGGTGCAGTAACCGTGTCTAGGGATCGAACGGCAAAGTTAAGTTTGTCCTATAACCTTGGTTCTACAAGTTTGAACTTAAGACTATATTTTCTTTACATCTTTGTTCAATAGATGTAACATCCCTCTTCCGACCAATTTCCATGCCCTTCTCTCTCACGTTCATCATTCTCCTGCCCTTATCCCAATTTATTTGGGGTCGGCGCAACATGTCTTTTTCTTCCATACTTCTCTATTAGTCGTCATCTCTGTAGTCACCCCCTTTTTACCCATATCCTCTTTCACACAGTCCAACCATCGTTTCTTAGGCCTTCCCCTACTCTTATAGCCATCCACATCCATACACAAGACTTTCTTCACGACATTTTCTTCATTCCTCCGCATCACATGCCCATACCACGACAACCGATTTCCACACAATTTTTCAGTCAGCGGTGCCACTTTCAGACTTCCTCTTATATACTCATTCCTAATTCTATCCATGCGCGTAACACCACCCATCGCTCTTAGCATTCTCATCTCAGCTACATGCAATTGCTTTTCATTCATCCCTTTTGTGGCCCAACATTCTGAACCATACAAGACAGCAGGTCTGACCATTGTTTTATAAATCTTCCCCTTAAGTTTTAGGGGAATGCGGGAGTCACAGATAGTCCCGGTGACCTGCCGCCATTTCATCCATCCAGTGTTAATTCTGTGCTTAACAGTCCGATCTATTTCGCCATCGCTTTGCACGAGTGAACCGAGATATCCTTCTCTCTCACGTTCTACTAAATTAATGAACATTTTGGCAACATTTTTAAATACAAATTATTAGAATCATAATATTGATAATTGATGTGTAACATGATTGGTAGTTATGTAATTATTCTGCCAATATTAATTTATGTGTTTTTACTAACCATCGTGTTCGTACTTTCAGCTAGAATAACATCTACCACAAAGTGCAGTTCGACGGTCCGTACCAACGTGACATTGGCAAAATAGTCAAAACCCGCTCAATTACCATAAGAAACAATCTTAAGAAATCATTATTAAAACCTATGAACTAACTGGACAGCACAGCCCATACTGAACGAGAGATATAACTGCTGCCTACGTTATATATATATATTGGATATATAGTGTTTTTTCAAAAATAATTTTTAACTAGTCATTTTGAGCAAAAGGATGGAAAGGCTGCCAAATTGTAGGATATGTTTAGTGGAGAATGTTAGCATGTATATAGTGGCCGGGAGGAACATGCATAAACTATATGAGTTGCTGACTAATATTCCAGTAAGTTGATACCTGATGACCTAATACATTACATAGTAAGTCAAAATAACAAAATAGAGGGTGGTTCAAATCAATTTTTGTAGCTTAAATAAATCGCATTTTTACCAGCCTCTTTGTATGAGGAGAGCCATATCAAAGGCAATACTGTCCATCAACTGCTGGCTTGGACAGTGTTACAATGTATTATTAAGTTTGGAAGTATTTTATTCATTAGAACAAAATATATAATACATGTTTTATTACAGTTTATAACTGAAGACACAAGACCGATGCTTGCCTGTTATTTCTGCTATGCTAAACTAGAGCAATGCTACAAATTTCAGCGACAATGTCTGAAAGCCGAAAAGCTGTTTGCTCGGATGATGAATGAGGTGAGGTTTTCTTCATTGGTGCTTATTCTGGTAACTCCTAATTTTAGTAAATATGGAAGTGACACCTCTCAAGCTCAAACCTATTATGTCTGGACCTCACCGACTGTTCCAGATATGTTGAACTTCTTAACAATCACCATTTGTGGTCACTCTTTTGAGAATCTAAAGGAACACAATAAAAATTGTTTGAACTTGCATGAATGATCATACTGATAAACTGTTACAGCCTAATCCTGTTATAAACCGAAGCCATCTACAGTGTTTCAACGGGTTTGTGAAAAGTCCAATAGAGACCATAAGTATAACTGGTGTTGGTCAAATAGAAAACAATGCTATCAAAGAAGAATTACCAGCGTTATGTGAGAGATTACATTATATTATTGAGCCAAAGGACCATCACAGTAATGGTATGTAATTACTACATCAAAAATAAAATTATTGTGATGATAATAAAAAATATATTATGCTACTATATTGGGCCAATGTTGTCTTTAATTAAATAAATTAATATTATTATTATTATATTCCTGATAACCTAATAAGCCCGATAATAAATATTTTTAACAATTTCAAACGCACTTTCAAGGCTAGCATTCAATATTGTTGTTAATACAAGAAATAACTAAATAATAATAATACTGTACTCTGGAAAACCTAAGAAGTCGGATTTAACATTTATCAATATCAGTGATCGGAAAAAAGTGAACTAATTTACCTAAATATCAAAGAGCAGAGACAAAAAGTAAGGACTTTTACGACAACATTTTTTTCGGGAAAATTGTCCCAGTTTTGGGATATCTTTTATTTATTTAATCATTTATATACACACAGAGACACAGTAACAATAGACATAATTATAAATATATTACAAAGGAACTGCTTATTTCTAAAGAAATTTCTACCAGCAGACCTGCGATAAGAGAATGTAGACATAAGTGTGTAAGAAACAGAAAAAAGAATACGAGATGTCCTATACTAAGGTATCAAATAAACCTACACATATATTGTAAAAATATATATACTTACATAAATATATACCTAATACTGTAAATAAATACATGACCTACAAATATATAAAAAATATTATAATAGGAAAGGTAGTGCTCTTTAACACGATTTTTGAAGAGAGAAATTGACTTCAAGTCTCGAATGCTAGGCGGAAGCGAGTTCCACAATCTTACTGCATGAACAGAGAAAGAGTAGGAATAGTAACTGGATTTATGAGGATGGGTTTTGAGGAGGGATCTAAGGTGAGATATGCACGGTGCGTCACCAGGGCGAGCGTAAGAAATTCGCTCACGCAGGTAGGAGAACAAAAAAAAAAAAAACTTGAGAGGTGTCAAGGGACACCCGGACGGAACGAAGTTCCTTTCGATTAATTAGTGAAGGAATTGTAATATAATTTTATTTTTTTTAATTTATAATATTTTTTTTATTATTAACTACGCATACACGCACGCACGTAAGAAGTTATACTTCATCATCTCATCTCATCTCATCGCAGCTCAGCTCAGCTCAGCTCAGCTCAGCTCAGATCAGCTAAGCTCAGCTCAGCTCAACTCAGCTAAGCTCAGCTTCTGCTTGCAAACTTTGTACCTACCCACCAAAAATACAAGAAGTTTTTATTAGATTGTTTTTCCAACACAATCTTTTTGGATGGACAGCCTCATTAGTGTCGTGACAACTTTTCGTAAGAATTTTTTCCGTCTAGCGGGGGCTAGACGGAAAAAATTCTTACGAAAAGGGGTTTCACAACGCGCGATAAGGAACTTCGTTCCAAAAAAAAAAAATATCTTAGTGAGATAGTTATTCAGATATTCATTCTATATTCACAGACATTTACATCCTTCAGATAAATCATATTTTAACAGTAAAATAAAAACAATACCTCTGAAGGCCTTACCGACTTTTGCTACTCGGTTACAACTGTTGATTTCCGAGGAAATACTCCAGATGCTTTGACAAGAGCTTGAAGATCCACAATGCCAATTCTCGTACAGCTTCTAGATCCTTGCAGTGCCGTTGTCTGGGGCTGTATTGTGGCATCGCGATTTCATCTTGGTGAGAGTGGACTCGGCGACCCATCGTCTCACACGACATTCAGAAAACAGCCATTGCTCCAACATCGCCCATGAAAATAACAAAAATGAGATACATTAAAATCTGTTATGTCAGCCAGAGAACTATCCCACTTCTGATGTTAAAATTTTTCTGTATATGTATGTGTAGATATGTAACCAGATGTATGTAAATATTTAATATTCGTTACTCATTTATTTATCTATTGATTATCTATTGATCATCTATTGATCATCTATTGATCATCTATTGATCATCTATTGATCATCTATTGAAAATCTATTGAAAGTATATTGAAAGTCTATTGAAAGTCTATCGAAAGTCTATCGAAAGTCTATTGATAATCTATTGAAAATCTATTGAAAGTCTATTGAAAGTCTATTGAAAATCTATTAAAAACCTATTAAAAATCTATTGAAAGTCTATTGAAAATCTATTGAAAGTCTATTGAAAGTCTATTGAAAGTCTATCGAAAGTCTACCGAAAGTCTATTGAAAGTCTATTGAAAGTCTATTGAAAGTCTATTGAAAGTCTGTTGAAAGTCTATTGAAAATCTATTGAAAGTCTATCGAAAGTCTATCGAAAGTCTATTGATAATCTATTGAAAATCTATTGAAAGTCTATTGAAAGTCTATTGAAAGTCTATTGAAAGTCTATTGAAAGTCTATTGAAAATCTATTGAAAGTCTATTGAAAGTCTATTGAAAATCTATTGAAAGTCTATTGAACATCTATTGAAAGTTTATTGAAAGTCTATTGAAAGCCTATTGAAAGTCTATTGAAAGTCTACTGAAAGTCGATTGAAAGTCCATTGAAAGTCTATTGAAAGTCTATTGAAAATCTGTTGAAAGTCTATTGAAAATCTGTTGAAAGTCTATCGAAAGTCTATGGAAAGTCTATTGAAAATCTATTGAAAATCTATTGAAAGACTATTGAAAGTCTATTGAAAGTCTATTGAAAATCTATTGAAAATCTATTAAAAGTCTATTGAAAATCTGTTGAAAGTCTATCGAAAATCTATTGAAAATCTATTGAAAAACTATTGAACATCTATTGAAAGTCTATTGAAAGTCTATTTTGAAAGACTTGAAAATCTATTGAAAGTCTATTAAAAGTCTATTGAAAGTCTATTGAAAATCTATTGAAAGTCTATTGAAAGTCTATTGAAAATCTATTAAAAGTCTAATGAAAATCTGTTGAAAGTCTATCGAAAGTCTATCGAAAGTCTATCGAAAATCTATTGAAAATCTATCTATTGAAATCTTCGTTCAACCACTAATCGTCTTCTGCGATGTCCCTCTCACCGCTCTGGGTTTGTCCATTCTTCCTTCCGTGTCCAGGCGGTCTCCCTATGGAATGCGCTCCCTCCGAACATCAGGACGGCAACTAGTCGGTTCTCTTTTTAGTTGAAGGCGCGTGAACACATTCGCAAGGAGTTCGAAAAATCGTCACAACGCTGATTCGTTGTTTTCGTTTTCCTCAATTACATTTTTAATTTTGTTGTATGTATGTATTTAAGTATATATTTATTATAGTATTTTTATTTTCCGTTTATTCTTTCCCTTAAGTTGCACCTGCCACGTTCCGTCTCTGCACCACCCTAAGGTCGACTGGTAGAAAATGCCTAAGGCATTAAGTCCGCCATTGTACAGTAATTTTTACTTGTGCATTAAGTTTAATAAATAAATAAATATTAATGTTATTAAATTGGAAAAATGCACTCAAAACACGAATGTATTGTTGATTGCAAAAAGGCGTTAATACAACTGAATAAATTTAAAAAAATTGTCAAACATTCCGACTGACAAAAAATAACTAAAAAAAAACTTTTTTTACCATAGACTAATATAGTCTTACTATTTTTTCGAAAGTAAATCAGAATTTTTAATGATGTTGGAAAATAAATGTATGAATTTAGAATGACGTTTTTGCAACATGAAATGTGGAATTTAATCATACTCGTAATTGGAGGAAACCAAAACGTCATCTATGTATACATATTTTTCTTTTTTGTTCAGTTTTTCAAAAAAGCGCTATAATATTCTTTCGAATAAAAAAATAATTTTGAAAATCGGTCCACAACTGACAGAAAATCGGTGGAAATACTCGTACATAAAAAAACTCACATACAGTCGAACATAGAACCTCCTCCTTTTTCGAAGTCAGTTGAAAATTCTAAACAAGCCACTTTTCAAGCGGTCTAATGCAGTTGGTGGCATCAAATCTGTGATTGAACTAAAATAAATTTCAATTTTTTTTGACTATTTCATCGATGTTCTAGAAAATTGATACTATCACAAACATCACATTAAGAAAATAAACCGACCAAGTGCGTGTCGGACTTCACACATTTAGGGTTCCGTACCAAATGAGGGAATTATCAAAGAAAAAATCTGATTTATCAATATATTGGTACTTATTTGTTAGTAAAATATACGTTATTATAAACATTAGCACCAAATTTCAAATTCCTAAGTCAATGGGAAGTTAGAAAATTCTTCGTAACAAAATTTTGTGACAGGCAACGGACAGACGGACACGTGAGTGACAGCAATTGGGGTCTGTTTGGACCCTTCGGGTACGGTACGTAACACTAATGAGAGAGAAACTTTTAATAAGTGTATTATTAAGTGATTACTTAACATACAAAAAAAAAATCCGATCACATATATTTTATGCCTCTATTTAATGCCATTGTATTGGTGTATATTGTACATAAACCTTTCGGAAGAAATCAGTACCTACGTCGTATTTTAGTTTGTGTCTTGGTTTGGCTTTGCAACTCGCCCAAATTTAAACTTAGTTGGGATTTATGTAATAACTGTTAAATATTTGTACAAACTTGTAAGGGCCATCAAACAATATTGCCAGTCAAGAAACAGTTTTAAATATGATAAATCGATGTCTCGACAGTCGGTTTTACAAGCACCCGTTTTTTCCCATCACTACACAAAATATTTTGATAGCTAATTCGGACTTCTTAGGTTGTTCGGAATATTATACCAACAACTTATAAAGTATGAATAATGATAACTAATGCTCCAGGGTAGCTCGCGAAATTCAAATTTTCTTACGTTTTTTTGCAATTTGCAGGTCAACTCTCTCAGTTAGAATTGAAACCATGACATTTGGCATCAATTCTAACTGAAAGAGTTGTATTGATGATTTTAATGATAATAATTCTATAAATACATACTTGCTACTGCCGCGAATCAAATTTTGACCAAGATACAACCTGTCTACAACCTGCAAATTGCAAAAAACTTAAGAAAATTTGAATTTCACGGGCTACCCTGGAGCTTACACCTTAACCATTTTCTGAACTAGAAAATGAAAACAGTGACTGTTCAGATGTAGATGATACACCATTCTGTTTCAGATTTGGACATAATGGAGTTTAAAACTGAAGTGGTAGAAGAACAAGAAGTATCGGGGAAGAAACGGAAAGCCAGTGACACGAGAAGTAAGTATTAGTTGCGACACACGTGACACATGCAACTAAGGTTACCACTTCCTGGCTGTCTAAATTCAGAAGAAAAAAAAACATCGATTTTCATAACTTTTTATATTATGCTAATCCACAGAACAGAAAAAACAGTAGAAGGCGGGGCCCGCGTACCCCGAGTTTTGCGAAGTTCCGCATATGTCTGCTCCGCGCAAACACTACGCGCATCAGTCTTGTTACAACCGTCGCGGTAAAAAAAAGGTGTGTGTGCGATTCACACACGATAGAAGTGAAACTTTTATGCAAGTATTTTTCCTTTCAACAAGACTTGAGACTTCAAAGAATTTTACTCGGCTGGCGACCCTACTCCGTCGACCCTTCACGCAATTCTGCTCTTTATTTATATTAAGTTACAGATCAATGTTCTATGCAAGTATTTTTCTTTAAAGGTTTTGTTGGAAGTATTTTTTGTACACGCCATTCTGCTCCTTATTTTTGTTAGGTTACAGATCAATGTTCTATGCAAGTATTTTTCTTTAAAGGTTTTGTTGGAAGTATTTTTTGTACACGCCATTCTGCTCCTTATTGTTATTAGGTTACGGATCAATGTTCTATTTGTGTCTCTTACCTGTCGTTTTTTCCGTTGCATCCGGTTTGAAATCACAACGATTCTAAAGAACTTTCACTTCAAAAATTGAAAAAAAAAATTACAAAATGTCCTATTGTGCTGTTTTAGAATGTAAACACGATAGCAGAACCAAACATTTATCAAATGGTAGAATATCATACCGTCGATTAGTCCTAATTTATTTTGATTAAAATTTGAAAAACAATATTTTATTAAACAAGACAAGTAAAAGTTGACTTTATATTTTACAAGTTAAGGTCTACTTTCTTTTAAACTCAAACATATTATTCACGAAGATTCCTACTATGCACATGTCAAAGTCAGCTACTCTACTGCAGTACTAATGACCTCGTTACGGAAATATCAATCTTATCGTTAACACAATACAGCTTTAAATTGAATGCATTTAATATGTATAGTGACATCTAGCGGCACTCAACTATTTCGTGTGCTCATTAAACGGAAAAGGTAATAAATACTTAAATAGAGTAGACAATAAACGACTCTATTTTCATATAACTGTGGTTTATTTTCAAATAAGCGACGACTTATTTCCTACTTTCTTTCAATACTAAATTACCAATCACACCAAGGATTTTTTAGTGTTACGAAATACAATTAACCTGGAGTTTGGGTACGCTGGTTCCGATACTAATTAAGCGCTATGCGATTTCTACTGCTTTTTTCTGTTCTGTGTGTTAATCCGTCAGGCACAGCGCGTCTCCGATCGGAGACTCGACAACAGGTTTTTAATTGTGTCTGCTATTCCGGGGCCTGACGGGTTCAAACTCTTTTTACTATACATTTTAAAATATTATAACGCTTGTACCTCTGCCTTGGCATGTTCTTTTTGTTCAACATAATAATCTTTAACGCCTATTTCGACTTTTGAGAAAAATGTTGCCCATCACAAATCCAGTTTACTTTTTATTTTACTATGCTTCTTTACGGCCACTTCTAAAAATGAAGATATCTTGATATAGATTTAATTCATCACAGTGATCGTTAAACTGGCCAAGTCGGCCAAAGCATCCTCGGAAAGTAAGCTCAGTTTACGTTAGTCTTGATTTTACGTGTGCGTTTCGATGGCGCAGCCACAGCGATATTTAAAAAAAAAAACTACCAAGATTTTGTAAAGTTGATTCCCAAAACCATAGAGGACATGGCCAATATCTCTATGGGCGTTGGCATAGTTATCGAACTTAGTGTACACCAATGATTTATGGTGTTTTATATTCGTGAATATTGGCACATTAAATTGTTATAAAAATCTCAAATAACTTGTCAGTACAACGGACTAGACGTAAACAGTTTCACTAAAATAGTGCGGGTCGCGTCGCCGTACGTGACGATCGGCTCCGCGCGTTTCCATAAACGAGGCTTTATACTTTTTAAATAGTTTAAATATCAATTAATAAGGAAAACACGAAATAAAACAAAAGAATGTAAATAATTATTTATTAATTAGAGAAAAAAAATGTTAGATTATACGTACAGCAATACAGCGCTAATGTTAAAAATACCGAGGACAACCAACCAGCTTGCATAAAACAGAACATTTTTATTTCACATATACACTAACCTGGATTAAGTTTGAAATGAGTGCTTCAGTAATATTACATAAATAACTGCTTTAAACATAATTAAACATGTAAAACAAATACAAGCATAGATGTAGATATTATTTTACAATTGTGATTGCGGCTTTCAGATATCCACTAGGAATCAATATGCGAATAATTAAAACACAACACACACACAGCAACACACAGCACAACACACACACATAAAACACACCAATACTCGAGAAATACCCGCCAAAAACCTCGACATTACATTGCGATTTGACTTCACATAGACAATGCCATTTTGATTGTCAAACAGTATACGCGATCCGTTTTAAGTATTACTAGCTGTGCCCGCGACTTCGTTCGCGTGGTTGTCGAGAACAAAACAACGTCGTTTAGATAAGAGTATATCACCTTTTTGATGATTTAGATAAGAGTCCTGACTTTGGTATAGTTGATTACGTTAATGCTTCTCTATATACTATGTTAGCGGTGGAATTACCCGGAGCATATACAAAAAGGTTGTTTGGGTTGCTAACACGTGATAGAGAAACATAGAGTTGGCCGTGTGAAAAACAATCAAAAGTAAGGTCTACACCCGCAACGGATAACGTCTGGCCTTGGGCTTTATTAATAGTCATAGCGTAACAGAGGCTTACAGGAAATTGCACACGTTTGAAAGTAAACGGAAAATTATTGGGGATAATGGGTATCCTGGGAATGAAAACAACATCACCGGAGCCGCAACCTGTTAAGATTTCGGCTTCGATGACATTTCGTTGGAGATTTGTTACTCTCAACCGAGTTCCATTGCATAGTTTTGGTGGGCTTAAATTTCTGAGTAGAATGATTGGTACTCCGACTTTTAAATAAATTTTGTGTGCTGGAAGACCTGGTGTATTTAGAGAGTCTAAAAACTCTACTGGATAGTGGGTGGCATCTCCTTCTTCTAAAACCGTGTTAATAGATAAATATTCCCTACTTTCTCCAGAAACATGAACCAATATTTGAGAATTTATTGCTGCTGCTTGGTCGTTGCGAGGTGCCAAAATAGCTCGTTGGCATAGCCAAGCAGCGTCATGGTTCGAGATCTCTGATGGATCTCCGTATACAGAGGAAATGAGTTCCTGCTGTGAGGCAACAGAAGAACACAGGCTTTCGACTAAAGTTACTTTACCTCCTTCTTGAGTCGGGTATGTGCCGTTACCAATTTGAAGTAGTAAATTTGAGAAAACCTGCGCGTTTGCGTCACCTCCCAAATATGCTCGCATATTAAAGCTCAAATTAGTTAATATGACACTACGCCATAAAATAGAGCTCTTTAAACAGGCACCTATTTCATCGGCCCTCGTTCCTCTGGGTATTATAGGGAGTGTCTGCCTGAAGTCTCCACAGAATAGCACCGTTAAGCCTCCCATCGGTCGGTCATTTTGTCTTATATCTCGCAACGTTCTATCTACAGCTTCCACAGCTTTACGATTTGCCATCGTACACTCGTCCCAAACGATAAGGGCGCAATCGCGTAAAACCCTTGCTTTATCACTATTGCGAGACACGTTGCAAACAGGGTTTTCTGTGCGGTCCAAGTCGATTGGTATTTTAAATGTTGTATGTGCAGTTTTTCCTCCTGGTAATAAAGTGGCAGCTATTCCTGAGGAAGCGACGGCAAGGGCAATTTTGTTTTGGCTCCTTATTTGAGCCAAGATAACTTTAGTGAGGAAAGTTTTACCTGTTCCACCAGGTGCATCTAAAAACAGCATTTCTCCTAATGAATGTTCTACACTACAGCATACTCTATCAAAGATTTGACGTTGTTCTGTCGTCAAATTTGAACAGCCATTTCGCAATATTTCTGCTAACTCTTCGGGGTTGTAATTTATTTCAGATGTATACTCCCTATTAATTCGTTCCCCACCAACTGTCGGTGTCGGCAAGCCGTATTGACTGAGGGGGTTCCCTCCTATACTTGTAACTATATCTTGTATAGCCAGCAAAGCCCTATTATGGCAGCTTTCACGTACTTGGTCAGAAGTTTCACTATTTATATTTTGCTGTCTCAAAAAATCTTCGGCAAACGCGTCTTTATATTTTTGCCACAACTGCCCAGCGTCCGATAGGCCACAAAATGTCAACAAAATGGCAAATAAATGGCGCAAACGATGTGGACTATCACTGACGCATGCTTCGGCTAAAGCATCATCCCAATGCTGATCGCCATCTAATAAATGCCGTGCGCGGCAAGCAGCTTGAAATGTGGGATATTCTATATCGTCCACTTTGCGGAGCTCAGCAAAAGAAGTAGGTCCTCGCACTGTGTGAAGAAGAAGGCGTAGATAATAACACTCTGCATTATTTGGGTGCACCGTGTATACTCTTCCAATCACGTGTTCTTTAAAAATGCCGGACTCGCCTTCTACAGCAGTTCCACGTCTCCTGCGATTAAAAACACCTTGCTGCTTGTTATAAGTATAATAATGTGGCACTTCATTGTACAACAGAGACTTAGCGAAATTGTCTCTTTCGCAAAGGCGAAAGAATGCGAGCAAGGTGGTTTGTCTTGGGTTGTTCATTCTTTCTGCCACATTTTCTGGCTGAAAGTAAACTCGCTGCCCGCCTTCCAGGTGCACGTCAAGATGGATGACTGGCGGATACCTTTCATGAATAGGGAAACTCAAAATGCGCCAAACTGCCTCCGAAGAGCTTATGTATCGGCCAGATTGATACCTTGTCACTTCATCAAATTGGTTGTTATTTCTTAGTGCTATCATGGCTTGATCACTACCTTTATTAACATATTTACATATATATTTTATAGATTCGACGCTATTACAAATTTCAACATTAATGTGTGCTTGAAAAGCGTTTGACAAAACTGGAGAATACGGTACCACCCAACTATTATTTAGAATTATTTCTTGTCCACGGAATCTGACAGTAGCTGTGAAACCACCTTGTGACGGTGATCTTCGCCGGTATTGCGGATACCCATTTTCCCCAGCCATAGTTAGTTCTTTCAGTGCTCTGGGGTATTTTTTTGAGCATTGACCATCTTTCATGCACGGTGATTCCCTGTTTAAGAGGCCACATGGCCCGTGAACCATATGTGTTTTTACTATGTCATGCAAAATCGGATCTGCATTATAGTCCGGAAATTCTGCACTTATGACACTGTCTATAGCATCGGGACGAATTTTTTCTTCCAGCCACAGAAGAATGTGCGCGTGGGGTAAACCACGCTTTTGCCACTCGACGCTATACATAAAACAAAGAGTTGAACCGAAAACTTTCTCCTTTGTAAGTAGATTAATCAAGACTTTGAGTTTTAAATGAAAAATCCTAGCAATAATGTCATGTCTGTCGTATGACGCCTGTCCTGTGAGAAGTGCCTGGCAAATCTCCGTCCACTTTGGATTTGTTGTAAATGTTATAAAAAGGTCCGGCCGGCCGTATTTACGGACGTAACAAAAAGCATCTTGCGTTCGTTCGTGCATATACCGCGGACCGCCTGTGAAACTGGATGGCAAAATAACCAATCGACCCAAGTTTTCGACGTTATTATCTGATTGCATGGCGTCCCGCAAGTGCACGTATTCTTCAGCGCGTAACCGTCGCTGGTTAGTGCGAATATACACTAAACGTTCAGTTTCTATTTTTGCGTACATGTCCACAATAAATTGGCTGAACAAACCACGAAATCGTTGCAAATATACGAAACTGTTTTGCCTTATTTGTAAAAGGTAGGAATAGTATTGTTGAGCAGATATTTTTTTTTGATAATTAGTGACTCTCGTAGTAGGGTTCACTTGGTACAGCCCAAAATTGTACCCATCTTCACCATGACAATAAATTAGTGGATATTGCAGGGCGTCGTAAGCTCGGTGGGTTTCCAAAATGCGTTGAAGGCGATCGTCGCGTGTACGCAACACGATATCACGTCTCTCACACTCCTGGTCGACTAAAACAACTGCAACTTCATCTGCGACGGGTGCATTGTGTCTTCCACGGTGTTCACCCACAGGACGTCTATCGGCACTTATAACAATTTTGAAATCATTGCTGCCTTGTGGAATTGACTCCAATGCAGCTTTGAATTCACGAACGTACTGGTTAACGTGATGCAGCAATTCTTGAAGTTGACCCAAAAGCTCAGCATTGAGCTGGGGAAAATTGTGATTTCTAACATTGAGCTGTTGCGTGTAATCGGATACAAAATAAATTTGGAGAAATTTGGGTTCATTTTCTGGCAGCAAAGATCCAATAAGGTGATAAACTTGACCTTGTACTTTGAAGGTTGGCATGAACGGTCCTTCCGTTATTTGTTTTGCCCCAAAGGAAGTCATTTGGAAAGCACTGTTATATAAACGAATATTATCCAAAAAACGGTTCGACTGGGGATGATCGCCATTCAGGAGACTTTTAAGTAAGTGTGGTGGATCTTGGAAATTTGGAAGAACAATTTTTCCATTTGAGCAGCACATTCCATCTGTCTCTTTCCTCCATTTCAAAGCATGACAAAAATTACAAATTTCTCTCATGTCACCCACGAAAGTAAAGCCAGCATAATTAATTCTAGACGAATATGTGAACCCTGATTTTTCCCTATTGTCCCAAGGTAATAAAATATTTGCATCGTCATTTTCCATGGACTCATCAGCTCCGCTATTTGTTTCTCTATTCATATGGTATCGAGCTCGTTCTATTTCTAGGCGAGATTGACGTTGTTCTGCTGTTTCTGCTCGTCTTAGTTCATCTATTCTTTCCCTTTCAGATGCAAGATAACTTTCATTGTTTCTTTGTACACCTACATAGTTATGTCTAGCTATTTGTAATCGTTCTTCTCTTTGGGAGAGAGATTCAGACTCGCGCGAGAGAGCGTGTCGCTCTCGGTCAGATGACAGACGTGCTTGGCGTTCCTCGATACTCTCTTGAGAACGCAAAGTCGCGGTCCGAGTTCTTTGCGAACTTAAGCGCGACTCCCTTTCTGTGAAAGTCTCTGACTCGCGTGAGAGAGACTGGCGCTCCCGATCAGCAGACAGCCGAACTTCGCGTTCCTGGATATTCTCTTGAGAACGCAAAGTCGCGGTCCGAGTTCTTTGCGAACTTAAGCGCGACTCCCTTTCTGTGAAAGTCTCTGACTCGCGTGAGAGAGACTGGCGCTCCCGATCAGCAGACAGCCGAACTTCGCGTTCCTGGATATTCTCTTGAGAACGCAAAGTCGCGGTCCGAGTTCTTTGCGAACTTAAGCGCGACTCCCTTTCTGTGAATGTCTCTGACTCACGTGAGAGAGAGTGGCGCTCCCGATCAGCAGAAAGCCGGTCTTCGCGTTCCTGGATACTCTCTTGAGACCGCAAAGTCGCGGTCCGTGTTCTTTGTGAACTTAAACGTGACTCCCTTTCGGTGAACGTTTCCGATTCACGTGAAAGAGCGATGTGCTCTCGGTTAGCAGATAACCGTGCTTCACGATCTTCTTCCGATTCCTGAGACCTACAAAGTCTCATCCTTTTCGCATTTCGGCTACGCAGCGAAAGGTTAGTTTTTTTTCTTTGAGGCATTTTCAAGGAAAATTAAAGCAATAAACAAAACTAACAACACTTATGACTGAATAGCCTACAAACTTAAAAGATCGGTGCGTCGAACAGTCTAGTGTGACAACGTATCGTCTGTTCGTGGTCGTGACTCAACGAATTGGCAACACTAACTTACTGTATAACGATTGGCACTATTGGATTCAAACTACGAAGTAAATCAAATACAATCTTTACTTCGTACTTCAAACCAATCACCAAAGTTGACCAAACGAAACCAATAAGATAAGCAAATACTTTTTTTTCGACCAATTTAGAAAATCGATAAACCAAGCAACCAAAGAACTTTTACGACACACGCAAGAACTTTTAAGACACCTAACGAAACCCAATTTGCCTAGTAAACACGGTGGACGTCATCCTCGCGCGGAAAATCTTAACACCGCGATTCAGAAAATGACGTCATTTGCACAACGCCATCTATCGGATTTAGATTTCAACTATCAACATTAGTTCTATTTTTAGTCTTAAGATGTCGTTGCAAGTACTATACTTAATTGCGTAACGTAATATTTTACTTCTTGAACTCACTAAATTAATCATATCTTTTGATAGAGTGAACCGATTTCGATGAAACAAAAACTAAGTTAATCCTCAAGTTGCGTATAATTTTTGTATATAAACATTGTCAGCATTGAATTCGTAGATTTTACGTGATGTGCGCACAAACAAACAGACAAACAGACAAAAATTTCAAAAATGATGGAAATGGGTTCTGTTACTTATCTTTTCACACGCTGGCTATTTTTTGTTTCAATTTCTTCAATGTACAAAAATGACTTTTCTACAGATTTATTATATGTATAGATTTTTTGTGTAAAATATAAATAAAACATTCTTAGGCATCAACATAGTAAAAGATTATTATTTAATTAATGCAACAAATACCAATGAATACAGTTTCGTATGAATAAAAACAATGTTCCTAATAAGAGCATTTGTCTACAAGAAGGTGTGGTGTGGAACGTCCATTATTATATTTATATTTATTTATGGTCCCGAGTTTTTGGCGGGCTTTTTTCGAGTGAAGTTCAGTGGCTTTTTAATTATTCCCAAATTGATTCCTAGTGGATATTGTGATGTAAAATTGTTGCAATTTTGACAATATGTGGAATCATTGGAACAGGCGCGATCTCGGTAAAGCTGAGAATTTTACTGTAGTATTGACTACCTCAGCGAAACTTGCCGAGATGGCTGACTCGATACATTTGCTGCCAAATACTGCAAAAACATTGGAATGTTACATGATCTGCATTCTAATGAAGAGGAAAATACGAAGTAACTGATGACTAGGCAGCATGGTCTCTGACCTTAGCCTGTTCCACAAGGAACAAAAAGAAAGAAAAAAATAATGTATGGTCTATTATGACGGAAGTTGACAAAAGGTACTTTGAATTCATCTTGCATTACTTAATATTTTGAAATAAAAACTGACAAGTTCAGAGAGGTTAAAAACTACATATTAATTCATTTATCAATTTTTATTACACAATAATATTTACTATGTTTGTGTACATGGAACGTATTTTTTGTCCACGTCCTTTGTCAAAGTTATGGTTAAAAAGTTATAAGAGTTTGAACGTGGCCGTGCCATTGAAACGCGGAGAACCGCGCGGCCATGGCGATCATGGCGACTAAGCGTTGCAGAGACCTGAAATTCAGGTAAATAATAGATTGAATATGTAAAAGATTTATAAAAATGTAGAAAAAAATCCTAGGTTTTTCAGGAGCTGTAAGACTAAAACCCCATAGCCGCGCCATTGAAACGGTGAAAAAACACGTTATCATCGATATCTCGCTGAAAAATTATCGCAGACATCTGAAGTTTTTTGTAAAACCCAGATATGATTTTTTCAATTTTTTTAAAAATACAGCAAATAATCCTAGCTGTAAGACTAAAACCCCAAATAAGTTCAACACATTTTGAATGTTTCGATGGGTTATTGCTTACAGAAAACTTTCCACCTATTGTATTAGAAATTATATCTCAAGGATTCTAAATTAAATTAAAATTAAATGATAAGATACAAAAACATAGGTTAATTTCTTCACAGATTGTTTACTTGCACTAAGAAATATTTTTCTTTCAAAATCACATATCACATTATTTACTTACACTCGGATATGTTTTTAATTAATACGACCTCATGGCCACGGACTTTTTCTAAGGAACATTTTCTCGAAATCTTGCAAAAAAATTGACATTTCACACAAATCAAAACTATAAAATGAGGTACCTTGTATGTAACGTCAATATTTTTGAGATTTCGACACAGAAATCGATGGTCATGAAAAAAGTTGTTGCATATTCCCGCTTATCGAGCTTATTGCCACTCTAAAGACTTACAGGAATTAGGAATGTTGTGCAAAGTTATCTGTTATGGTTCTCGCACGGGTACTCAGAACCACAGTATTTTCAGCTATCAAGCACTAACTTACTAAATAATCTGTGATTTATGTGAACGATATTCACATAAATCACAGATTATTTAGTATCACTATAAATTTAATCTAGAATCATTGAGATATAATTTCTAATACAATAGGTAGAAAGTTATCTGTAAACAATAAGCCATGGTCACCCTATCGAAACATTCGAAACGTATTAAGCGTTAGTAATGAAACATTTTTTATTTATTTAACGTATTAATAGGTGTTGTTTGTGTATTTTTACAAATTTTGACAAATTCAAATCTAGGTTTTACAAAAACACTCCAGATGTCTGCGATGCTTTTTCAGCGAGATGTCGGCGATAAGGTGTTTGTCACCGTTTCAATACCGCAACCATGGGATTCTTGTCTTACAGCTCCTAAAAAACCTAGAACATTTTTCTACGTTTTTATAAATCTTTTACAGATTCAATCTGTTATTTACCTAAATTTCCTCTGCAACGCTTAGTTTTAAAGATCGCCATGGCCGCTTGGTACTCCACGTTTCAATGGTGTGGCCACGTTCAAACCCGTTTAACTTTTTAACCATAACTTTGACTAATTTTACGGTTTTGGTAATAAACTTTCACGAATTTTTAGAAAATCATGGCAGTTTTTTTTTAAATATGACCGTGGCGCACTGTCTAAACGGACACGAATTTTACCACCTGCAACCTACTTAAAACTTTTATACTTACCAGATTTTAAATCGCAGGGGCGACCACTGCGAAGAAACCAAAAGAAGACACACGGAGAATAGAATTAGAAGATAAAATTACAGAAGAACAAAAGAAAACTGTTGAGAAACCTGATACGAAAGTTAACCAGACAACTATAAATCGTACGCGTAAAGTTACATTCAAAGAGCCTCACAAATGTTATGTATGTCGGCGTAGTTTTCGTAAAAAGACTCACTTAACAGAACATATTCGTACTCACACTGGTGAGAAACCGTTTAAGTGCGATATATGTCAGCGTACCTAGTTTCGGTCTTAAGTGTGCTTTAAAAAGGCATATTCGTACACTGGTGAGAAACCGTACAAGTGCGATATATGTCAGCATGTTGTTGGAGAGAGGGGTCAGTTAATAATTCATATTCGTACGCATACTGGCGAGAAACCGTACACGTGCAATATATGTCAGCGTAGTTTCAGAAATAGAAATAATTTAATACTTTATATTCGTAACCACACTGGTGAGAAACCGCATAAGTGTGATTTACTTATGTCAGCGTAGTTTCACTAATAAGAGTGCTTTACGTGAACATATTCGTACCCACACTGGTGAGAAACCGTACAAGTGCGATATATGTCAGCGTTGTTTCTGTGTTAATAGACAATTAACAGCTCATAAGCGTACGCATTCTGATGAAAGACCGTACAAGTGCGTTATATGTCAGCGTAGTTTTAAGGAAAAGCAAAACCTAAAAAGTCATATTCGTACGCACACTGGTGAGAAACCTTACAAGTGCGATACATGTCAGCGTAGTTTCAGTAAGAAGTAGGTACCTATGATTTACTTGAGCACATTCGTACGCACACTGGTGAGAAATCGTACAAGTACGATACATGTCAGTGTTGTTTCAATATTAAGAGACAAATTAACGATTCACAATCGTACTCACACTGGTGAGAAACTGTACAAGTATGATACACGTCAGCGTAGTGTCATTAAGAAGAGCGATTCACTTGTACATATTCGTACTGTTATAAGGCCGACCCCGTTTGTCTTTTTAAAAAAAAGGCAATTATTTAACTTACACCACTTTAATCACCACAGACACAGATACACGAATTTTTACACTTAATTTAGGCAATGTCTCTCTTAAGTGCTCCCTAATTTTGGGCACAATAGGTTACGCGGCGGCGTCCAGAATCTAATTAACTAATTAATGCATATTATTTCCATGCACTAGGTAAAAGTGCAACATCAGCATGTTTGTAAAGGAAAAATACATTGATTAATAGTAAAAGCTGATTTAGGCTTTATTGCCTTGTAATAAGGGTTATAACAGTACGCACACTGATGAGAAATCGTTCAAGTGTGATATATGTCAGCGTTGTTTTGATGATAAAGAAAATTTAACTAATCATGTTTGTAGACACACTGCTAAAAAACTTTACAAGTGTGATATTTGTCTTAGAGTTTTATTAAGAATGCGAATTTGACAACGCATATTCGTATACACACTGGTGAAATTTTCCAATGTGATATATGTGAACGTGGTTTTTCTACTAAAGATTCTTTAAAAGGGCATTTTCTAGTACACACAGATAAAAATTCTTATAAATGTAAAATTTGTCACCTTTGTTTTAACCGAAAGGACGTTTTAACAAAACATTTGTTAAAATGTTCATCAGAAATCTCACTAGATAGTGCCATAACATCGCATTATCACTGAACTTACATTAGCATTCCTTTCGACTCAATCCCATGTAACTCAACACTATTGCCGTAGACATCCATCGCCATTTAGATATTTCTTCAAAGTTGGGGCCCATAATGATACTGCCATGTATACACAGATGACATGTTTCGTTTGTTTACATATTCTCAGTCCATACAACGCAGTACACGCCGCGCTGTACGGCACAAAAGCAGTTCCCAGTTTAATAATGTGACTGTCTTTTTATAACTGGATGACACGCTTAGAAAGGACATACAAATTAAAAAGGCTAGTAGTAAACAATGCCACGTTGCCAAGATATTTGTAAGTTCATATCTAACGAGCTTTGCCTCCGAATTCAGATATTTGGCAACGCAAAAGTAGTTTTAAAGTGTCCTCGATCTATTTAATAAAGTGTTCGCACTCGATTGAAATGGTATAGACCGGGTTAATCGTGCATATCATTTATAAATAAGTGTGCGCCACAACTTTGTAGAAATTCAAAATGACTGCCAGTCTCCGTAGAAAGTTGTTCAAACCCCTTTGGAACGGAAGGTATAATATATAAATTAAATAAAAGCTTGTGAAAGACTCCCTTTAGTATTGCATATAGCTATAGTGTTCAGTTAAATACCGTAAAAAAAATATTTTGTGTAAATGTTACGAATAATGTAAAATAAATACATAAATAAAACAATTATTATAGTTTCATTATCCAAACTGCTCCTGACATTTTTTTTACCATATATGTGACAAACAAGCTTACGGCCTGGCTGATGGAAAGAACTCACCACAGCCTATCGCCCGCAACACCAGAGGTATCGCTGCGCGTTGCCGACCCTGCAGAAACATTTTCACACCTTTTTTGAAGAACCCACATGTTGTAGCTCATTGGGAAAACCTCGGAAGGGAGTTCATTCCACAACCTAATTGTTCTTGAAATGAAACACCTCGGAAACCGGGATGTACGCGACCATTTGGGTTTTAAGGTGTGAGGGTGAACTCCCCTCCGATGGCGTGCGTTGCGATGATAGAATGTTGCTGTGGGCAACATGTCAAACAATTCCTCGGAACACAGCCCGTTATACAAGCGGTAGAACACGCATAGAGAGCTGAAATCTCTCCGCAGACTTAACGGTTCTAGATTCCTTGTAAGCCTGGGATCACCAACTATTCTCACAGCACGCTTTTGTACCGAGTCTAAACAAGAAAGAAAGAAAAAATGTTTATTCTGCACAGATATAACGAACATTACGGAAAAAGAGATTAATATTGTAATATAAACATACAAGAATGCTAAAAGCCTCGTATTCAATCAATGTAAGTCTTCTGTTCATTACCTAATGTCAGGGTCCGCCAAAAACCAAAGACAATACACATTGCATAATACCAAAAAAAAACACCAAGCTATACCCAGATTAAATACCCAGATGTTCCCGCCCCACAGGTGAGAGCAAGCCCGCCACGCTATTTCCAAACCATTGTAACTTCTGTAAGCCAGAATCAACAGTGGCGACCACCAGAAAAAACGCCGAGGCACTGAAACTCAATGAGTCCCAGAGAAACGATTAAATTGTCTTGGGTCCCGCAACAAAATTAATCAGAAAAGACAGCGGAGGAGTAAGAAAAATATAATTTCCATTTTCCTCCTTATAAAGCGGGAGACAGAACAAAGCTAGGACATTAGGCACAAAGGGGGTATTTACAACTGGGGTAAGCACGGCAATTCGTTCTAGTTTCCACAAGGTTTGTGTAATAGATAACTCCAGATGTAGGCTGAATACTATCCAACATATATTGCGTTCAGTTTGCCAAAGAGTACACTCCTATAGGACACAGGTGGCAGCAGTACTCCATATGCAACCGGACTTGCGCTTTGTAAATCAGCAGCCTTTGTACCGGGGCGAAGTACTGCTTAGTCCTGTTGAGCACGCCGAGCTTCCAAAATGCCTTGCTTGACCTTGTTTTCAACGTGAACTCGGAACTGTACGTTACTGGAGATGTCGATGCCAAGGATCCCAAGGCCGTTAGAAATGGTGAGGGGTGTGTCCTGGAATTGTGGAACCACAGCAAATGGAGCTGTCTTAGCGATAAAAGTACAAACCTGTGTCTTGGTGGGATTGAACTCGACTAAATTTAGTCGTCCCCTGTCGGAGACTGCTCAGAGTGCTTTGTATTAAAGACACAAGTTTACTGCGACTCTCCTCCACTACGGATCGAGAGATTCCAGCAATGCCCATGTAATAAGAATCCAAAGTACTGCCTTCCGCATAGCAATGAATGCCATAGATGGCATGGCAGCATAGCATTGATATGAAAAAGAAAGTGTCGGGGACAGTACGGAACCTTGCGGAACCCCAGCATTTATGGCCATGCTATACGAGCAACAACTATCGAAAACGGCTCTTATGCTTCTGTCGGTTAAAAAGCTGGCGATCATCTTGCATAGACTCTCGGGTTGTTCATAAGATGGAAGCTTCAATAAGAGACGGGTCTCTTATCAGTCGTCAGCTGACCGCGCTCGCTATAAGTGGTTGACCGATTGTGTACGAGTGTGTAAAGACAATGACCTCAAACTTTTTAAAATGTTACACCTGCAGCAACATAGTGATAAATTAAGTTTAAGCTTTTGTGCATAATAAAAACTTTTTTCACAAAAAAACGACCAACTTCCAAAAAAAAAAAAAACTTTAATTTCGGCAGTCGGTGTTTGTATCTTACTTCTTCGTTATTTTACACCGACTTCCAAAAATAAGTTATTTTTTAATTTTTAGTTTATTTTTTTTGGAAGTCGATTGTTTTTTTGTAAATAAGTTTTTATTTTTCACTTTTTAGTTGATATACCCCAGAACTAAAAACCCCAATAACATGGAACGTGGAATTTAAACATTTGGAGAACACCAAAACGTCATCGAGGTGTACGTATTTTTCGTTTTTGTTCAGTTTCTCAAAAAGTGCTGAAACAATTTCGATAAAATTTATATGGGGCCACCTCGGAAGTATATTCTTTCGTATAAAAAAGAATTTTGAAAATCGGTCCACAACTGACGGGGAAATCGGCGGACATACATAAAAAAAAACATACATACTGTCGAACATAGAACCTCCTCCTTTTTCGAAAGTTGATTAAAAATGACTGTGATGGATGAGATTTTATTGATCAGAATTTGCAATACAGCATTTGATTCGTATGAAATTTTAACGGTCAAAAAATATTGTTTGAAGCTTTATCAAACAAGAAAATGAAGAGGCATAGAAAGGACGGTAAACCTAACCGGGATTTAGAAGATATTGTTGGGCTGCTGAAATCTACGGATGCGGAAGATCCTGAAAACTACCTATTTATGTGGCGAGAGAACTGCATAGGCTCCTTCCTGTCACCTTTGACCACCTTGATGGAACCCGCCTACTTAAGGATATTTTGTGGCTGCAACAAGAGGTGAAGACCTTAAAAACAGTCTGTTTCTAAAGAAGATTTAAAGGACATTAAATCTACAGACTAAGAAGAAGTTAAATGTATGACAACAAATAATAAAAGAAGTGCGTGTCTAAGAAGTAGTTTTCACTACGATAGTGGCCCCATGGGAATGCAACATGATATTAATACGGGTTTGTTTCACAATTATATGGTATCAGGAGGGTCGGTAGTCGAAATAGATGAGAATAGCAAAATAACTGTGTAAAGCTCACCCGCCAAACGAATTCTTAACGACATTAGTAACGTTGTCTCGCTAACGCCAATAAATTGTGTGGAGTTGTCGTTGCCGTCACATTTATTTATTTTAACACTTTACGCACATACAAGTACAGAGGCGGACTTAATGCCTCAGGCATTTTCTACCAGTCAACCTTAGGGTGATGCAGAACAATTCAACATTCGCGCGTGGAGGCCAGCACCGCGGTTTCAAACGAGGAGAACTCGCCTGTTTGCATCAATAACACGGAAATCGGATACGTGTAGGCCAGCGCTGCGGTTTCGAACACCGATTGTATACCTGTGTGCGCACACTCAGCTGGCGTGTGTCGTACCAGTATTGATGTAACCCGAACGAGCGATAATGAGGTGACTAATCATACTAGCATGCATTTTTTTATTTCTTTGAAAAAAATATAAATTACTCTAGACAATTTCCGTCGTAATTTGATCTCAGAATATTTGAAATTATATTTTTATAACATAGTGAATTTGTAAAGTTATGTCTAACTCGGATAAAAAATTAAGAATCACGCGAAAACTATAAAGCGTATTTTTATGAAACTTTCACCATAAAGATCATTTAATTATTTATAATTTAGTCTCAGTGTTTTAGTTTAATATTTGTTGTTTTATGTGTAATAAATTAATAATGCGTCTAATTTCGGACAGCGCTCCTTGATGGGCGAGTCCTATTACTGGGGCATACGACGCTTTACGTGAGCTCAGCGCAGAACACGTAAGCTAACCACTCAAGGTCGTTGGCAGCTAATAGCGCCTTAACATGAGTTACTGCACCCCTGGGCACTCAGGCAGGGAAGGAACGGGGGTGGGTTTTAGTCAGTAAGAGTCTGACACGCCCTCCCGCTCCACCCAGAGCGGAAGATGTCATTGAATGATTTCCTACCACACAAAAAAAAAGAATGGGGGCGTGCTATGAGAATTCTGGCAGGCGTTAAGCTTACCAGTTTCTTGTTGGCGCTCACCCCAAAATCTCTTCGCCAAGAAAAGCAACAAAACGACGGGCCCGTCTTAACCGTCTTAACGGGCCACGGTGTAGCCCTCGCGGACAGAGGACCTAGCCATGGAGCCGCTCGCAAAACTTTTAGCTCAATACCTTTCACAAATTTATGTGACGCCCAATGATATGCAAAAAGTCGTCAAAATCACTTCCGTTAGGTACCGAGATTGAGAGACCAGCGAAAAGTGGTTTTTCAAGCTGGCTGGACACGTTTTCGATCGATTATCTAAGATTCTGTAGCGTCACAAATTCTGAAATAAGGGTGTTTAGCCGTCACATAAAGTGCCCTATTGACCTCGTTAAATGCGAGCTATTTTGAAGATTTGCCCAGCCATCCTGAGTCACATCAAATCTAACTATCCTTGCCTCATCGGGCTACATTCTTAAGTTTCGGGTTTAATATCATGACCTTCCAGACCTTCCCTGGACTATACCTGGAACCATAGTTTTAGTCAAGACAAAATTGACGAGCTCAAACAATACGGCACTTTCTAGGTTAGTATCTATGGTACCCTGCTGGCTTTATCATCAGAAGGGTCTGATATAGGAGGGAAGGGTATGAAACTAGATGGTGACTAGGGAGTCACCATCTAGTTTAATGACACTTGTCAGAAAGTACATATCCAATGAGTCTAAACACGACGGTGCTATGTTGTATGGTTGAAGATCCCTTTATATAATCAGACCCTGATCACCTTCTAGTGTAATAAAAACACTAGGTAGTACAAATTCAATAAACCCAAACACAACAGTGCTATCTTGTTTAGTTGAGGAGTTGTTATGGTCACCTTCCGATTTCATCGTCGGACTCTCTCTCACTAAATGTAATATCGCTTTTCAATTCATATCCAAAAGCCGAAACACGATGGTGCTATCTTGTTTGATTGCGAAGATCCAATGGCCACATTCCGGCACCACCATTAGACCCCAGACACCTCCTAGTACCCGGGCCTGCGGACGGCGAGCAGTGGGTAGCTCCCGTCCGATCAGCACCAGGCCCGTGAGTCACCACTGACGGGGCCCATCGTGGCCGGTGTCTGCATGCCTAGGCGTAGCGGATAAATTCAGAAAATGAGTTACCGCACCCCTGGGCACTCAAGCAGGGAAGGAACAGGGGTGGGTTTTAGTCAGTAAGAGTCTAACACGTCCTCCTGCTTCACTCAGAGCGGGAGAAGTCATTGGATGATTTCCCACCACCCCAAAAAAAAAAGGAGGGTGGCGATATAGGCCGACACGTAACGCACAGGATCAACTCAGGGTGGATGAAATGGCGACAGGTCACTGGAACAACTAGCGACCGACGGATCCCCCTCAGTTAAAGGGGAGAATCTATAATTCCGTTATTTGACCTGTCGTACTGTATGGATCAGAATGTTGGGCTGTGAAAAAGATTGATGAAAAAAGATTGCATGTAGCGGAGATGAGAATGTTAAGATGGATGTTGTGTGGAATAACGAGAATTGATAAAGTGAGAAATGAGTACATTAGAGGTAGTTTAAATGTGGCGCCTTCTTCCTTGGTTGAGGAGATCATATGGCCACCTTCCAGCTCGATCATGGGACCAGCTTTTTTGTACTATATTGTTGCATAGGGCACTTATAAAATGACAACCATTTGCGATATTATAAAGATAAAAAAGAGACCTTACTTGTACTGAAGGCTTCTTTGGATATCAAATGGCCTTGCGATGGCTGCATGATCAAACCTGGTGTACCGGCGCGATGAGATGACGCGATGCTTTCCCAAAACTCAGGTTCAATCAGGATCAGCAGAATGATGAAATTTTTGAAAAGTATATCCATTTTGTTCTGTTCCTCTTTGCCTCAGGGTCTGGTAATAAGTTCCAAGAGAGGCACACACATTACCGTTAGTAGATACACGCGTAATGGTCCCGCTCCGATGGCTCGAAGGGCTAAGGTTCGGGGTTGGGGTGAGATTAAGATAAACTAGGATTGAAGATTATAAAGATAAGTATATTTCAGTAGACAATACATATGGGATAACGATTAAAACTAATGAGTTGAATGAGATGAGATTGAATCGCGCCCGATTGGTATGCTATCCGAAAACGTACTGACTGTTTTACTTAAGTAATACAAAAATATTCAAGGCATAGAGCGCTGTGTCGCAAATACGCTGACATGTTAATTATTGTTCGGTGATTGACCCGAACACCATATGTGTATACGGCAAACCTCTCCATAATGTTGACGATTTGCACGCCATCGATCAGCTGGAGCAATCAGCGGTGCTCCATGACGGACGCTGGCATGTTAGCTTACCTTTGGAAGGAGCCAGCTCGTACGATGCCAGACTTGTACCCCAACGCACTAAGAAGGTTGAAAAGTATCGAAAGGAAAATGGGAATGGATACAGGTTTTGCTAAAAGATATGAGGAACGCGTTCGTCATTTGCTAGAAAATGATTACGCGTGGGAACTGGTGGTAAATGACGTCACATCGAATACGTGGTACCTACCTCATTTCAGTGTTGACAACCCAAACAAAAGCAAGTTTTGGCTGGTCTTCGTCGCTGCAGGTAAGCTAGCTGGATTACCTTAATAACTATGTACTCACAGGACCTGATCTTCCGTCATCACTGCTTGGTATAATGCTGCGCTTCAGGGAAAATAAAGTCGCAGTAACAGGTGGTCATGTTTCTGAGGGTAAAAATTCACGCCGAGGATCAGCAAGCACTAAGGTTTCTTTGGAGAAGCAACCCTACAGAAAACATCAAAATGTATGTCATGCCATCCTTAATTTTTGGAGCTAATTGTTCACCATCTGTAGCTCAATTAATTAAAAACAAAAACGCACGCAGCTATAAGACTTCCTTGCCGACCGCAGTCGATGCTATTTACCACTGCTATTAATATGGTAAGTAATATCAGTGGCATTCACAGGGCCGGGTTTATGATCCGAAGCTAGACGATCAATAGCGTCGCGGTTTTAAAAAGCATACCAAAGGGGACGTTAGGTTCTACTGCAGTAAAGTTCAGTCGGTCAACAATATGGAGCTGAGCGAACACTGGGACTTATTTGGTTTCCTGAAGATGATAAATATTCTTGGGTTTGACGTGTCACTAAAGCGAATCCCAAAATATATCACTCAGGGCAACGAACGACCCACAAAAAGGAATATGCTAAGGGTTATTATGTCTATTTTTGATGTCCTAGGATTTCTCGCCCACTTCACTATTCAGGGCAAAATCCTGCTTCAGGATACCTGGCGCCTAAATATTGGATGGAACGATAATGTTCCTGATTATATCTGCGTAAGGTGGGTGAAATGTATTGACCTAATTAACGTTATCAGTACAATTCGCAATCCAAGGTGCCAAGCGATGTCTGCATACGTTACGACGGTAGCGGGTGCGAGCGAGATGGAAGTCCCATCACTCTCGCGCCGCTACAACCACAAGCGCGGCTTGCATCTCACAGTGCTACGCAACCTTGTGCTACGGGCTACGAAAGTGTAGCGGCCGATAGCAGTGTTACGAGTTCGCCTACAAGCGAGTCTGTTTACAGCAACTTACATCTTCACATATTTAGAGAAGGTCCACCTTTTATAGCAGAACTTTTTATGACATAATATTTTTTTGCATAACAGCGGATAGCATAACTTCATTTCGCAGAAAATCGTTTAGCAGACACTCATTTAGCATATATTTAAAACTCATAATTTTGTAAGGTAGAATCATCTGTAGGCATAAATTTCATATCCATAATAATTAAAAAGTAGAACTATCATAACACAGAAAGTTCACAGTCAGAATCGTCTTTTGGGATACATTTCTTAGCTATTGTCATTAAAAGGCAGAACTATTATATCTCAGAAAGTTTATAGTTAGAATCATTTTTTGGCATACGAGTACATTTCATATCCATAATAATTGCAAGACTCACCTATAACATTAGAATAATTTTGTATTTCTTACCACACTAACAAAATTGATTTAAGTTTAGTTTAACGTAAATTGTCTATGTATTTTAATTATTTTTTTATTATTTTTCTGCATGTATTATGTATTATTTATATTATATTATTATTTATCACTAAATAAAACAGTTGATTGTGAACATGTGGTTTTTAATTCCCTGTAAGTAGCATGCAAACAAGCATACACCATGCATGCAGCAAGCATGCAACATGCAAACAAGCATACACCATACATGCAAAAAAGCATATACCGTGCATGCAGCAAGCATGCAGCAACCATTCATCAAGCAGGCAGCAGGCAAGCAGCATACATGCAGCAATCATGCATCAGGCATTGCATTGCTTGCAGCAAGTATGCAGCAAGCATGCAGAAAGCACGCAGCAAGCATGCAGTAAGCATGCATCAAGCAGGCAGGCACCTACATAATACCTACTTTCCGGGCATGACCCTCCCCAATCTTTTATACAATCCGCATTCACTCAGGATTCATACTTCTCTTACAGTCTGTAGCCATCTGCTTCTCATATTGCAGAAAGCCACTCCATGCAGTTTATTCATTCTTACGGAGCATGACCAATTTTCATGTTTCTGTTCTGCATTCTCGCAAAAAATGATCATTTAGCCATCACGAAGACCTCATTCCATAGATCTATATCTAAACTCTCTGACTCTAAACGATTCATCGACTAAAAATGACCATAGATCAATAGTCTTACTATTTAACCGAAACTAAAGCTGAATTTTTATGATTTTGTGAAATAAATGAATTTATTAAAGAATGATGTTTTTGCAACGTCACACTAGATACGAGCTTCAAGCGGCATTGTTAGCGGCAAGGCTAGCTAACACTATCGGTAAGGAACATTAATTTTGTCCAGTACGTCAATCCTTTTTTGTGACTCCACAACGGTTCTCCGTTGGATTCGAAACAAAACACGTACCTATAAAATGTTCGAAGCGAACCGTCTTGGGGAGATTGACGAATCGACACGTATTAACGAATGGAGATACGTTCCTACGAAGCTCAACGTAGCTGACTTCGCTACACGGGAAACTTTCAATCCTACTTTAATAATAATAATAATAAGATGTGATCGCTGTGGACAAGGACCTCACCCCGCTCTCCTTAGCAAAAGAGAACTGGCGCAAACCTACAGTACTGGATACTAATGACCGCAGGGAAGTATGGCAGAGCAAGGAGCTTCACGGGCGCTTTTACCGGGTCCTACATGGGCCCGATGTAGATCTCTTAGCGTCCGTATCCTGGCTGCGCTTTGGTGACCTCTTCGGGGAAACCGAAGGTTTTGTCTGTGCGATTATGGACGAAGTTATGATGACGAATAACTACCGGAAAAATATTGTGAAGGACGGTACGGTTGACATCTGTCGGGCATGCCACCGGCCCGGAGAATCAATACGACACATTATATCTGGTTGTTCTCGTCTAGCTAAAGACTATTTGCATAGACACAACCTTGTAGCCAGGATTATCCACCAGCAACTTGCTCTTAAATACAATCTTGTGGAATCGGAAGTACCGTACCATAGATATGTGCCCGACCCAGTTCTCGAAAATGGCAATATCACGTTATACTGGGATCGATCTATCATCACTGACAGGACTATTGTTGCCAATAAGCCTGACATAGTGGTGATAGATCGATTAGCGCGTCGCACAATGATTGTTGATATAGCTGTCCCTCATGACGAGAACCTCGTGAAAGCTGAAAAAGATAAACAAACAAAGTATCTTGATCTAGCTCGCGAGGTTGTCGACATGTGGCAGATGGATACAGCAGTCATTGTGCCGATAGTCGTGACGGCCAATGGTTTAATAGCCAAGAGCCTCGACGAACACCTAAGGAGGCTCTCGTTGGGCAGCTGGATCAAGGGCTTGATCCAGAAGGCAGTACTCCTTGACACGACGCGCATAGTTAGGAGGTTCCTCTCTCAGGAGCCCTGACCACCGGTAGCTTGGACCCTATCCAGATACCGGTGGGATACTATTTTTTAATACTTATGTTTTAATGTTTTTATATTTTAATATTTAAAAATGTAAATTGTAAGATAAAAAATAGAAATAAATGGAATAATAATAATAATTTATTTGCATGGAAAGTTTACATTTTACATTAAACATAATGGTAGTACATACAATTTTAGTAGAATTATACAATAGTGTGGCGACTCCAGCACCCTTGCTAAGTTGACAAGACAACTTGTGTTAAAAATGCTGGGCCCGACCCTTAAGTAGGTGCTTCTTAATTGTATTTGGGTTGGTACATACATATAATTCTGGTAGTATACTAATAGTTTACTAGTGCATTGTTTACTATGAGGTAGACAGACAAATAAATTATTTAGAAAAGAAAATTCATCCAATGAGTGGAGTAGCGTGGTGTGTGTATGTGTTAGTGTGGGTGTGATGATGTGTGCGTGTGTGTGTGTGTGTGATTGTGTGTGTGTTAGTATGTGCGTTTGTACGTGTAATTGAATGTGTTTTAAGGAGAGAGAGAGTGTGTTTTTCTGTTTGTGGGTAAAGATTGTGATGGGCGAATGGTGAAAGGATAGGATTTAACGGGAGCCATATTGAGTCATCAATAAGCGTTCTGTATTGTTGTAGTTAAGAGTTAATAGCCAATTATTTAGTTTCTTTCTAAGTAATACTTTAGGTAGTGAGTAGAAGTTTAATATTTTGTTAATTTGATTGTAGAGATGAGGACCTTGGAAACAGGGAAATCTTCTTGTAAAAGAGTATTGACAACAGAAGTGTTGGCATACTTTGTCTTTGCGTCTTGTGGTAATTATTTGATAAGGGGGTTTTTGGTGTTGATATAATACTGTGTTTAGCACAAATAATTGTCTGACTGTAAGGACTTTACAGTTCCTATATAGTTCCTCAGTTGGGAAGAGGATGGACCAAAAGGTGCTAATTTTGAGCACGGCTCTCTGAGCTCGTTCTAGCTTTAACAGTACCGTTTTGGTGGCACCACCCCAGGCAGAAACACAGTACGATAAAAGAGACTGACAAAGAGCAAAATATGTACATCTAATAATTTCTGCTTCTGCAATGTGGAGAAGAGTCTTAAAGACAAAAATAAGCTTTCTAATTCTTGTTGTCAGTAAATCTATATGTGCTGTAAAGCTCAGGCCATTGTCAAGAGTCACTCCGAGGTATTTAATATTTCGACAACGCTCTAATTTAGGACAGGTACAAGTCATATTGTCAGACAGTAAACATGAATGCGCTACTAAGGCGTACGAATCTGGAGGTTGAGTGGAATTTCGTAAGCTGTACGTAAGAATTTTAGTTTTGTCAGTGTTGATTGTGAGAGTGTGCGTTTTGAGCCATTTTAGCACACTATTAAGTCCCTTTTGTGCAGTATCAAAGGTGTCGTTCCAAGAGTCGCCAGAGAATGTAAGGACGGTGTCGTCAGCAAACGCAATAATTTTTCCATCTCCCAATCTCATCCCCATCTACTTTGTATTCTGAGTGGCTAGCCGGTCCAACTTTCCTGCACTTAGTTGACGCGTCATAGCTTAAGGATGTCACCCAACCGGAAACTAACGCAGCATGTGAGGAATTAACTGTTGTTCAGGAACACTCAGCTTATTCGCCGGTTCCAGATCTGGTTCGATTTTCTTCTTGGCTGCACCTTCTAGGGGCGTCAGCTGCTTTTTTCTTTGTTGACAGGTTAAAAGGTCTTCCTAGCGGCTATGATGTGTAGATGATGGAGCGAGCAGAGCGGCAGCTATACAAACACGCACAAGGGGAGTCGTTTGCTGAGGATTTAGCTTTGATTAACTCTCACTGTTTTTAGAAAACCATGGCTTGCTGCGCGTGGGCTGTCGGATAGATGCTGCTGTAGGTGTCGCCATGGAGGTAAAGAGGTCTGTAATACTGGACGGCCGGCACCCTGTTCGGCACTACCACGTGAAGGCGGCTCACGGAAATCAGAAAACAGTAGTCAACCTTCTGAGGGAAACATATTGGATAGTCAGACTTAGACCTACCGTGAAGACTGTAGTGTCGCAATGTATGCTGTGTCGCATCAAGAAGTGCAGGCCGCTAGTTCCTCGTATGGGTGACTTACCTCAGTCTCGTGTGGCACATCATCAGCGACCCTTCTCTCACTGTGGGCTGGACTTGTTTGGACCGATGGAGATAACAGTCGGTAGACGCAGAGAAAAAAGGTACGGTGTCCATTTTACCTACTTAACGATACGTGCTATTCACATTGAGACAGTTGCTTCGCTCACGACGGACTCATTGATCATGTCACTACGTCGGATGGCATCGAGGCGTGGCTGGCCACGACACTTGTACTCCGACAATAGCACAAATCTAAAAGGTGCTGAAAAGGAACTCCAACGCATCATGCAGGATCTGGATCCGTTCCATCATCGGACCACGAGACGTACGGCGATGCACCACCGGTAGATGGTGAACATCCCATTCACACGCACAAAACGTTTTGAGTTGAGTCATTCATTGTGCGTACAGCTAGGGACTGGAATTCCCTGCCGGAGTCTGTATTTCCTGATAGCTACAACCTGCGAGTCTTTAAGTCAAGAGTGAATAGGTTACTTCTAGGCAAGCGTGCTCCATCTTCGACCACATCATCGCTTACCATCAGGTGAGATAGTGGTCAAACGCGGGCGTAACAAAAAATAAAAACAAAAATTAATGGATCAACAAGTACTGAAAGACGTAAATGATAAATGATTTTATTTTTGTAACTAGGTTTTAAAAACACTTTTACACGTCAGCATTTTTTTTTTGTCAGTTTTAGCTAGATGAGGCCGGTGTTTCCTAGCTGACTACCCTGAGAAGAAACACCGAAACAAACTCAGAGGTCAGTCTCTTTTAAAGTGTTCAAACCCATACAATTTGTACTGTTTAAATCATACAGTGCAAGAATTTGTCAGTTATCGTGAAGCTCAACTCAAGAACTTTGAGGAGCTCAACGAACTGACGAACAATACCAAAGTAAGGACATTTGGGTAGGCCGCAAAAATACTCAGACTGCCAGACAAAAAAAAAATACACGTTGTACTGGGATCGGTCTATCATCACTGACAGGACTATTGTTGTATGACTAGTGGAAATGATAATCGATGTCACCATTCCACATATGAGAACCTCGTGAAAGCTGAGAAACAAATCATATATCTTGACTTAGCACACGAGGTTGTCGATATGTGGAATGTGGACTCGGCTGTCATTGTGCCGATAGTCGTTACCGCCAACGGCCTGATTGCCAAAAGCCTCGACGACCACCTGTCGAAGCTCTCGTTGCGCGGTTGGATCAGGGGCCTGATACAGAGGGCAGTACTCCTCGATACGGCTCGCATTGTGAAGAGGTTCCTGTCTCTGGAGCCCTAACCACCGGTAGCTTGGACCCTGCTCCCGACACCGGCGGACTACTACTTTTTATAATTTTAAATGTTTTGTTTTTTTTTGTATGCTTTGTTAGAAATATTTAAAATTATAATTGATATATGTGTATAAAGTAAATAAACGAAATAATAATAAAAATGTTTATTCGATAACAAAAATTGGTTTGACAATACCGACTTCTCCTTTAAGTGTCAAAACACCTGTGTCAGGAGAGGCCTCACTCCCTTAACTTGATTACATTTATGTATCTTAATAGCTAGCTTATTTAGATCTATTTGCTTAAATTAATTACACAAAGACAATCATAAAATCTACATGCCTATAACGACATACATAATTCTCGCATTCACATTATGCTAGGTATATGAGGACCATGCAGCTTAGTGTCTGTAATGGTGTTTTGAAGAAAGAACCACACATATTTGAGTGGACCTGTCCAGTCAGTGCAAGCATTTCTCAATGGTCGAATAGCTCAACTCAGTCACTAAGGAGCTCAATGAGTTGACGAACAGAAATTACATTTGGGTAGGCCACAAAAGTACTCAAACTGTCGGACAAAGTTAAAAATACTGTAAAAAGGAGGAGAGAAATAATAATAATAACAACAATAATAATAATGGCTCATGTAAGTATATCATTGAAGCAGCTCAATCCCACGCCTTTTTGTCCTCAAGGTAGTCATTGTGTAAAAAGCTTTCTGGCATAGCTTACGAATTAAATGGTTTAAATTTATTTATACATAGTTCTTGAATTTGGCTAGGAAGTTTATTATAGAAACGTACACATTGGCATGTAAACGAACCACCTATTTTCTTCTTGAGCCTAGTTTTAGGTACAATAAATAAGTGTTTGTTCCTAGTATTTACGCTATGGATATCACTGTATCATTTAAACAGATTAATATTTTTATGTGCTTATATGAGATTCTCATAATGAACAGTCATAATAATAATCTCTTTAAATTTGTCTCTGTGGGAGTGTGTGGGACTTTATTTATAAATTGCACGAATAGCCCTTTTCTGTAAAACAAAAATTTTCTGAATATCGGCGGAAAGGCGAAAGTGGAAACAGAGCAGCCACCGCTACGAGTGGGCGACCTCGTATTGGTTGTGGACCCGAACTCTCCCCAAAATTCGTGGTCAAAAGGACTAATCAACGAGGTATTCCCAGGTAAGGATGGTCGTGACAGACTCGTGGAAGTGAAGGCGGGCTCCCGAAAGTCACGCCGCTCCGCGACACGCTTCGCTCCTATCACTCTCGTTGATGAGTGCGGTGACAGCACTGGGGTGGGGAATGTTAGCGACGTGCTCAATAGCTTAAAAAAAAAAAACTAACTCTCGTCTAGTTAAGTTAAGAGGCGGGACACAGTGACATGTTTGTCACTTAGTGAGCCCCCGCCAGTCTGCCACCAACACGCGGATCAATGCGCATGCCCGATTGTGAGATTTTTGCGGACGCGGCCATCTTGTTCTGTTCCAAATCCCAGTAAACGTGTCTATAAAGTTCGCCTGTGTTTTTGTTGCAGCAAGCCCGTTAGTTCCTGGAGCATTAACCCTAACAGTGATGAAAAATATTCGTTCAAAATATATTAAATTTTTTTTAAAAAACTGAGACAAGGAAAGTAGCTTTCCAGTTGTTATCCACTGTCAGCCAAACCACATTTCTGCCCAGGGGTTGAGGATAAATTCGAAACAGAGTTACCTCGCCCCTAGGCACTCAGGGCAGGGTAGGAACAGGGGTGGGTTTTAGTCAGTAAGAGTCTGATACGCCCTCCCGCTCCACCCTAGAGCGGGAGATGTCATTGGATGATTTCCCAACCCACAAAAAAAAAGCCAAACCACATTCATATTTGCTCTATGTATTATAGACAATTCTCTGCTGCAACCCGTCGCAAACATATTACAGTCTAAAACGCTGGACATAATAAGATAAGCAGAACATATACAAACCATAACCATTGCAGTTGCAGGACACAGGCGTTCCGCGGAAGAAGGGAGTGAACCTTGAGCTGCGTTTACCTAGAACAGCAAGCCGCCGACAACATAGGGCAAATCAACCAGCTGCTTTCCTTAGCGAGTATTTTAGTCGCTCGTTATACGTGCCCTATTTGTATTCGTTATCACCTTCATTACAGGCGAGATTCGGCAAAGACCATTCACCAGCGTATACTCTTTCATTGTTGCACCCTGCTCAGATAATTAAAATTACAGTTCCAAAATTACAAAAATGTATGGAGGAAGTATCCAAATATTTTGAATTAGAAGGGATCACACCTGTAGCCGAACTATGGCGCACTTTTAGGATAAATAAGCAGCAGCAGGACTTTGAAAGTATTGGAATATCGGAGTTAATACAAGTAGAAGAATCTTTTTACCCGAAGGTGAAGACAGCCCTAGAAATTTTACTGGCAATGCCTTATTCCACTGCTACAATTGAAAGGTCATTCAGCACACTCGATCGACTATGATCGAAGATCTAGCCTAAATGGGCTCAGTGTACATAGAAAATTTGTTAACGATATGGACGATTTTTTTACGGTAGACGTGATAGGGCTCAGTCGGAAAGAAAGAAGTGGACTGTATAAAATAGTTTTAATACCGATTAGCAAGGTTTTACAAACAACAAGGAAATGCCCGTATGCTATCGCGTCAGTCAGCTGAGCAAGAGGCGCGCGCAGCGGCGCGCGCGCGAAGCCAGGTTCGACACCCAACCCCGCGCCTTCCCCGGTGACTCGTAGACGATGCGCCGACAGACGTCATAAAACGTTTTGCTGAAGACCCACGAAAGTTACTTTTAAAATAGCTGTTGTATAATTAAAGAATTTATATAAAAAATTAAGTACCTACATATTTTAATTTATGTTTATTTATTTAACTAGGTGCTTATAACAATCTTATTTGCCCCCTGGTCCAAAACCTGGGTTCGCCAATGAACACATAAAAATATTTAAGATGGTACGGAACCCACGGTGCGCGAATCAGACTTGCTCTTGATCGGTTTTTTTGGATAAAAAATTGAACGGAATTTTGACCATGTAGGCATCTCCTATACATTAATAAAATTGCATTGCAAAAATACTGCTACGAAATTTGTCGTATGATGTCACAGAAAACTTATTGAGTAACTTTTAGCAGTGGCGTATTTACCCTTAGGCCAAGAGGGCCATGGCTCAGGGCGGAAGACTGCCAGGGGCGGCGAACGCTACCCGCTGCCCTTTTTTCAAGTTGGATAAGCACTACCATTTCTACTTTTCTTGCCATTCCTTAACTTCTTGTCAATCACAAGGAAATTTTACCTATCCGAATCGTGTAGCTCAAATTCTAAATACGCAATAGCAAAAAAGAATATTCCCTTTTTTGTTAACTATGGGGCAGCATAAATATTTGTCCCGGGGCGCCAAATCTTTGAATACGCCACTGACTTTTATTCTGAATAGACATTGGTCTGATTAGTTATTAACCGTATAAGTATTATAAGTACCAATATTAGAAAATAATTACCTACATTAACAACAAATATATTAGCTCTTAAGTTACCCGTGGTAACGGTTTATTCTAGTTCAGGATAGATATAATTTTGATATACTACTTAAGTTCTAGTTTAAATCCGCATTGATTGTAAACCTGCACGTTATTTTCTTAAATAAACAATTTGAAACTCCACTAAACTCGCTGCAAGCGTGTGACAAAGCTCCTCATGCTCTTCAAGCGAACCCCAGAAGCCCCGAAGGCTTCACAAGACAATGTGCACGAATCCTCTATCCATACTTACTAATATTATGAACTAGCGACCCACCCCAGCTTTACTTGGGTACAAATTATACACCTAAATCTTCCTCATATGCCTAGGGGTAGCAGATAAATTCTGAAAATGAGTTACCGCGCCCCTGGGCACTCAGGCAGGGAACGAACAGGGGTGGGTTTTAGTCAGTAAAAGTCTGACACGCCCTCCCGCTCCACCCAGAGCGAGAGAAGTCATTGGATGGTTTCCCAAACCACAAAAAAAAACCTTCCTTATGAATCACTCTGTCTATTGTGAAAACCGCATGAGAATCCGTTCAGTAGTTTTTGAGTTTATCGCGTAAGGACGCGACGGGGGACTTTGTTTTATAATATGTATTGATAGTGATGAAGCAAAAGTAACTGTCTGTATGTCTGTTACCTCTTCGCGTCTTTACGGCTGAACGGATTTAGATGAAACTTGACGCACGGGTAGACTATGTCCTGGAATAGGAAAACGATACCACGGGGTCTCATCTCGAACAAGAAAATTTAGTTCAAATAAATCTCAATAGATGGCGTAATATGCATCGATTTCTTATTGAAGTTTAAGTAATATTAATATTTTGAAAATGAATATGGTAAAAACTGTATTTTCTCATTTAATAAACTGCCCTAATCATAAAATTGTGGAATAATTGGCTTGTAATTCAAATTTAGACGATTATTGGAACGAATTCTTAGACATCTATATTTCTTGTAACAATAGATGGCGCTGTTTGAAGTTGTAGTTTATCCATTCGCCTCTTTAAAATTTTGATAGTGACACATTTTGATACAGTAAAACTTAGTGATGGGCGACTCGAGTTATCTAACTCGAGTAACTCGGGCTAGACCGTAAGCGAGTCAGCCCGAGTTAAAATATCTGCAAACCGAGTTGACTCGGAGAACGCGCGCGCCGAGCGGTGCGTCGGGTTGGCGGCCCGAAGCTAGCCCGGCCGCCTAGCCCGCGAGTGGCGAGTCCCGAACGACTCCGAACTAGGAACTAGGTAACTAACTAGCAACCCGCGGAACGATGCACCGAGTTGAGCATTTACTGACTCGGACGGACGACGCGGCGACGCGACGGATCTTAAGATTCTTAAGGCAGATTGAGTCGAGTCAACTCGAGTTGCAGCCCGAGTTGGTAACCGGGTCAACTCGAGTTACTCGAGTTACCAAAAAGTCGACTCGGCCCATCGCTAGTAAAACTGCTATGAAGTGCCAAAAATAATTCCTCAATGTGTGGGAAAATGTTGGTAAGTAAATTCATTCAGCTTGCAAGCCGTCGCTGCTAACACAAACTAGCGAGGTGTAGAGGATGGACCCGAACGAAGAACAAAAGTTACTTGTGCCAGACGAAAACCCGTATTTACGGCGGTACCGTTTCTTTGTATGGGATGAGGCATATGTACGCTAGTATTATATTATCCGTGACGATACTTGACTTTTTATCCCGAAAGTATGTTCCCATAGGATAATTTTGAATTTCACACGAGCAAAGCGCCTGGCAGAAGCTAGGTTATTATAACTGCAAATGTGAGTTTGTTTGTTACTCATTCACGCCTAAGGCTGAACGGATATGGATGAAACTTGGCACACGGCTAGACCATGGCCTCGAATAGGTCACTGGATACTTACATTTTATCCCGAAAGTATGTTCCCATAATATAATTTGTGAATTTCACTAGGGTGAAGCGCCTGGCAGAAAATAGTGTTTAAGTACAGAAAAGAGGTTTTTTTTTTCATTTATACGATAAGCCGAGATCGTAATTTTGCAAAATTCTCCGATTATCGTAGAAATTAAATAAAAAATCTCAGATCAGACAATATCCATAAAAAATCACAATCTAGACACACGGCAGTGTCAGCCAAGTTGGCAGAGCAAAATGGCGACCCACCAGCAGTGAGTTATATTGCATGAACCATTTCGGGCCACTTTCTACCCCTCATAACATGCTATATGTGGCGTGGAAGTAGATTATTAGACGTATTTACAGGAAAAAAAAAACATAAATCACCACATTAAGGGTTGGTTTACGAGACAAAGTTATTAATACAGCTACATTAGAAATTAGAATATTATGTAGGGAACTTCTATCATACATATGATACACTAGTGTATGGTTATTTTGTACGATTTTACTCTAAATAACCGAGAACGTGGTAATAATGTGAAATCAGTATATCGGTATCGGGATCTATTCGGATCAGAAACTGAAGCCGGACATGGACCCCAAGAAACAAGAAATATGCTGCGCAGAAAGTTAGGATATCCCAGGAAAAACATAAATGTTTATAGTAAGTTCATGACTTTTCGCAATGCACGCGACTGTTTTCGATATTATGTGTTATTTTCAATTGTTTGCCTGTATAACACTAACACTCACTAGATACGTACCTACAATAGTTTAGGTTTTTACTGAATCCAAAAAAACACATTTTTTGTTGAAATTATAACACGGAGCCAATGATTTCTTCGAAGCAGCGCCATCAGCAGGTGTTATATGAGGTTAATACACAAGAGCAGAAATAAAAGTCCAACTTATAGTAAATTTATTTATTTAGAATTCATGCACAAAGGTACTAAGGTGGTTTAGTGCCGTAGGCATTCTCAACCTGGCAACCAAGAGATAACATGGAAGGTAGATTGTTATTTACTTATGTGTATTGTCACATATAAAACAATTAAACTTTAGTAGATTATTGGCACACATAGTTAAATGACAAAAATGATAGAAAATAAAGTTCTGTGGTACCCGCGATGTGTAACTGAAATCTACTTGTGTGCGCAGGCCTGAAGTAGGTACTTTGACAGACAAAGGAAGAACGGAAATTGGCCGAAAATGGTTAGGTAGGACGATAAGCCCCAACACAAAGACACACACTCAGTGGGGCTTCATAGTGAAAATATTCATAATAACACGTCTTCAGGTTTTTTAAACTGTACCAGGAACACTTTCACTCTGCGCAATGCAACAGATGGATCAGTTTTAGGAATAAAATATTAAGTTTGATTTCCGGTACAAAGTTGTTCAAAAACTTTAAATGTAGCTTTGTTTTTCTGCTTAATCAAGCTCATGACTCTATAGTGATTTTAAGGATTTTCGTCATTATATAATATTATAATCCTTCTGTCCAAAACAGGACTCATTTACCTTGCAAACATATCCATTGTCAAGCTGACCAAATATCAACTTAATTCCTGATGATCCTTGACTAAGTTGCTGACCATGTTTTTAGGTGATGTTTGTACTGATGACAAAAAACATATTATACTGTCCACTTTCTTGTTTATTTCTCTTGTTGATCGAACATTACAAAACAAGTCATTACATTACAAGTCAGATGCAGTTGGTGGAATTTATTTTAGTTCAATCACAGATTTGATACCACCAAATGCATCAGACTGCTTGAAAAGTGACTTGTTTGGAACTATTTAGTTGTTTTTTATGAGTCAGGTTCTTTGCTATTTACGTTTTTTTATTTACTACATCTTAGTGAGTTATAGTTTTAGAATGGTCTACTCGAGCTCCTTATTTTGATACCCCACATGACCAGGTTACAAAAAAATACGCGGTCGCACTTCTATTTTTTAGCCTAGCCCATGTGACTTTAGCGGTCAAGCACAATCTAATAATACTTTATTTGTTATAATCCATCGAACCATTTACGCTAACACGCGTGCCAAAGAAACAAACATAGAAACATACACACAACCTACTAATATTATAATGTGAAAGTTTGTGAAGATGTATGTATGTTACTCTTTCACGCAAAAACTACTGACCGGTTTTTATGAAATGTTATAGTAATATTGCTTATACATCAGAATAACACAAGTCGGTGCGCTTGCCAAACCTGATATGTGCATTTTTTCGTTTTTAGCCTATTGGGCTTTAGTTTTGTACGCTTCATTGAATGCAAAAACTTTCATGTGTCTTAACCCTCTGGTTCATGATTTGCATTTGTTGTTATGTGCAAAACATCCAATTGCCAATTCTGATATGTGAATGTAAAACACTTAGCAGAATAGGCAGGGTAAATTTCAAATTTTGCGAACACATATCAGTTTTAACGGTCTTTTGTTTTACACATACCAGAAATTATTCTGTGTTGTGAGTGCAGTTTTTAGCAAAGTTTTAGAAAGAAAAATTTTAAATTGAGGTTGAAAACCTGGGTAAGTACTCGTATTCAAAATTAAGTTCTCTTGTTGTAAATCTTATAATAAATCAGCCATGTACTCGTTATGCTACGTATTACATTGTTTGATTCAAATATTCCAGAAAAAATAACCTAAAAAGTTGTTCTACCCTTCTTTCGTCTTATTTCAAATCCGAATGATAATAATATTAGTTTCTAAAGTAGATAGGTGCATACATTATGCTTTAGCTACTTAATTTGTTTGATTTAGAAACTTAATAGCCAAACTTTTCAATTTGTTTTTATTTTACAAAATTGTATAATAATATTCATAGCTATTATATTCGTACCTATTCCTTTTTTGTTTTAATTTCAGATTGACTATATAGTTATCATGGCATCACGAAATAATTGGCGAGGAAAATTGCTTGTCAACTTGAGCACTGGAAATATTTCTAGTGACAATTTTAATGAAAATACATCTAAATTGGCTTCGCCCAATTCTGGTTTTCCGCCACATCATGATTCATCACTGATCAATACCTGTTTTCCTTATTTAACTGGCCTTTCTGAACAAGAGCCGCCTGAATTTATCTCACATAATGATAGTGAGGAAATGCCTTCTTGTCCTGAGTATTCTTATATTCAATTAAGTGCACCTCAGGCTGAATCAATGAGCCCAACTATACCTATCCCCGAAGAGATGGAGTATGAACAATCCGGCTTCAATGAGATAATTAATAATGATAATTACATGGGAACAATTCAACATGAGGGCGTAAATGGAATCACGGTGTCATCGACGGTAGTTGTTGAGACAACTCAAATCCTTTTGGCTAATGAAATAATAGACACACCTGAAAGTGAAACAAACAACAACACCAGTATTTTTTTTTAAATGAAGAAACTGGAATGTTTGAACCAAAATTCAAGAAGATTGTTCAGAATAAATCTTCTTCCAATTTTAGATTGGATGATCAAACGGGAGAACTGATTGAAACTGAACAAAGTGAAGATGAAGAATCTGACAACGAATTTGATAAAGTTTTAGAAAAAAAGAAAGACAGAAAATTTAATACGAATCAAAGGATGAAAGGAAAATGTTACATGGGAAGAAAATTGCACGAAAACCCAGACGACCAGAATAAACGTGTTATGAGCTTTGTCACAAAAGAGAAAAAGCAATTGAAAGCTAAAGGATGCACTCACGAGGTAACTGAAGGAAAATCATCGAGGAGTTATCTGTGCGGAAAAATATCTGAAGAACAACGAAAATCCATATTTGATTTCTTCTGGAACTTGGGTTCGTGGGAGGCCAAGAAAGCTTACCTAAAAAACTTGATACTAATCCGGCCAATTAAAAAAAGGCGTCAAAATACAAATCCCACTTCCACTAAAAAAAAAACAAGGATACGACTGTCTTTTACCAGATGATGGCAATGTTTTGGTACGGGTTTGCAAAAAATTTCTGCTCAACACCTTGGACATGAATAATGAAACTGTATTACAATGGGTTAAGTCCTTCAATGAAGATTCTCAAGAACAAATCGATGAAGATGATTCTAACACTGGTCCCTCTGGATCATTCGATTCCAAACTCACAAAATTCATAAAAGAATGGTTAAATTTATTGCCAAAAGTGCTGTCACTACTGCAGATTTAGTTCAAATAGAGTTTACGTTGAAGACACCTTCCGTCCGTAACAAAAGTCACATGCATAGAGTGTATGAGCAATGGTGCATTGAAAATAATAAAGATGTGGCTAGACGCAAACTATTTTGTACAGTACTAAAGCGTGAAAAGATCTCAATATTTAAGCCTCGAAAGGACCAATGCGATACGTGTACTGCATATAAGGAGAACAATTTAGCAGTTGAAGAATATGAGTTGCATCAACAAATGAAACAATAAGCCTACAATGCTAAAGAAGAAGCTAACTCGATGTGTTCATCTGAAGTGCTAGTATTAACCATGGACGTACAAGGTGTACTTTTATCGCCGAAGCTTCAAGTATCTGCTCAATATTATAAAACGAAGCTGCAATTGCATAATTTCACGCTTTATATAAACAATAATAAGGAAGTACATCTGTATGTTTGGCATGAAGGTGATGGTGGTGTTACAGCCAATGAGTTTGTTTCTTGTCTTTTGGATTTCATCAATTCAAGGCTCAACGAAAATTACAAAAAGATAATACTCATATCTGATGGGTGCTCCTACCAAAACCGCAATAAAATACTTGGATCAGCTTTATGCAATCTCACAAAGCAACGAAATATTGAAATACAACAGATTATTCTGGAAAAAGTTCACACAATGATGCAGGTGGACAGCGTGCATTCGACTTTGGAGCAAATATTCAAACCGCCAATTTTTTCTCCAAATGATTACATCAGTCTCATGTCACAAGCTCGTCCGGCACAGCCATATACTATCCATCGCTTGGATTACACATTCTTCAAAGATTTTGAAAAGACATGTTTGCTCGATTCCATCAGACCAGGAAAGAAAACTGGCGATCCTGTGGTTACTGATATAAGGGGTTTATTGTACAAGAATGGACAATTTTTTTACAAATTGCGACATCCACATGAATGGCAATTGCTGCCACAACGAATGCGTTCTGGCCAGTTAGTACCCAAACAACTGTACAAGACGCCCAGAAAAATTGAGAAGTCAAAATACGACAGTTTACAGTCCTTAAAGAGTTACATGCACAGAGATTACCACTGTTTTTATGATAGTCTCCTGCATAACTAATCCATGACAGTTAATAGAGAAACTAGTAGACATAAACCAAGCTACCTATGTTCTGATAATAATATTATTTACGATGTTTGGTTTTTGATACATTTATTAGTAATATTAGTAAGTAAGTATACACCAAAGTATTATTTGTCAACAAAATACTAATTATAGTGACTGAACAGTACTTATAAGACTTAAAAAAAAATACCTACTTGGTCTGCCTAGGAATACAACAACGAAGCTAGGCTGTAATTTAATACTCAGGTTACAGGGTTTTTTTTTAATATTTTTTTATAATAAGCTTCATACAACTTAAGACATTAATGCTAAATGTTTTGTGATCTCCTGGTTACTAAGAACCTCTGTTAATTACATTATTAAACATTTTGTTAAGGTAAACCAAATAGTAAGTATTGATTTTGTTAAAGAAGATTTTGCTAAGAAAAGAAGATGTTAGTTAGTATTTCTAAGTTAAAATATTAAATTTTGATAAGTGTTTAAAATATAAAAAAAATTGTGATCTCATTGTTGCTTAAAACGTCTGTTTAAAACATTAATAGGCACCAAAGTGTTACCTATTTATTTAAAAACAAGATTTTGAACTTATTATTTTAATTTCAAAAGTTTATTTTTTATTTTTGTTAGTATTTTTATGGTACAAAACACAAAATATTTAGTTTGATTTAATAATGTTTGATTTTGATAATAAACAGGTCTTTTCTTATTTTTTCCTTTGATTAATTAAATAATATTTCGTTCAATTTAACACATAGACTACATAATTCAAGATTTTAGGTGTTGTCAAAAAATATTAATACGTTCAAACCTGTTATGTGCCTCGAAATTAACAAAAAAAAAATTGTGCTTTATGAGAGCGGGAGAAAACAAAGATATTGTTTTCACTAAATGAAATATATTTTTTGCCATGATACGGCATTTACCGTTTTTTGATTAGATGAAAAATCAATAAGTTAGAATGTTTTTTCTTCCTCCTGAAAAGTTGCAATAAAACACATATGAGATTTGGCAAGCGCACTGACGTATTTCCACCCGGTCGGCCGGGCCGGGGGGGTCGGGCGGTCGGTCGGGTATCGGTTTATAACGGGTGGAAATACTAATACCAAGCGAGCGAAGCCGCTGGCAGAAGCTAGTACATACAGAAAGAAAGAAAGAAAGAAGGAGTGGGGATGGGTAGGAGGGGGATATACATACATACTCTCGAAAAAAATACCCTCCTGGGGCAGTAAAAAAAAAAACAATTGACTTTAAAAAAAAAACAAAAAAATACTAAATAAATTTAATTTCAGAAATCGATGTCTCTAGTTGTTTTTTCGTTATTTGACATCAACTGCCGAAATTAACCCGTCAAGCCCCTAATTAGCAGACACAATTAAAAATCTATTAGAAGTAACTTTACATTTTGTTTTTTTTTTTTTTGAAGTCTAGATTTTTTATAAAACAGTTTTTTTTTATTTTTCACTTCTTTCAGTCTGTGTTTGTATTCTGTTTCCTCGTTGTTTGACATCGACTTCCAAAATTAAAGTTATTTTACAATTTGTGCATTTCCTTTTTTGGAAGACTGTTGTATTTTTTATAAAAAAAGATTTTTTTATTGTAGTATAACTAAAAATAAATAGTAAAGTTATGCCCGCATTGATTAGCCCCAAAAACATGGAATCAGAACATAATTGGTAAAATTAGGGATTATTAGGGTGAACTGTACAAATCTGTGTACTTCTTGAGAAGGTAGTAGCTTGATGTTATGAAGTGGTGTAAACATAAACAGGCATGCGATTGCAGCAATGACAGGTTTGCTATCATTTATTGAAAAGTTGCATTGGCTATATCGGAAGTTCTTCATCAGATCTTCACAAAATTAAAACGGGACTACCTGAGAAGTATACCCTTTCAAAGAAAAATAAAAAATATCTAAATTAGCCCAGGCGTCTTTGATTAATCGGGGAACATACATAAAAAATAAAAGATTTGAACTTTCGAGAAAGACGAACTTTCTCCTTTTTTGAATTCGGCTGAAATGAAGCTCACAGCGCCTGAAATGCACTGCGCGGCGCGATAGAAACCTGTTTTTGAATGAATTTTTTTAACAGTAGGAGGTTTGCCAGACTACAAATGAAGTAATCGCACTTATAACGTTTTAACCAGAGTGTGAATTCGAACGTGTTTTTTTAAATGCGCCTTTTGCCTAAAACAACGCTGACAGACATCACAATTGTATGGTTTTTCGCCAGTGTGTATACTAATATGACTTGCCAATTCACCCCTTTGTTTAAAACTGCGCTGACATACTTCACATTTGTAAGGTTTTTCGCCAGTGTGCGTACGGATGTGAACTGTCAAATGACCCCTCATACTAAAACAACGCTGACATACATCACATTTGTATGGTTTTTCACCAGTATGTATACGAATATGCTTTGTTAAAGAGCTCTTATCTGTAAAACCACAGTGACAAACTATACATTTGTAAGGTTTTTCACCAGTATGTAATCGAATATGACTAGTTAAAACACCTTTTTGTCTAAAACTGCGCTGACATACTTCACATTTGTATGGTTTTTCACCAGTGTGCGTACGAATGTGTATTGTCAAACGACCTTTGGTACTAAAAGAGCGCTGACAAACATCACAATTATATGGTTTTTCACCAGTGTGAACGCGAATATGTGTAGTTAAACGACTATTCGCAGTAAAACTACGGTGGCAAAATTCACATTTGTAAGGTTTTTCACCAGTATGTAATCGAATATGTCTTGTTAAATCACCCTTTTGAGTAAAACAATGCTGACATGTTTCACATTTGTAAGGTTTTTCGCCAGTATGTATACGAATGTGTCTTGTCAAATGACCCTTCTCACTAAAACAACGATGACAGACATCACAATTAAAAGGTTTTTCACCGGTGTGTGTACGACTATGCGCAATTAAAGTACCTTTATTGCTAAAAGTACGATGACATACATCACATTCAAAACGTTTTTCTTTAACACACAGTCGTCGATGCCTATTTGTATCAGCAATGTCAATACCTTTGTTTGACATTTTACATTTAATTTTTTTTTTGTTACTATTATTACGGGAATTTATAACTAAATCAGTATTTTTGATACTGTTATTACCTCTAGATTTTGTATAAGTTGAAGGCTCTTCGAATTCCGGACAAGGTTTGGACGTACAGTTGTCAGTTGTCCGGACAACATTCGTATCTGATTGTTCAGTTTTCTTTTGCTCTTCTGTAATCGCATCTTCAAGTTTTATTTTTCGTGCTGGTAGTTTTGGTAGCTCTGCAACGGCCCCTGCGATTATAAATCAGGTAAGTACAAAATTCAAAGTAGAATCGATGAAAGGGAATGGTGTTGGTGGTGGTGGCATTAAGTCCACCTCTGAACCAAGAATAATCAAGTCAGCCGGCTGGACCTGCACTGCCCGATCGTATCTGACTGCCGCCTCATCACACATTGAGAGTGAGGGAAGAGAGAGTAGATCTGTGATTAAGCCCACAGTAGTGCACTATGATATCCTGTGGCCTCTCCAGTAGCGTAGTTACTACTACCTGAGGCCCGTAGCACATACATAGGATAGGCCCTCGCTTAACAGTTAGCTTTATTTACAAACACTATTATAATGATTAAGATTGCCAATATAACACTAGTTTTTAAAGTTTTTGTTAACAAAAGAAACTTGGACTAGTTTAACAAATAGTTGTTTTTTTTACAAGACCTACACTGGTACCAAACTATAAAGAGATTAAAAATGAACTACATTATATTTTTTATGTCTTACAACAGACCAGCCATAGTGCTAACATGGTTGCGTTCCGGTATCTCAATTTTGCATAAAAAATATCCAAGTCGTGGTGAGACCGCTCTATGTGCTCATCGCTGACGTTTCAATGTTAACAATCAGCAACTAATTGCTGGACTTTTTTTTCTATTTTTGCCTAGGAATTCTAGGATAACCATTAGCAATGAACTCCAAGCAGCTTTTGTAATATATCAATATGGTTTACAAATAACAGCTCATCCCCCCAATCCCACTAACATTCTCATGTAAATTACTACTCTGTTTTTTTTTTGTGATGGAAGCCAAATGTCTTAGTGAGACAGAAATAACAATCAATTTTGAGGTTGGATGGTTTCCTTCATATCATTGACATGCCAAAATTCAAGGATCTGTTTTTACACAAACACATGAGGACCCCAATTTTAATCCTGATGGAAGAATGGTATTTTGAAGTACCAAAAATGGGCTTCTTTGAATGATTCCGCTATGGAATATCTCTTGTTACATATAATAATTTCAACATCAATGTTACAAACATGGTCAGGATGTACTTTGTAAGCTTTTTAACTATTGATAACAAATAGTTATACATCATATATATAAATGAATATATATTATACAAAGTTGATACGACAGAGGGGCTTTCCTTTAAACTGCCTATACTAGGTACTATTTTCAAGCTCTGTACCAAAAATCAATTAAATCGGAGCAGTAGTTTAGTCACAAACGATTTTTTAAGTTTTGGCCTCGTTTGAACACGATGTATCTTTCCTAACAGCTGATTATGTCTATACGCACAGGTCATGCACCTTAAAACGATAAATCTGAGTATAACCTACGATACGACACGTTGTTGCCGTTCTCACGCAAGTCACAAGTACATTTTCGCTATAAGATGGCAATGCAAACAAGGATAATGGGTATAAAGTATGGTATAAAGGGTGGTTGCGTTTTACTCTGAATTGTAAGCTATTTAGTTTGTTTGAAAAAAAAAAAACCTCATTTATTATTATTTTTATTTTTATACCGTATCGAATTAATACTAAACACGTATAGTATACGTAGTTTAATTTAATGCCCCTCTGTCACATCAACGTTGTATATCGTCATATAAATAAATATACCGAATTGAAAACTATATTGCAACAATATGTAATAATTACTTTGACGTATGAATCACGCGTCATTGATACCAGTCTAAATAACAGTGGCTCAAACATAGGAACTTTGAAATGCAACATCCTGAATTTTTAATTAAACGTATTATGAAATATTTAAAAATATAAATAATAACTATAGAAAATGAATTAAGGCAACTGGCTTTCTGTTTAGCAAAAGTGATCTAAATCTCGTGATTCTAAATCATGATAATAATTGATTTGTATATTCTTGACTTAATACCTAACTTTAAATAATTTATTACAAAATTTTATAATAAACATTAACGCCCTCCTGTGCTCACGGACTTCCGGGCCGGGAGCCCATTGGTATTTTGCACGCTTTACCCTATTGTTACGCCACTGCCTGTCCCACAGGGACCATGCACTTCTGGGACAGAAAAGTAGTCTTAACTCTCACTTAAAACTACAAACATAAGTATGAACAATTTTACATATTATAAAATTAGAATAGGTTAATCATAAAACTTCTTGTTCTTAAAAACATACCATCACTGTCATATTCCTCCTTTGACTCAATGACAATATCGAAGCTCTCATAGACAGCTGGTAGCTCTTCTTTGACAGCATCGCTTTCTGTTTGACATGCATCAACTATACTTAGGTGCACCACAGGTGATTGAATAAACCCATTAAAACACTTCAAGGGGTCTTGGTACAGAAAAGGTTTTACCTGTAAAAAGATAACCTTATTATTAGATACCTAGGTGACCTTGACTTATTTTTTGTGTGAGTAAAAAATAAGCTAAAATGACCTACGTTTTTTAATAGTTATCGACACTTATTTTTTAGTTATGTTTAGGTTATTATTCATAAAAATAAATAACACAGTCATTTGTATTGTACCTCAAAAGGCCTCACCGGGTTTGCATATAAAATCCGCACTAGCGTATTTATTTACATTGGTGCCTTTATTATGTTGCCAGTTGTTTTTTTTTTTTGTGGGTTGGGAAATCATCCAATGACATCTGCCGTTCTAGGGTGGAGCGGGAGGGCGTGTCAGACTCTTACTGACTAAAACCCACCCCTGTTCCTTCCCTGCCCTGAGTGCCCAGGGGCGAGGTAACTCTGTTTCGAATTTATCCTCAACCCCTGGGCAGGCGGCATCGGCCATGACGGACCCCGTCGTTATTGCTGACAACTCTTTGAAGCGCGCGTGGAACACTACGCGCCGTCGGATCTCGGGCCTGCTGCTGATCGGACGGCGAGCTACCCATTACTCGCCGTCCGCAGGCCCGGGATGTTGCTAGTTGTTGGAAATAATTTTTGGCCAAATATCGAATCTAAAGCTTTATTCTTTTTGCAAAAAAGGGGTTGCAACTCTTAACTTCAAATCGTGACTCTACGAAACTAAAGGCGAATACAGACATTGTGAGGCATGCGTAGCGCACGGCGCTCATCGCATGCTTCGCAATGTGTGGACGTTCATATTACAATATAAAAAAACGGAAATTTTAAGTTTTCGATATATTTTTTTTTTTTTTGTAGTAGTAATTTATTAGTATAAATACACGCTTGACACAATATTTTAGAGTACACAAAATTACAAGTAAGTTGAAAATCAAACAGGAAAAGTAGTGTGCTCAAGATGGGTAAGGTAGGTACAGTCAATACAAGATTTGAGCCCTGCTTCCTTCCTCCGAGGATCCTGTATCTTAGGAGGCAGTGTCTTCGCAAAATATAGTGGACAAGCAAAATTTATGAGCGTACTAGTAGAATTTATATCGATGCGTGCGATGCGAGGCGTGCGTTGCGAGGCGTGCGCCTCGCAGTTTCTGTATCCGCCTTAAGATAAAAATTTGATAAAATAAAAGCGACATGAAAAGTACTAGTTAAAATCATATTTTTTAATAAATTTGCAAACAACAAAGATTGAGAAAAAAAAATAAAAAAAAATATTGACTGGTTTTCGTGGGTTCATTTTCGTGTTACATCGACTAAAAAGCTATAGTTTACAGCAATTACATAGTCGTGCGATGGGTGAAACATTAAATTTGAAATAACAAAAAGCTCTTTTTATTATTTTTTTCTAGTAGGTCGGGATTTAAAGATTTGAGTTCTGTAACCAGCCAGCTTAAAAAAAAACGTGATGGCGATGAGCCTTTGTAGCAATATGCTACAGTAGGTAGACACATAGTGTATCCTGCCCAATACAATAAAAGTCAAAATAGAAGTATTTTACGATAGTTGCTGTTTTACTTTCATCATCATTCATTTTCCTGTCCTTATCCCAATTTATTTGGGGTCGGCGCAACATGTCTTTGAATCTTATATACTTTAAATCACTTAAATTAAAATAGCAACTATCATAAAATACTAATTACTATTTTTCAGGTAAAATATTGAAATAATTCAATCTTCATGACCTATCAAAAATCATTAAGCGCTGAAATGTTAACACATATGTTTGGTGTTACAACTGTTACTACAATTATACAGGGAAGAATACAATCATAAATATTGAAGAATACCTTACCTCATAATCCTCATTCATCATCTGGGTGAACAGTTCTTCGGCTTCCAGACATTTTTTCTGGAAATGGCAGTATTGCTTCAGTTTAGCGTAGCAGAAGAAACAAGCAAGCATTGGTCTTCTGTCTTCAGTTACAAACTGCAACAAACCTTGTGTTATACTATTTGTTGTTATGAATTTATTTATTTTAAGCCTGTTATAATTGCTTCTTTTATTTATAAACAATTAATATATTTTAAATACTTATAAAATGTTTTATTTATTTATTTATGCACACACAAAAATACTTAAAAGAGACAAACAAATACAGATAAATGAGCACAAAGGTGCTGCTTATTTCAAAAGAAATTTCTTCCAGCAGACCTGCAACTGGAAAGTTGGATGAGAAATGTCGACACTGTGTGTATAAATAGATATGGAAACATAAAATAGACTAGAATACAAGTAATTCATACATGAAATATACCTAACTTTACAATAAACCAAAATACATAACTAAATATAAAATACATATCAATAATAAATATAATCACAGAATGGTGGAGAGGTAATGCTTTTTGACTGAAAAGGGAGTATCAATGTGAATGGCTGAAAGGTCTTCCTGTCCGCTTGTAGCCAAGAAGTGATGGATGGCTGCAAAGAAGTGATGGATGGACAGTGTGCAAGGTGATATGTCGGATTAGTTCGAATACCTATGCACTCTTGGCAAGGAAATGTACCAGGGATCAACACAAAAAGCTATGATCCGACCATAGTGAGTGCAGGCAGGCCAAGGAGGCACTGCCCTCCATTAACAACCGCTGCACAAAGCAGGGCTTACGACTAACCAAACCTCAGCTGCAGAAAGTCACGGCCGCTACAACTAGCCACAGGTCTTTTAATAAGCACCTCTCTGTCATAGGAGTTACAGACAGCCCACTCTGCAGACTCTGCATGGAGGAGGACGAAACAGCGTCTCATCTGTTGCTAAGCTGCCCAGTAGTCTCTATATACAGGGCAAAATACTTCGGACAGCCAAGTAACCTAAGCAAAATAATCAGTAATATCAGGGAGCTGCTGGCCTTCTTGAGGAACTGGGGTGGATCAAATGACAAAGCTGTCCCACCTGTATGCAAAATATGCATCTTGTTCATGGAGTTGCAGAAACCAGCCTGACATACATACAAGGTAATATGTCTAGAAAGAGAGAGACTAGCTGACTACTGAGATGACTTGATGTAAAAGGTAATTTCTGAGTGTTGATAGGATTACAAATATTATTAGACTGCTAGCAAGCTATATGAGCACTGTGTGCCTTTTAATCCCTCAAAAATGCATGGTTCCTGAGGAGTAGCCCACAGGAGTAAATCTGCAAGCAAAGGCTAGTCATGAAGTGACTGCATGCCTAGGGGTAGCGGATAAATTATGAAAATGAGTTACCGCACCTGGGTACTCAGGCAGGGAAGGAACAGGGGTGAGCTTTAGTCAGTAAGAGTCTGACACGCCCTCCCGCTCCACCCAGAGCAGAAGAAGTCATTGGATGATTTCCCACCAACAAAAAAAAAAGAAAAAGGCTAGTCATGAATATAACATCCCAACATACAGCAACAGAAGCCGGTTAGTATAGCGTTCTGTATGCCTCGATTCACACAGAGAAAGCTTTCATCATCATCATCTTCTACAGCCAGACTTTCTTGACTGCTGAGCATAGGCCTCTCATTTCTCATGCCAATCTCCACGTTCCTGGTTCCTGTGCCAGTCTCATCCAAGTTTTGCCCGCTATGGTATCGATATCATCTGCCAATGCTAATGGATTTATGCCAGTGGCGTATTTACCCTTAGGCCAAGAGGGCCATGGCCCAGGGCGGCAGACTGTCAGAGGCGCGAATGCTACCCATTGCGGTTATATCAAGTTGGATAGTCACTACTATTTCTACTTTTCTTGCCACCCTGTAGCTTCTTGTATATCACAAGAAAATCTTACCTATCCGAATAGTGTAACTCAAATTCTAAATAAGCAATAGCAGAAAAGAATGTTCCCTTTTATTGTTAACTATGGGGCAGCATAAATATTTGGTCCGGGGGCGCCAAATCTTTGAATACGCCACTGATTTATGCTCTATCACTATCACACTTCCAAAGAGTATATAATTTCCAATTTTCCACACTACTTTATTCACACCTCTGACACAAAGTTCATATTAATTTATCCAAGTGTATAGTGGCATTTCAACCTTTTAAGAACCCAACAAACTTACCGGATTATCAGTCAGCTTCTCATAAAGATTATGCAAGTTCTTGTTGTCAACTACATGCATGCGAACATTCTGCGCTAAACAAACCCTACACATTGGCAGTTTTTCCATTTTTTTACTCGATATTTCAAAAGTATTACTTAAACAAGAAAATATTTCAACCACATTGTAGTCTTTGATTTCAACTAAGAAAAATACTTTGCAGAAATTAAAATTGTATTTAGTATTATGTTACAATTTACAAACAAATTAATAACAATTCATTTACTCGTGATTATTTTCTTTCTTTTCGAACACAGACCACAGATCACAGATTACCTAGATAGGTAACTCTTTTTTTTTTTTTTTTTTTTTTCTTCCTTTTTGGCTTCGCATGGTTTGTGCATTCAGCCAATGTCACGTCAGGTTGATTTTACAGAAATCAAAGGTAGGGAAACCGTATTAGAAAAATTTTAAATTGAACGGAATTTAGGAAAGGATAGATAGATAGGATCAGTTCTTTTGGATGGTGATAACATGAAAATAGTGAGCAAGTAGAATGACGAAAATTATAGCTTAATATTATTTAAGGTGATGAATGAGACTATACATATAAACACAGAGAAGCTATTTGTACAAAGTAAGGAAAGTATTGAGGTAGGAAAAGGAATACGAAGGGACAAGAGGTCACAGAGAAAGGAGGAACGGTCATGTAAAGGACAGGAGAAAAATATGTGATCTAAGTCACCTACGTCTGTGCCACACGAGCAATAGGGGTCGTCGATGATATGAAGTTTGGCAAGATGGGCTGGAGAGCAAACATGGCCCAGTCTCAACCGTATCATAATGGATGTCTCAACCTTGCCAAACTTTGCCCTGCCACGGTTTTTCTGGAATCTCGGGTTGAATAAAAGAAAAGTAACGGCCCTTGGATTTGCTGCTGATATCCCAAGCCGCCTTCCAAGTGTCCCGAAGAAAATTCTTTGGCAGCGTCTCGAGGTCATAGCTAAAGTTCTTATATGGAACTAAGTCTCCACATTGCACCGCATCACCAGCGAGTGCATCAGCTACATCATTGCCATGGATTCCAGAATGGGCCGGAATCCAGGCAAATTGCAGTGTGTTACCCTCAGAGATGGTTTTGAACGCAAATTCTCTTATCACATAAATTATAGGAGACTGTGATTTGTGTTCAAAAGGGGATTTACTGATGGCTAGAAGAGCACTCTGTGAATCGGTAAAAATTATAGTTTTTTTGAGCCTAAAAACACGTGCATATTCTAAAGCTTTTAGAATTCCAAAACATTCTCCCGTAAAAACGGAAGTCTCCGGAGGCAGTTTTATTTTTTGCACGATGTTGTATTGAGTATGGTAGGTACCAATCCCAACACAACCCGTCGGAGAACGTTTGGCAGCATCCGTAAAATAGGTAGCTCTTTCGAATCATTCCTTTTTTTTTTTTACCTCGAAGCGAAGGCTATAGTCTTTTGACCATATTGCCTAGTCTTACTTAGTGTATTTTTACTTTTTTTCCCATTAGAATGCAGATGTAACACATTCTAATGTTTTTTGCAGTATTCGACAACAAATGTGTCGAGTCAGCCTTCTCGGAAAACTTCGCTGAGGTAGTCGATACTACAATTAAATTCTCTGCACCATTTTACCGAGATCGCGTCTGTCAATAAGTGAATAATTAAAACCGCCACTGAACTTCACTCGAGAAAATCCCGCCAAAAACTCGCTGATAATTGAGTTTTTGGCGGGATTTTCTCGAGTGAAGTTCAGTGGCGGTTTGTATTGACTACCTCAGCGAAGTTTGCCGAGAAGGCTGACTCGACACATTTGTTGCCAAATACTGCAAAATACATTAAGAATGTGTTATATCTGCATTCTAATGGGGAAAAAGAAAAAGTGATAGTGATTAAATAAAGACTTGGCTTAGTCTTGTAACTAAGCCAGTGCAAAAAAAGTACTCTGTGGTCTACCTACAGAGTTATTGGCGGGCTTTTCCGAGTGAAATTCAGTGGCTGTTTTAATTATTCGTAAATTAATTCTTAAGATATTGTGATGTAAAATTGGTGCAGTTTTATGTCTCAAGTATCTTCGCAACTGGTCAACATGTGTAATCATTGGAACAGTCGCGATCTCGTTATAATGAAGCTGAGAATTTTATTGTAGTAGGCATTGACTACCTCAGCGAAGCTTGCTGAGATGGCTGACTCGCTAAATTTGCTGTCGTGTACGTACGCGCAGCGGAATGTTGTTGAATTTAAAGATTTTAATTATGCAGATATTTAGTGTATGACGTCGTATAATTGTGTATGGTAAAAAAAAATTTGTGCACGCAACCATTGTGGAGAAATTCACCAAAAACTGATTCCGCTGGGCGAACGTTGTCCTGGCGGAACTTTTTTTAATCCATAGACTTTAGAAGAAAAGAGATGTGTCCAAAAATTAGTGTGTATTTGTGTGTAATTGTGTATGTATGAATAAAACTAGTGCATGCATAAACTTCGGAGAAATTCAAGTTTCCGCTACGCGAACGTTTGGCCATTAGCTAGTTTTCATATAAAGCGCTTACATAGAGAACTGTAGATTTTTACATACGTTGTTTTGAATTTGTTTATATTTGTTTAAAAAACAGATTTAGAAAAAATCGTAGGGCTTAAAAGATAAAAATATAAACGTAAAATACGCTTATTAGGTCTTAGTTCTTAAAGTATGCACTTTGGGGTCTAGATTTTCACGTTAATACAAACCTTGTAAGTGTCTGCAACATGTTGCCAAGTATCAATGATGTTCCGTTAGTAACTAAAGAGTTATAGGACAAATTTACCATGAACAGATCACTGTTTACAAAGCAGTCAAATATCACGACGTTCTGAAGGAATTGCATGGTAATATGTATGTCAATAATTAGTGTATTCATTCAACTATTCTTATGTAAAATTTCATGTCATTAAATTCAGTAATTAAAGAAAAACAATTATAATACTGACGAAGCATCGAAAACCTACATAACCCGACCAAGTTCGGATGGCTACCAAAAAGCGGCCGTGCCATATATCTAAGAAACGTTCTTAACCTTCCAATATAGTATTTATTAATATGGTACAGTTGCGTACACAAGCGTTAGGAAAAAGTAAAACAATTGCATTTCTTGAATGAAAAATATTTTTTTAATAATAACCATAAGACATTATTATATCGACGCCATGCGTCAAGTTAATGTGACCGAGTTGTACTAACACACACAAAATTTCAATTCAAAAACCGATTAGGTACACAAATTAAACTATATCAATAGACCTAAGGTCTAATTTACAACAAAATTGCAACTAAATGAGCAAGTTCCTGTTACTCGGTTTATCCTTACCCATGAAGGTGGTGATCTTGTTCTGGAAGTTGTTCCAGGTTGCCGAGGAGTTGACGATCTGTGAGAGGCCCACATACGTATATCATTACATGTAGGTAATAAACGGGTGATTATTTAATAACAATATTTCTTTTCAACATTTCGTTATAATCTGGTCGGTCGTTTAGTAGTTTAGATCTATTCAGTAGTTTGTCTTTAACCAGGAAAAACATCTACTTTGTTACGATTATATTATAATATATGTCTAGTATAATTTATTATTATAAATTTAAGTAAATATATATAGAATTAGATCAATCAGTAGATATTAACTTGGGTTTATGGTGTCTGTCCAATGTTAACATAACACAATTATTATAATTTATCTGCCTAATAAACTACCTACGTAAATGAATAAGTCTATAGCTATTAATTTATTATAAAATCTTACCTTATATCTGTTATCAGCTTCTCACTATCATTCACTCAATATTCCTACTACATAATTATGTTATGCTTCACTGTTTCACTAATAACACACTTTGTCAATATTATTATTACAGAGAATTGGCGATGCATAGCAAAACAACAGCGCATACGCACATTGTCCTTGACTGCACATTTATTTGTTTGTGACTGGGGATGAAACAAAATCAGGTTCAAGTTCAACAGCAAACGAATACGCGCGAAAACATATTGCCCTCTCTTTTCTTCAAGGATGACAGTACCGTTTCAAGCGGGAAGCCGCCTATCGCTCGTTGCGCGCAGCGCGTTGTCTATTTTTTCACACAAGAATATTTTTGATCAATTCATAACTACAATACTTAGACTATTTAACTAAAGGATTAAGCGTACCGAACTTCGAACAAAATAATTCTGCATATTTTGGTGGGGTGCGGGGGAACACGCTCACATACATAAGAAAAAAAAATCGATTCAAGAAGTAGTTTTTTTAAGTTATTAGATTGTTTGATCCACTAAAGTTGCAAAGGGGAACGCTCGTGCATGCCTAGTCTATTGGTTAAATAGTGTAATAAGCTACAATATGATAAATATTTACCTAAACAGTAGTACATACTTACATGTGGTAAATATTTAATTTCCCTAAGGGGTCTATAGTTAGAATCCTGATCCGTGAAATTTTCAATAGAAATTAGCTGTATGAATTTTATTTGTCTTAAATAATATATTTAGATTATATCTCAAGTCTCAAGCGCATACTTAAATAAAGTACCTACGTAAATAGTAGGTACCTACTTTCTGTCATAGTCAAATACATTTAAAAAAGTAGGTGTACAAAAATAAATGACCTATAAATTATATCGAAACAACAATTGTGTTATCACCTATACCAATTCAATACCGGTATTATACTGTAAATTTTGGGATGTTACCTAAATATATTGCACGGCCGCTTTTTTGTAGCCATCCGAACTTGGTCGGGTTATGTAGGTTTTCGATGCTTCGTCAGTATTATAATTGTTTTTCTTTAATTACTGAATTTAATGACATGAAATTTTGGATAAGAATAGTTGAATGAATACACTAATTATTGACATACATATTACCATGCAATTCCTTCAGAACGTCGTGATATTTGACTGCTTTGTAAACAGTGATCTGTTCATGGTAAATTTGTCCTATAACTCTTTAGTTACTAACGGAACATCATTGATACTTGGCAACATGTTGCAGACACTTACAAGGTTTGTATAAACGTGAAAATCTAGACCCCAAAGTGCATACTTTAAGAACTAAGACCTAATAAGCGTATTTTACGTTTATATTTTTATCTTTTAAGCCCTACGATTTTTTCTAAATCTGTTTTTTAAACAAATATAAACAAATTCAAAACAACGTATGTAAAAATCTACAGTTCTCTATGTAAGCGCTTTATATGAAAACTAGCTAATGGCCAAACGTTCGCGTAGCGGAAACTTGAATTTCTCCGAAGTTTATGCATGCACTAGTTTTATTCATACATACACAATTACACACAAATACACACTAATTTTTGGACACATCTCTTTTCTTCTAAAGTCTATGGATTAAAAAAAGTTCCGCCAGGACAACGTTCGCCCAGCGGAATCAGTTTTTGGTGAATTTCTCCACAATGGTTGCGTGCACAAATTTTTTTTTACCATACACAATTATACGACGTCATACACTAAATATCTGCATAATTAAAATCTTTAAATTCAACAACATTCCGCTGCACGTACGCACACGTAAAATACTGCAAAAACATTAGAATGTGTTACATCTGCATTGTAGGGGGAAAAAATACAACTGATGACTAGGCAGCATGGACTCTGACCGTAGCCTGTTCCATGAGGAACAAAAAAAAAGGAATCTGTGGACTACAATTACAATAATGAAACAAAGCGCGGCAAACTTCCAACTTGGCAGACGCGTTATTTTTGGAATTTTATTCAGTAAAAGTTTACAGTTATATATAAGATCAGTAATACATAGTAGTAGTTATATATAAGTATAGTAAGTAGTTAATATTTAGTTTTGTACATTCTTCGATAGGGGTAAGTTATTTCTTTTCTTTTTAGTGTCTAAGGATGAAAGACCCGCCCGACCCGGGGGACTTTATTCCCCCGGCCGGCGTTTTTGTCACAGTATCAAATAATGAATCTGGTATGGATACTGATGGGTCGTCTTCGGCTCGCAATTTAAAAAGAAGCCGCGTGCACGTCTGTAAGCATTGCAATAAACGTCGTCGTACCCGTAAAAACCACGGTTCCGAGTCTTCGGGTTGTAATTGTGTAGACTCACACTCGACTCAAGTTGTGGAATCTGCTCCTATTCATTCCGTTAATAAGGTTTCCAATGCATTGCCTACTGATATTCCCGTTCCTTCCATAGTTAATCCCACTCAGATAGGTAGAAAAACCTACGAAAAAACGGACAGCGCGCCTTTTGTAATACATGTACAAAAAATAATAACTTCACCAGATGATGGTTCGACATTGCACCCAATCACATTTGGCAAGTTTTTGAAGCACAACGCCTTCCAAAATGTTATTAATGGCAGCGTCAAAAAAATCGGACGCAATAAAATTTCATTATCTTTTTCTAATTTTCTGGACGCAAATTCTTTTATTTCTCATAATAGTCTTGAAAAATACAATTTTAAAGCTTTTATACCCACTTTTAATGTTACCAGAATGGGTTTAGTACGTGGTGTTCCTGCAGAATGGTCTCCAGAGGAAGTTATTGATAATATAACAGTACCAATTGGGTGCGGTCCAATTTTAAAAGTTAGACGCCTTAATTTTAAAACCATTGTTGATGGTTCAACCATTTGGAAACCATCCCAATCTATAGTTGTTACATTTGACGGGCAGGTCTTACCAAAAAGAATTTTTATGTGCTATAATGCTTTACCTGTTGAGTTATATATTTTCCCTACCATACAGTGCTTCAATTGTTGTAGATTTGGTCATACTAAAATACAGTGCAGGTCTAAACCTCGTTGCTATAAATGTGGCCAAGACCATACTGGGGACAGTTGTGATAGACAACAAGAAAATACATCCTGCTGCCTTTGCTCTGGTTTACATTTTGCTATTAATAAATCTTGCCCAGAATTCTCTAGGCAAAAATTAATTAAAACTTACATGGCACAAAGTTCAGTATCATATGCTGAAGCAGCAAAAGTATATCCCCCTGTAACAAAATCATATGCTGATGCACTTTTATCTTCTCCCTCCAAAAACTTTGCAAATACTCCTTTAGTCTCTTCACCTAACAAAACACCTACTTCAAGTAGCTATAGAAAGACTGTCTTTCTCAAACCTCACCCCCCTCCTAAATCTATACAAGGATATAATAAAGAGGCTCATAATGCCATCATTAAAGATCTCAATATTCCTCAACCATCCAATGGTTGTGCTTTTTCTAACAATCATAATAATGACATAAAAGACACAAATTTTTCTATAAATGATTTTCTTTCTGCTTTACATAATCTTCTCTCTCAGTTCAATATTTCACCGTCCAACGTAGCTTCATCTTTCAACGAATCTCAATCCATTCATAATGGACAACACATCCAAAATAATCCAGTGGAACTGCCGCAGTCTAATTAACAAAAAGAGTGATGTTATACATCTTTTAAACAAATATGAGCCATTTGCTGTTGCCTTAGCAGAGACTTGGCTCAAACCTAATCATTTTTTTAAAATCAATAGTTATTTAACCATTAGAGAGGATAGATCTGATAGGTATGGTGGAGTAGCTATACTTATCAAGAATTCTATCCCTTTCTCTACTATTACACTGCCTCCTCACAGTGAAGAAATTTCAATTGTAGCTATTAAAGTGCATCATATTTGTCTTGTTTCTATCTATGTTCCTCACCCTTCTTCTTCTGTTCTGCAAGAGATGAATAATCTCTTTTCCTTTCTTCCAAAGCCATGTTTAATATTGGGGGACCTTAATTGCCATCACCAATCATGGGGTTCCTCGACTTCTACTTGTTATGGGAATGAATTATTAAATATAATAGACCTACATAATTTATGCATCTTGAACTCAGGAGCTGCCACACGTCGTTGTGGTCCCAATCAAAACCAAAGTGCCGTTGACCTTTCTATATGTTCACCATGCTTAGCTTCTTCATTGACTTGGGATACTCTAACTTCTACTTTTGGTAGTGACCATTTCCCAATAGTCATATCTTATCCTCTTTCTAAACCAAAGGCACCATTAAGGAGATCAAATTTAAAACATAAACTACCTAATAGAAATGATAATGACTGGGACAAATTTAGAAACATTGTTGACAGAAAACTTTGCTCCTTGCCTGTTGTTTCTGACGGCAGTGAAAATAGTTGTGCTGAAGCTTTAGCACACATATTAATTGCAGCGGCGGATGAAGTCTTTCCTATTAAAAATAACAATATGAGCACAATTCCTTCGCCTCCATGATGGGACTCCGACTGCACTGAAATGATTAAAAAACGTAAAGAAGCTGAATTAAATTATAACCTTAATATGTCTGATATTAATTTTGTAACCGTTACTAACATAACTAATGAAACGTCTAAAATATTTAAGAAGAAAAAATTTGAATCTTGGCGTAACTTTTGCTCATCAATTTCACCGAATACTCACGCTACGATTGTCTGGCGCAATATTCGTAAATTTAGGTCTATTTATAACAACCCTTCTCCTATTCCTGATTCTTTAGCCAGTGACTTTTTAGATAAATTGGCTCCTCCTTGGGTTCCAGAGGCTATTATCCTGTCTCCCATATCCAATAACCAAGACACTTCAGACACACATACGACGCTAGATCTTCCATTCTCTCTCACTGAATTAAAGGGTATTATTCGTAGAACTATGGATTCTGCGCCAGGCATTGATGGCATCCCGTATTCCTTTTTTGCTAATTTAGATGACAATGTCCTCAATTATTATTTAGATCTTATTAATACTATTATGAATACAGGAACATTCCTACTGAATGGAAACGTCAAATGGTGTTGCCATTCCTTAAACCAAATAAAATTCCATCCGATGCTTCCTCGTACCGGCCTATAGTTTTGTCTTCTATTCTGATGAAATTAGCTGAACACCTAATTAAGAATCGCCTAGAATGGTATGTTGAAAGTAAGGGTCTTTTGGCGGCATCACAATATGGCTTTAGAAAAGGTAAAAGCACCACTGACTGCTTAAGTATTTTTTCAACCGATATTCGGTTATCCTTCTCTGAAAACCAATCCACTGTTGCAGTTTTCCTAGATATTAATGCAGCTTATGATAATGTCGTATTATCAGTTTTACAAAATAAATTAAAAGCTATAGAGGTTCCCTCGAATTTGATGAATTTCATTATTAACATCCTGACTGAACGCTCTGTTAACATGACAATAGGAGATCATGATGTCTCTCATCTTGTATGGAGAGGTCTCCCACAGGGTTCTGTGCTCAGTCCCCTTCTGTACAATATTTATACTTTTGATTTGGACTCTTCCTTAACTAATCATGTTAAGGTTCTTCAATACGCCGACGATTTATTATTATATTCTTCAAGTCAATCTGTTGAACAAGCGAGCTATGCTATTAATTCTGCTTTATCTACTTTAGAGTCATGGTTATATTTAAACGGTTTAGATTTATCCACGTCTAAAAGCGCGGCTGTTTTATTCACCAGAAAAAAAATTATTCCATTAGTAAACCTATTCTATAAGGGAATACTTATTCCAGTTAAAGATAAATTCAGATATCTAAGTGTAATATTTGACTTTAAATTAAGCTGTGCTCCTCATTGTGACTATATTGTTAATAAATGTGAAAATCACTTAAACATGCTCAGATGTCTCTCAGGTGTGTGGTGGGGTGCACATCCATTTTCTTTGAAACTAATTTACAACGCAATCATCAGAAGCACTCTGGATTATGGATTGTTCGTTCTAGAACCTGGTAGTGTTATGGCTTTCAAAAAATTGGATCGGATCCAGTCTAAAGCATTACGTATTATTTCGGGTGCCATGAAATCTAGTCCCATTAATGCACTACAAATCGAATGTGGGGAAGCTCCTTTAGGCCTTAGAAGACAATTCCTGTCTGACAAATATTTATTCCGGATTCTTCAGTTCTCAACTCACCCTCTCATTCCTAAACTGGAATCTTTAATGTTTCAAATTGAATCTTCAGATTACTGGTCCCATAAACGTGCTCCTTGTTTAGTTGAAAGCTACAAGAAATTCCTCTCACTTTCTTCGCCTATTCACCGTTCAAATAAACTTCCCCTATTTAAAAATAGTTATGAGAGTTTACTGTTCACTCCCAATATTAAATATAACTGTGTAAGTAAATCAGATCCCGATTGCCAATCATGCTTTAATATATTTCTGATTGAACATTCAGACTTTCACCATATTTTTACGGATGCTGCCAAACGTTCTCCGACGGGTTGTGTTGGGATTGGTACCTACCATACTCAATACAACATCGTGCAAAAAATAAAACTGCCTCCGGAGACTTCCGTTTTTACGGGAGAATGTTTTGGAATTCTAAAAGCTTTAGAATATGCACGTGTTTTTAGGCTCAAAAAAACTATAATTTTTACCGATTCACAGAGTGCTCTTCTAGCCATCAGTAAATCCCCTTTTGAACACAAATCACAGTCTCCTATAATTTATGTGATAAGAGAATTTGCGTTCAAAACCATCTCTGAGGGTAACACACTGCAATTTGCCTGGATTCCGGCCCATTCTGGAATCCATGGCAATGATGTAGCTGATGCACTCGCTGGTGATGCGGTGCAATGTGGAGACTTAGTTCCATATAAGAACTTTAGCTATGACCTCGAGACGCTGCCAAAGAATTTTCTTCGGGACACTTGGAAGGTGGCTTGGGATATCAGCAGCAAATCCAAGGGCCGTTACTTTTCTTTTATTCAACCCGAGATTCCAGAAAAACCGTGGTTTGGCAGGGCAAAGTTTGGCAAGGTTGAGACCTCCATTATGATACGGTTGAGACTGGGCCATGTTTGCTCTCCAGCCCATCTTGCCAAACTTCATATCATCGACGACCCCTATTGCTCGTGTGGCACAGACGTAGGTGACTTATATCACATATTTTTCTCCTGTCCTTTACATGACCGTTCCTCCTTTCTCTGTGACCTCTTGTCCCTTCGTATTCCTTTTCCTACCTCAATACTTTGCTTACTTTGTACAAATAGCTTCTCTGTATATAAATGTATAGTCTCATTCATCACCTTAAATAATATTAAGCTATAATTTTCGTCATTGTATTTGTTCACTATTTTCATGTTATCACCATCCAAAAGAACTGATCCTATCTATCTATCCTTTCCTAAATTCCGTTCAATTTAATATTTTTTATAAGGTTTCCCTACCTTTGATTTCTGTAAAATCAACCTGACGTGACATTGGCTGAATGCACAAACCGTGCGAAGCCAAAAAGGAAGAAAAAAAAAAAAAAATTACAATAATATTGATTATTGATTATCAACATCTTCTGATAATAACAATATCATAGTTTTGCAATAAGAAATCTGAACTATGTGATTCAAAGACTACAATAATATATAGGCTAATATGATTGAAATTGTATACTCTTTGATGTGATTCTTTCTTTTGAGTTCTAAAATGGAAAGAATGGCAATTTGCAGGATATGTTTAGTTGACAATGTTCGCATGTGTATTGTTGTCGACAAGAATTTACATGATCTTTATGAAACGCTGACTGATATTCCAGTAAGTTGATACCTTTTAACCATTATAAATATGTTTTAGGTTCTATGTGCCATTTATGTGGCCCATTTACAGTGGTCCAGAACGATTCTATAAGAGCTCTGAAATTACTCAGACCAGCTTGTCTGTATGAGTAGTGTACCAAAAGCAGCACTGACCACAAACTGTGGTCAGTATTGCTTCAACAGCATAACTATGTGTTTAATGGATGGGATATAGGTAGTAGAATGGTATAAGATAAGTTTTGTTGCAGTTTGTAACTGAAGACAGAAGACCGATGTTAACTTGTTATATCTGCTTTGCTAAACTAAAGCAATGCTGCCAACTGCAGAGAAAATGTCTGAAATCAGAAGAACTGTTTGCTCAGATGATGAATGAGGTGAGGTATTCTGCAATGAACATTTTATCTTATACCTAACTTCTAAATTATTGTAGTAAGTGTCAAACTAAGTGATACCGATATCCTGTCATTATTTTTATGGAGGTAGGAAATCATTCGGTGACTTCGCCCGCTCTGGGTTGAGCCGGAGGGCGTGTCAGACTTTCACTGACTAAAACTCACCCCTGTTCCTTCCCTGCCCTGAGTGCCCAGGGGTGCGGTAACTCCATTTCGAATTTATCCACGACCCCCAGGCAGACCAATATCCTGTCTGGATTTCACTGACTGCATAGGATATGTTTAACTTCTTACTCGTAAGTATTGCAATTCGTGGAGGATTTTTTGAGTGACTAAAGTTATTACTTAAGAGATCCAGATGTCATCTGGATTGTTACACTATTTACATGTGTATTAAATACTCGTACTTTAATTAAAACAAAAGTCAAAATATCATCATCCTCAGCCTATAGCAGTCCACTGCGGGATATAGGCCTCTCCAATTTCACGCCATTCAGTTCGGTTTTCGGCAACTCTCATCCAGCTGCTACCAGCCACCCTGCGAAGATCATCGCTCCACCTAGCCTGAGGGCGTCCTACCTTACGTTTGCCGATTCTCGGTCTCCACTCAAGAACACGTCTACCCCAACGGTCATCGGTTCTATGGCTAATATGGCCTGCCCGTCAGCCCCAAAAGGCAAAATATGGTGTCAAAAAATTCCTCCACATTGCTTTAGACTGGAAATGTGCCCTAAAGACTGGTGGCATTGCTACGTTGTATGGCAATGCTTAAGCTCTGGCCGAGGTAAAAGCCAGCCCTTGGACACTAAGTGTCAATAAGGTGTTTAGGTAAATCTTTAAATTTAATATGAGCACTAAATCAGGATTATTGAACCTAATACAGTTATTACTATTAAGGTTGTAATGTGCGACCTATAATAAAAAGAAAAATACCTTTTGTCATGACTCTGTCAATGATGTCAATATGGAAAAAGATTAATAAATTGGTCTTGTGAAATACGAGGTGCATTCAATAAGTACCTAGCCTCATCGCCAGAGGGCGCTGTAGTTTCAAAAGAGTTTTACCACAGTGTAGCACATTCTTTTTTAATTCTTTTTTCAAATTTTCATTCCAATCCCTTCATTTGTTTTAATTTGACAACTTATGGAAGCGAACGTGTCGATCGGTTTTACAAAAATGGAAAAAGAGCAATATCGTTCGGTGATTCGATTCCTATTTTTGGAAGGGAAAACGCGCATCGAAATCAAAGAGCGCTTGGATGCTGTGTACGGTGACTCTTCTCCATCGATGGCCACCGTCAAGAATTGGTTCAACGAGTTTGCACGTGGCCGTACGTCGGTTTTTGATGAACCACGTCCAGGTGCACCGAAAACAGCTGCTACGGAGGAAAACATTAAAAAAATCCATGATCTCGTATTGGCAGATCGCCGATTGAAGGTTCGGGAGCTAGCTGAGACTGTAGGCATTTCAGAAGGAACAGTGCATCATATTCTTCACGAGGAACTCGGCATGAGAAAGCTGTCGGCGCGATGGGTGCCGCGTTTACTCACACCAGAAAACAAGCGCAACCGTGAGACCACATCGGAGACGTGTTTGGCGCTGTTTAAGCGGAATCCAGCAGAGATTTTGCGTCGTTTTGTGACCGTCGATGAAACCTGGATCCACTGGTACACACCAGAGACCAAGGAGCAATCAAAACAATGGATCCAGACCGGGGAACGTGCTCCAAAGAAGGCGAAAACTGTAAAATCGGCCGGAAAAGTTATAGCCACCGTTTTCTGGGATTCACAAGGTGTGATCTACATCGATTACCTCGAGAAGGGTAAAACAATTACAGGGCTTTACTATGCCGATTTATTGGGCCGATTCGACGCCGAATTAAAGAAAAAACGACCCCATCTGGCGAAGAAAAAAGTGCTGTTTCACCACGACAACGCACCGGTTCACACGTCTGCCGTTGCCATGGCCAAATTGGTCGAATTACGCTACGAATTGCTGCCCCATCCACCGTATTCTCCAGATTTGGCCCCTTGTGACTTCTTTCTGTTTCCTAATCTGAAAAAATCACTCGCCGGGAATAGATATGGATCGAATGAGGAGGTTATCGCCGCCACGGAGGCCTATTTTGCAGAGTTTGACAAAAACTATTTTTCGGACGGGTTAAAAAAGTTGGAGCATCGCTGGGCTAAGTGTATCGAACTAAAAGGAGACTATGTTGAAAAATAAATTGCCACTTTTCCAAAATTTTCGTTTACTTTTTGTAGGCTAAGTATTTATTGAATGACCCTCGTATAACGTAATAAAACAAATGTTATCATGTAAAGTTGTAGTAATTTAATAATTACCTTTTACAGCGGAATACTTCAGTAAACCGAGGCCAGCTAGAGTTTTTCAGTGGGTTTACAAAAACACCTGTAGAGACCATGAGTATAGTCGATGGCAGTCAAATTGAAAGCATTGATGTCAAAGAGGAAGTGCCAACAGCTTGTGAGAGACTAGATGATGTCATTGAGCCAAAGAAGGAAGATCAAAGTGATGGTATGTTTTTAACCTTTAATTAAGTACTAAATATCGGGTGTAAAAAGACAGTTTCCGAAGCCGAAAGCCACATATTCTACCCGTTATTTGGATAATTTTTTTCCACTACGCCATTTCTGGGAAACCACTGGTTCTGGAGATATTGAAGCACAAAGTCGCAATTTTTTTTTTTTTATGAAATTTTTTTTTTTTTTTAAAAGTTTTATTACTGAACTCTTTCTAAACAAACACCTCAATTTTCTATTTTTTTTCGAATTTTCGTTATTACGAATTTGCAGTTACGAAAACGCAATGAATATCAAACGTATCTGACAAGTACCTACGTGGCTTAGAGCGAAGGGGCGGGGTTTAACTCCACTTGCCTGCTAAACTATTTTTCATACCTAAAAATAAAAGTCGTTTCCCAGCAATAATTTTTGCGCAAAACTACTTTGTTAGACGTACAGTATGCGTAGTTAATGGCTCTGTGATGTGTCTTTTTACACCCTGTATAAGTACCGACTTAGGGTCTTAGAGGCCCTAACGATGACATCAAATTTCACTATAGCTCTTTGTTTCTCGGATCTTTTTTTTTCTGTGTTTCAACTGAAGGAAGCGGATCTTGTTCCGTGCTCAACCATTCGACTTTGGAAGACTAGTTTGGTATAGGTTTTTAGTTTTATTCTGGGTTTCTAAATTGCTCATTAAGTTCCCACGAGTAAGATCGATAAGATGGTCACTCACAGTACGCCTTCCCTGTGAGAAGCCTATACAATGATATTTGCCACGTTCATCAAGGTTGGCGCTTGAGACTGAATCCAGCCATTCATCCTTTTGGAGCTGTCTCCACCATAGGATTGGGGTAGTTGATTCTAGAGGTATTTTACCCCTTAACCCGGGCAGTTAAGCCAAGGTTCACGGCCTCAATTATTGGAACGAAGTTCCTTATCGCGCGTTGCGAAAAGGGGCTAGACGGGAAAAATTAAGACCAAAAGTTGTAACGACACTTTTTGTGTCGTTACAACAACAAAAAAAAAACAATGGTCTTAATTTTTTGAGCGGAAGGGCGGGTATATTATTATAACTTAAAAAAAAAAAAAAAATTACAATTCCTTCACTAATTAATCGAAAGGAACTTCGTTCCATCCGGGTGTCCCTTGACACCTCTCAAGTTTTTTAAAGTTATGTCATGTCCAACCGCCAGCGATAGTGGGTTTTTTTAGACCCACTGCCAGGTAAATTAACTGCCGCCTGAGATGGCGTTGTTGCTCGTTTTGCACCACCGGGGGAATCGTGTAGGGTAGGTCTCGGAATAGATGGTAAATCCTATGAACGTGAGCAACATCCCCCAATTCCCCACGATTAATTTAATTCAACAAAAAAGCAGTAAGACAAAACGACTGTAAGGAATTTATTTTATGAGTGTTTCTAGTTACTTTTGTTTTTAATGTACAGATCTTGAACTGCAACATGCAGACAATGGATATTCAGATGTAGAAGATATACCAGCACAACAGACTGAGTCTAGTTCAGAAGATGATCTGCCTTTAATTGAGATTAAAATAGAAACGGAAGAAGAACAAGAATTACCGAAAAAGGAACGAAGAGCCAGTGACATGCAAGGTAAGTGTTAGTTGTAGTCCGAGCATTTTCTAGAAGTTGAGTTTTTGATATTACGTCACATTTGTGGTGTGGAGACATAGCCTGCCATCAGTCTTTAATTTTGTAAAAACTATGTACCTGGCAACTAGGTACTTTTTGAAACCTGAAAATTATAATTATTTGCGAAAAAAAATATATTAATTCTACTAATATTGAAAATGCGAAGTTTGCTACTTCAACCACGGCTGAACAGATCTGTATGAAATTTTACACAGAGATAGATTAATGTCTGGAATACTAGTGGGGGAAGTATTAATTTCACGCGTGCGAAGCCGCTAGTCAGGCATGCACATCTAGTAACCGGGCGCGTTAGTCACGCGTTAAACTTGAACCCATCGGTTCATCGTGCTTGTACTTTTTTAAATCAGAGAGGCGACAATTTTTTTTGGGCCCGCTAGTAAATGATATCGTATATTAATCGTGTTACACATATTAAAGTAACCATCTCATTATAATAAACAGACCAAAAAATTATACAAAAATCTAACCCGAATCGTCTAAATGAAATAATAGTAAATAAGTGATAATAGGGAATATGCATTATATTTTTTTATTTGTTCAATTGAAGACTTATTAACTATAATGAATAAATATGAAGGAATTTTCAAAATATTATAGGGACCTGGAGCAGCTTCTCTTAGTGCTGGTCCCTGGAGATTCCTTTTACGTTCCTGGGGGTTTGTCTTACTCGCTAGCGGTGCGAGAGTGTGGTGAATAAGAGTGACTGCTTATGTGTGATGTGTTATAAAAGAAAGAGAACTGGCACACTAATACGTTATATTGAATAATGAAATTAATACAAGTGCCCTCTTCGAGCGGGCTAGGAGAAGTGTCCCCAAAAACAAAAGTCTTCCTTATACTTCTTAATTTTCAATCGGCGTTCCGAGAGTTTCTAGAATGTTCCAAACTTCCAACGTGCCAGTCTCCACCATAAGGTTGCCAACATAAGGTCGTCACATGAGCTACGCCCCTACGAATAGAAGCGCAGACGCTAGTAAGTCTTCTATTCAATTAAATATTTGAAAAGCCGATTGAGACCTACCTAACCCTATCCAGTTTTTCCCTGCCTAGGTGAGGAGTTATGGAGATGCAGAAGTCCATCTATGGATAACCATACTGCACCCCGAGTGATGTGGTCAACTTTCTTTTTATTAATTTGAGTCATTCGGCACACCACATATCCCGGCAATGCACATGGCTTCAGTGAGGTAAAACCTCACTAAAAGCCACACTGCTCTGCTAAATTTTCTGACCTAAGATGCTCTAGTTAGCATCTACCCAGAAGGGGTTTACAAAAAAATAAAATTCAAAACTGTAATAATTTTAACTCCATTGGACGTTTATGAAGACCAGGAGAAAAAACGACCACTGTTATGAACACCTACTCACTGTTCCTGAACTTCCCCCAGAGTGCTCCATAAATATAACTTGAAGTATACTCTCTAAATGAATAATACATAAAAATTGTCACGGGCTCGGTCACACCATACAGAATCAACTCGATCCCACTTTGCGAAGGCTAAACAAAGCTGGTATAAACCGACAAAAAACCCAGACACATTTTTCCCTAGGAGAGAGGATCGCAATTCCCTCTACCTCCTAACCGTAGTAACATCTTTATTAAAATCGCACTGGAGAAACTCATACCTATTTCTCACTAATAATCGCCTAAAAAAATTTTTTTTTTTCATAGTATGTGGTCATATCTCCCATCAGTCTTCAGTCACGTCCGTGCAGCTCATCATATCGATTACATGAAATACACAAAAACACAACGATTAATATCACATAAAAAACAAAACAAATGAGAACCTCCTACTTTTGAAGTTGGTTAAAATTTAAACTTTTACTATATTGTCAACCGTATTATCGTTGACGTACCAGATATCTGACAATTATTTGTCATGTCAAATGACATCTGACACCACTGTCTATTCTCTAAAAATCTTTTTTAAAAATAAAATAATTTTCAAAAAACAATTTATAAATTTTTTCTTAAATTTCCAAAACTTATATTTATTTACAGAATATTGCTTTAATAAATAGTTTACAAGCAATTCTTGACCTCTTTCGCATATTTTTATTTCTATCGAAAATTTTGGATCATCGTAATTACTACGTCCATACCTTATATTTATGGTCGAAAACTTATTTGTCACGTTGCTATGACAATACACGTCAGCTAGAATAAATAACATTGATACAAAAATAATTTTATGTTTAGCAAAGAAATGGAAATTATCCTTCTTCGTACAATATGGGAGGGCCCATATCTCCTCCTCCAGCCTATTCTGTGAAAAATGCTGTTCCGCTTGTTGTGAAATGTTGTGAACTGCATCATAAATATCACATTTATGATGCAGTTTTCATCCCGATAGATATCCGCTGGACCATCACCTATTGGAACAATAATAGCAGGATTTTGCATGACTTCCACTGGCACGCACAGCTCTTTGGACTCCACCGCCATTTCGAAGCTCTCCTGCTCACAAACATCAGCAGAAACATACTCAACTTGAACAAAATCATCGTCACAAGAACCATGTGTCTCCGACGGAACTTCCACCTCACAGCTTTCCATGTCGACGACATCAGCCGAAACAACTCCCAAACAAATAAAATTTTCATTCGACTCGTGCTCGCCAAATGTTTCTTTTACTACAATTATTTCTTGTTTCTCTGAAATATTATTACTAGGAATAATTGTAAATAACCGACCCGATTCTGTATCTTCATTTTCACAGCTTCGGTCATCATCGCCTAGACCGCAGTCTTCATATTCCTGGACATCATTGACTAGGCCTGCATCAGCGCAGCTCTGGTCATCATCGTCCTCCTCCTTTGCTTTAATTGTTGAGCTAGAAAATAATATTACTTGATTATCTTCGCTCACATTATCCTCGGACTGTTCATCCGCCTCGGACACAACGTCCGGCCTCTCAAGATTATAAAAACACTGATTGATTTTCTGCTTGCAAGATACACACTTGCATGGGAATTCTCTCCTAAGCTCCGCGCACAGCGTGTCAAATTCCATCTCATACTGGAACGTATATTTAAAAAAATAATGCGCAGCTCCTCTTAACCAAATACCCAGAATTAACGAATAATCGCTTTTTCGCCACCCCTTGGCAATGGCCATCGACACAAACTCGTCGATAAATTCTTCGAGGCACACCTCATACGTGTGTCCCGAAAAGTAACGCATTTTCCTCTTTTAATATTATGTAACACTTAATAAAAATGGAACCACTCAGCTTGGAGTATACTCCTCTTATCCTGATGCTGTCACTGCATCAGTCCTCAGTTTGTCCACCGCACACCGTTACCGTTGCCGTCACTCTTACATACGGCGTTCTTTCCCGGCGCTCGCCGCCACTTATAGGGACCTGGAGCAGCTTCTCTTAGTGCTGGTCCCTGGAGATTCCTTTTACGTTCCTGGGGGTTTGTCTTACTCGCTAGCGGTGCGAGAGTGTGGTGAATAAGAGTGACTGCTTATGTGTGATGTGTTATAAAAGAAAGAGAACTGGCACACTAATACGTTATATTGAATAATGAAATTAATACAAGTGCCCTCTTCGAGCGGGCTAGGAGAAGTGTCCCCAAAAACAAAAGTCTTCCTTATACTTCTTAATTTTCAATCGGCGTTCCAAGAGTTTCTAGAATGTTCCAAACTTCCAACGTGCCAGTCTCCACCATAAGGTTGCCAACATAAGGTCGTCACAATATCATCATCAGCGACGAAGTTGTAAAGCTTTAAAGTTGATAATTAGAAAGAGAAGTCCGACGTGTTCTGTGACGTCAAAGGACATACAACTGCCATAGAAAACAGCGTTTTCGAGAGAGGGACAGATATATTTGTTTAAAGTTGTTATATCTCGTTAAATTTGGATCAATTTTGATTCTGCTTTCACTGTTCGTACTCTATTTTAGTATATTCATCGATAAACCGGTTAGATAACAAATATTTTTTCCATGCATATTCTCTCCGAAAAAGATCGATTTTTTAATCGATTGGACTCGAAGTCTGAATCAGTTCACAAAAAAATCAAGGTCTAGAAGATCGATTTCTCTAAAATCGATCTTTTTTGGATTTGCTTTCAGAGTTAGTATTTATTGTCTAACTGTCAGACAATCAAGACGTTGAGGATAAATTCGAAACAGAGTTACCTCGCCCTGGACACTCAGGACAGGGAAGGAACAGGGGTGGGTTTTAGTCAGTAAGAGTCTGACACGCCCGGAGCTCCACCCAGAGCGGGAGATGTCATTGGATGATTTCCCATCCCACAAAAAAAAAAGACAATCAAGACGTAAATAAATGACGCAATATAAACAAAAAGTACAGATTACTAACGAAACTTAAAATTTTAAATATTTTATCCAGAAGAGGCAAAGGAAACTGAACCGACTTCACGGGTTTGGGTACATTCAACCTATTGTAAGCGTGGTTCTTTCGACTTTCTAGGGTGAAGTATCGATTTACTGGATCGATTCAGTACTACGAGTATCTATCGATTTAAAAAATAAAAAAATAATTCTTCGATCTTAGATCGTCATCCCTAACATAATTCTTTCCGTTCCTTTATAGTTGCGTGATGAGAGTGTTTCTTCTCTTTTCGTATTTTTATCAAAAGTTTTTTTGAAAACTGCTTCTGTAGGTAGGTACAACGCATAATCCACAAAGATGTTGTGTCAATTGTGCTGTAAGATTTCAACGCAATGTGCGAAGCCAGTTACTGTCCGAGACATCTTTTAAGAGGACTTTCAAATTGATGATGATTAACAGTACTTACTTAATATAGATTTTTTGTTACGTATATACAGTATGTAACAAAAACCCTGTTGTTCCTTCTACCCACGTTTTAAGAATCGGTATACAAACGTAATAAAGGAAGTCATTTATAAAAAAACTGTTCAAAAATAATTAAAATAAATATTTAATTATTAATATTTGTAATGTTTAACTGATTTCTTATCTCTGCAATTCTGCATGAAGCGATTGCGAAACCAGATAATAAATATAATAAAATCAGATAATCTAAACATTTTTTTGAATGTGTCGATTTTAATAGTTATTTGATTTTGACTTCTCGACTAGCCAATGCTTAATTTTTTTAAATTATAATTTCATCTATGTTGTGCTTGTAGGTAAATGTACACATCTTTAAAAGTAATTTAGAGGTATGCGGAACAGGGTGTAACCTCCATTGAAAAGGGAGGATCCTCCGACGAGACGGGTGCTGTGTCTGGTCCGGGCAACTGCCCGATAGTTGATTTCGGGCTGTTGTATATGCTCAAATCGTGCGGAGAACACTGCTTGCGCGATGTAGGAATTTTGCTGTTCTAGTTCGTATGTAGCGTCATAGTCGCTACAGTAACAACAGGGTTTTTTGTTACATATTGTATAATGTGTTTTATATTCTCCTTACACAACTAACTTAGAAAATTATATTATACACCTAGGTAATCCATTTTCGTGAATCAGCATCGTAAAAATTGCATCAAAATCTATCACGTACTCATAGTACAGACGTGACATTGCTTTATTATTAATTATTGAACAGTGTGCACTGTACAATAGTGCTATTTTAACTTAAAATACCAATGAGACCTATTGTGACTGTTGTGAGATTTTAGGTTATACTTAGTGAGAGTAATATTTTGAGTGTCGTATTTCACAGTATTCCGGTTACATAGATTTGCTAATATTACCACTGCAATCTAGAGAGCAGGAGGAAGAGCAGTGGTGGCCCAGTGGTATTGGCCGCGACTTACAAGTTGTAGGTCGTGAGTTCAAACCCAGGCAGGCGCTTTACTTTGTGTAAATTATTTCCTCACCATTGCTCTCAAAACGGTGAAGGAAAACATCGTGAGGAAACCGGCATGTCCTAGAACCAAAAATTCGAAGACATGTGACATCCACCAACCCGCATTGGGCCCGCGTGGTGGATTATGGCCCACACCCTCTCACAGAGAGGAGGTCTGCGCCCCAGCAGTGGGGACAATAAAAGTCTGATGAATCTAGAGATAATAAGGAACAAACCGACATGCATTTCATAACTATAACATATTTGTGGTCGACCCATTCCCCACACAAAAAAAAATTGTTTCCTTTATAGTACGAGAGCCCATTCAAAACGATAGATTTGGTTATTTTGATTCCAAAAATATTAATTTCAGAAATTTGCCGCGTCATGTCTGACCTGGCCGCATTTTCAAATATGTGACAAAAAATTACCGAAGTTTTTCATAGCAATCTGTCTGATTTTTCAGAATGTAGTTGAACGATAAAATTCTGGAAAACAAATACACAATTTTCTGACACCAGTAGCGTCACACGTACCCAGAAAAGCAATCAATCTGCCCGCGCCTTTTCCCAACTATCTTGAGGTCGGCTTCCAGTCTAACCGGATGCAGCTGAATACCAGTATTTTACATGGAGCGACTGCCTATCTGACCACCACAACCCAGTTACTGGGTAATACGATACCTCTTGGTAAGACTGCCATGGTTGTCAGACTTTCGGTCTTCTGACGACCCGTAACGACTGTCAAAGATCCACGATTGACAGTCGGGAACGGCTTAACGTGCTTTCCGAGGCACGGAGGAGTCTCGGTATGTAAAGATGGTCACCCATCCATGGACCAACCCCGGCAAGCGTAGCTTAACCTGATGGATCGACCCGTGCGGCTGTTATTACTTTAGCCACGAGTACCCAGGAGACGATTTGAGAAATTTAAAAATGAGGCAAAAATAAAACCGGAGCAAACCGTCCAAAAATCTTGTTTTCAAGTGAACATTGGTCAGTGGATAAGAATAAATAATTTTTCAGAATTTGTGAGCATTTTATGTGTTGAAACTATTTTGAACGTGTTGAAAAAATTTACCGATCGGCAACATAGCATTCTGGAAAACTGTTGGATATTATGAAAAGAAAGACAAAAAAACTTTTTGCCAAAAAAAACAACCGACTTCCAAAAAAAATACACTAAAAGTTAATAAATAACTTTAATTTCGGAAGTCGGTGTTTGTATTTTACTTCTTCGTTATTTGACACCGACTTCCGAAATTAAAGTTATTTAATAATTTTTAGTGTATTTTTTTTGGAAGTCGGTTGTTTTTTTTTGTAAAAAAGTTTTTTATTTTTCACTTTCTAGTTGTTATACTTCAGAACTAAAAACCCCAATATAATGGATCGTGGAATTTAAACATTTGGAGAACACCAAAACGTCATCGAGGTACATGTATTTTCCGTTTTTGTTCAGTGTCTCAAAAAGCGCTGAAGCAATTTCGATAAAATTTATATGGGACCACCTCGAGAGTATATTCTTTCAGATAAAAAAAGAATTTTGAAAATTGGTTTACAACTGACGGAGAAATCGCGTAACATACATACATACAAAAAAAAAAAAAAACATACAGACGAATTGAGAACCTCCTCCTTTTGGAAGTCGGTTAAAAAGACATTATATCAGACAAATTGTAGTGTAGCACCTTACTAACCTGACAACTTTTCTATAGTCAGAAATAATTAAAAAATCGTATTGTATTGCGACGTGTTTACGTCAAACAAGCAAATGAATAAGTTGCAACTCTCAAATTTTCAGATAGTGATTAATAAAGTTGCTTACCCGAAACCATCGAACTGAAATTGAAGGACTTTTTTAATTCGACTAAAGAAAACTGGGGTAACGTTTGAAAAATACTGTTCATTGAAAAATTTTATCGCGACCACACCAAATTCAAATATATGGGGTTCTATGAGACCGAAAGACACGCCACACTGTACGTGACGTGGGACGCCCCGCGTTTTCGCAAACGGGGCCTAATGGGTTCAACTGATAAACTTTCACGACGGAACTATAAGGTAGCGTATTCGTATTCGGCCTACAAAAGTAGAGCCAACATTACGGCATATTATGAACTATTTGTTGAAACACTGAGTGGCTGGCAATTTTATATTCTGTTAACAGGATTATAATAATTTTACAATTTAAAAATAAAACAGGATTGTAATTATTGGTCAATTTTTATTGTAACCTACCAACTAAATAGAATTTAGCTACTTCTAGCAAGTTTTTGCAAAATTTAGCTACTAACTAAATGTAGTAGTTGGCAGCACTGATCAGAACAATCTGCCGACGCTTGCACTGTAGTAAAGCGAGGGATAGGAGCGTATCAAGCTCCGCGCGTTTGCCGGGCGATGCTGAAACGTTCTTTTCGTTTTTGGAGGTCTAGGTGACATTTAAAATGTCTGAAAACATTTTTTTTGTAATCTCGGCAGCAATTAAAAAAAAATTGAACCAGCCTGCTATGGGAAGGGTCGGTTAAATTTTTTGACATTTTTGAAAATGCGCTCAGGCCACATGTGACGCGCAAAATTTCTGAAAACAAACTTTTTCCTAATAAAATGACGAAACCTATGTACTATGTATTCTTAATATAAGACATTGACATAACAGAAATGGACCTCCATAAAACTGTGACGTTTTTGGCCCATACTGCCTACCTAGTCGAGTTCAGATTTATCTAGTCTAACGATTTTATATGGTTTCGGCCGTAAAACAATGGGACATGATTTTGGTCGTGGGTAGTAGAGCTAAAAAAAATAATTATATGTATAATACCTAAATACGTTCTGGCCGACCGTGCCGTATTACGCAAGGCACAACCTTTTATCGGCGACTACGAGTATCAGCACCTGTTACAGAATTATACTAACTGACTGCTTAAGTATTTTGTAATTTTAATAATATTCTTCACCTATATACTAAAACGTGACATAATATCAAAAAATTAACCTTTAGGAACTGCTTGCAGGCTTTTGTCTCTCGCCTCCCCGTCTATTACTTAAACATTAGGTAAGCGAATAGGCCGACAGATCGTCAACAATTAATATTACAAAGTTTCTTTTAATGGCCTGATTGAATTAAATGATTTGACAGCACAAACTTACTGAAAACAACGTAGGAATTCTGTAACTTAGTGGTCGGGCCCTGGTGCGAATAAGAATGTGGGGGCCTCTTGAACACGCTGTGGCTGTGGTTTTTTTATTTTTTTAGGGTTCCAAACGTCCTTATTAAAAAATATACTTATTCATGATTCTTGTCTCCTGGTAGTTTGTAAGTCTTTAACGCTCAAAAGATTTCAGGCCTGGAATTTTTGACGTGACAACGTCTAATAAATCGATGACGGCTGCATGCACGAAAAATGGTCCCGTTACGCTCATTGTTCGCATGCGCCGCATCTATATTTCATCAATGTTTTGTTATGACGTTGTCACGTTAAACTATCGTCCGTAAACCAACTTTACTGACAACCAATTTTTTTTTTTATTATTCTGACCGCCTCAGCCATTTTTGTGCGATTGAAAATAGAACTGAATGAAGTGGCGAACGATAATATCGCCACGAGACACTCACTCGTGGAGGTGGTACCTAAGTATTAAGGGAACATAGGTTGCAATAGACAGTGAAACAAGCGCAAAAATGTTAGCGGCCACTCTCAGATAAGAATATTCTTAGGGTCTGTCCAGATTAGGGGTTGCAAATCGGGATCCCGGATACTGAAAATAACGGGATACCGGATCGAAAAGAAGCATTCACGATACCGGTATTGAATTTTTAAATACCGGGATTTACGATATGTTCGTTATTCATCACAGAACGATGCAAATCGCAAATCCTTCCATGCGAGTGGTGACACCGCCGCCGCTTTTCCTTTACGAGCTCTAACTGCAATCGCGAGCGCGGTTTGTGACGCACGAGTCCTTCCGAACTCGCACGATGGCGGCTGACGTGCCGACCGAATGATGCCGATTTCGTTGACGCGTTTAAAATTTTAAACTTACGTATTTTGTTTGAGAATTAAAATAGTCATATTTTCGTTAAAGTTGATTGAAGATTTATTATTAGTCTAAGAAATATTTTACTATCTTTTTATTAATATTACAAACTACAAACTATTGTGATAATTTGTGATCTCTTTTTGGTTTATCTAATATGATTTAAGGCAAGAAGAATGCTGATTATATTATTACTGCAAACTACAGAATATGATTGTTATTATTTGTGAATTGTGTGTGATCTCTTTAAAAAATGAAGAAAATGTCGTGAGGAAAGTCTTGTGTATGGATGTGGATGGCTATAAGAGTAGGGGAAGGCCAAAGAAACGATGGTTGGACTGTGTGAAAGAGGATATGGGTAAAAAGGGGGTGACTACAGAGATGACGACTAATAGAGGAGTATGGAAGAAAAAGACATGTTGCGCCGACCCCAAATAAATTGGGATAAGGGCAGGAGAATGATGATGTTTTTTTTTTTTATGTAAGTTGTAAACTAACCGTTGCAAGTTGCTATGTTGCAATTTTGATAGGAGGGAAATTCTCATTTTCTTTGTTTAAAAGTTGATTTTCTCTTAAATGCTATTTTATTGTTTGACTACTTATACTTAAACTTATAATACCTTTTAAATTAGAGATTTCATTTTACTATAATGAAATTTAACTGAAAGAAAAACTATTGAAAGAAATGTAATTTATTTAAATGTCAAAAATATCGAAAATACCGGAATCCCGGTATTCTTCTAGACTCAATACCGAAAATACTGGTTTCGGAGAGAGGGACCGGTATTGCGACCCCTAGTCCAGATCTGGCGAATGCACTGCTCGCAAACTGCACGCGTGCAGTTACTACAATTGTTTGGTGCGCCTCTTTAGCGCAACTCACGCAAGGTTTTCACAGAGCGCGTGAGCGGCGCGCGAACGAGTTACGCCCCGGCGTTTTGCCTCCTCGCCACGTCCTCCACGAGTTGCCGGCCGGAGACTGCGTCAGCGAGAGGAGCCTATGGGTGGAGTTTATCCTGCACCATTTTGTAGGGCGTCCCCACAGATCCCTGTTCAGAGTCCCCAGCGACTCCTCGCGGGCCAATCCCTTGGCCCACTTGATCTCCGCTCGGAGGGCGATCTTCGCTGCTCTGTACCCCTCGTACAGCTCTGCCTCAATGGCTTCCGTATCCAGAGGGCGGTTACGGAGCCTGAGGTGCCTGGTGTCGTGCAGCCACGCAAGCCTGGTGTAGAGCCGTAAGCTCTGGCGGCGACCACCAATACACCTGGCGCCTAGCATGTCCTGTCGGGCATTGCCACTAGGGAATCGAGAACTGAAACTGTTTTTGAGAACCGGGAATCGCAGTACAAGTCTACAAAGCAACCGGGAATTTCCCGGTATTTTCGATACTATAGGTACCAGTTCTTTTCTTTTCTTTGGCGATGTAGAAACGGTCTAAGGTGACGGTTTACGTAAAATAAGTATTACGTGAAGGAATAAAATTGCAATAGCTACAAATAGGAAAAACTGTGACCAAGAGACATATTTGTATTTTTACATTTGGCTTTATTTTTTCTTGAAAAGTGCTCATATATATTATTATGTTGAGTTATAATAATCTCTAACATGCAAGTAATTTGTAGTGGAATGTAAACAGCCTTTTTTTTTTAGTTTGGTGGGAAATCATCCAATGACTTCTCCCGCTCTGGGTGGAGCGGGAGGGCGTGTCATACTCTTACTGACTAAAACCCACCCCTGTTCCTTCCCTGCCTGAGTGCCCAGGGGTGAGGTAACTCATTTTCAGGAATTTATCCGCTACCCCTAGGCATATGTAAATAGCCTACACCTCATTTGCGTTGTTTTTAAGAACAACAAAATATGGCGGTACAAAAAAAATAAAAAATTAATCTTTATTGATGAAATCCCTGAAACACCAATACTAATACAATGATTTGCAGCTAAAAGTCCATGTACCTTGTGTATTTCTGAGACCATTACTCAGACCCAGAGAGATGTAAAGAGTGACTCCGTGAGGCTGCTGGTATTGTTCCGGCCGGCGAGAAAATCTTGAATAATCCACCGGTGGAATGGTTGTAACTCCAAAAATCAACACTGCACTATAAGTTCCCAATGTTTCACAGTGCAGGTCCATTTATTTTACGAGAATCCTCAGGTTTTTAACAGAAAAAGAATTTTCAAAAGCGGAATTGCACACACTGAGTGGCTTGCGAGCGTATCAAGGACATTCGATACCACAGGACACTGCGGCATTAAATATTGGCGTAAAGGATTCATCAAATAGACACTCAATTACTCGTATGTCACCTTTTTTACAAAGGATAAGCTAAATATCTAATAACTTGTACGGAAAAATCCTATTTTTAGTTTTTTTGCTATTATATTCGTATTCAATATTAAAAAAACCGGCCAAGTGCGAGTCGGACTCACACACGAAGGGTTCCGTACCATTATAAAAACGTCAAAAAAACATGTTTGTTGTATGGGAACCCCCTTAAATATTTATTTTATTCTGTTTTTTAGTATTTGTTATAGCGGCTACAGAAATACATCATCTGTTAAAATTTCAATTGTCTGTCTGTCTGTGTGTACTGTGTGTGTATCACGGTTCATAAGATTCAGCCTGGTGACAGACGTACAGACAGACCGACGGACAGCGGAGTAGTAATAAACCCTAAAACGGCAATTGACGTTTCACCATAATTCAAAACTTTTTTATTTTTTTTTAATATACATTGTATTGGACCATAGAAACAACGTGGTGCACTTGTTTGATTTTTTAATTCATAACATAATTTACAATTAATTATTTTATGTTGCATGTTCGGACATAACACCGTCATATATTGACGGATTTCCAAAATTCTTTTTTTGGTTCAAAGGGGTTTGTTCCGAAATGGTTCCATTAAAATTTCATATATAGGGTGTAACGGAAAGGTGTGGTCATATTTTAAGAACCGGATGAACAACTTTCTCTAAGAAAAAAATAATTATTTTCCATACAAAGTTATCATCAGCTGATTAATATTTATACGGGGGGTAAAACAAAATTTAAGACTTCAGGTTTTCTTGAATAAAGTTGTTCATATTGATAAAATTAAAATATGACCACACCTTTCCGTTACACCCTGTAGATCTAATGATGGGTTTCGGAAATAGACAACGGAACTCTTTAAAAATTGACAGCAAATCAACCGCGATTGCTGCGATCATATGTCTATGAATTGACACAACTAAAAAGTGAAAAATAAAAAACTTTTTTACAAAAAAAATAGAACCGACTTCCAAAAGAAGTTCAATATAACTTTAATTTCGAAAATCGGTGTCAAAAATCGAAGACAAAATCAAAAACACCACGTCCGAAATTAAAGTTATTTTGCACTTCTTTTGGAAGTCGGTTCTATTTTTTTGTAAAAAAGTTTTTTTGAGCAACATGCAGGACTTGAATTTGTTTTTAAATAATTGTCTTGAGTCTATAGTACCATATTTTATTGCTTTATGTAAAAAACAATTACATGCATATTCCCTATTACCGAGACAGAATATCGGGTGTACAAAGATAGTTTCCGAAGCCGAAAGCCTCATATTTTACCCATTATTTGGATCATTTTTTCCACTAGACCATACCTTTTTTATTTTATTTTTTTATTTTGTGGGGTGGGAAATCATCCAATGACTTCTCCCGCTGTGGGTGGAGCGGGAGGGCGTGTCATCCCTGCCCTGAATGCCCAGGGGCGAGGTAACTCTTTCGAATTTATCCTCAACCCCCGGGCAGACTAGACCATACATGGAAATCCACTGGTTCTGGAGATATTGAAGGTCAAATTAGCAATTTTTTTTTACCTTACCTTTTTACGAAAATGAATTCCAAGTGTTCTTACTAAACTTTTATCCAAACAAACATTACCTGACAAGGACCTACGTGGCTTAGAGCGAAGGGGTGGGGTTTAACTCCACTTGCCAGGGTTCGCGTTACATTACGCGCAATAAAAAATAGTTCTTTTTTTCGTACCTAAAAATAAAAGTCGTTTCCTAGCAATAATTTTTGTGCAAAGCTACGTTGTTAGATGTACAGTATGCGTAGTTGACGGCTTTGTGATGTGTCTTTTTACAGCCTGTATAGTGGTTTATTATAATACTATAAGTTAAAATGGCGTCTTGATACGGGGTTCTTGGTTAGAAATAGAATACTTATGCATATATACATATGTTCAGAAGTGATATTATAGGTTGAGAATTATAAAATATGTAGCAATGACAATTTATGTATACACTAATAATTTAGACTACCTAAGACGTGAATTCTAAGAGCGTACATTATTAAGTCGTGTGTCGTGTCACGTATTACAATTTCAACAACCCATTTACGAGCCCTGTGTACTAATAGGTTAATACAAACAACATTGTTTACGCTAGACTGTTGCTAGTTGCTATGTAGTAGCTTACATATGCATAAGTTAAATATATTTAGGTCAAAAATGAATGAAACCAATATATACTTCATAACAAAAAATATCGGACTTATATGTTAAGTCCACCGTCCGTGTAAACCACCAAACACTCTCACAGCCGTCCACAAACTGACATTGACAGTGAGTGAAGTGGGCGGCGTGCCATTCAAAATGGCCGCTTGTACACCTCTCCCCTTCCGCCCGCATACATCTTTTCGAACGAGAGTACCCACACCCAGGAGTACTCTAGCGCTTATCGCTCATAATTTAAGTTGCATATATTTTAATAATGAATTTTTGGTTACCAAAAGTACCGTAAGAACCGGGTTCTTTTTTTTAGTACCCTGTATTTTCGAGAACGGGATTTCCCGGTTATATACCCTAATAACTTCGTCACAAATCTCGGACATGGCCTCCTGGAACCACTCCACCTCGTCATTTATGCCCACAGGCCTGTCTGGTGATGACACTCAGGCCTGCACGATTGAGCCTTTCTTTGGCACCCCTGCCACCGACTTGATAGCCCTGAGTTACGCCGTGCACAACATTTTACAGAAATAATTGTTTTTTTTTTAATATTTTGAAGAGTTATTGATAATGCAAACCAACTCTTCGGCCCTATTGGGAACTTGAATGATTCCCAATAGGGCCGAAGAGTTGGTTCCTCCCTCGTCATTTAATTTCACTTTGAATTTACTAACCACATTATTAATCACAGGGGCGCCCGCTGCGATGAAACAAAAGCTACACATGCTGAGAACAAAACTTGAAGAAGAAATTACAGAAGTGCATAAGAAATCTGGTCATTCAGATACGACAGTTACCCAGAAATCTCAAACCTGTACGTCCAAACCTTTGACGAATTTCAATGAGCCCTTAGCTTACACGAAATCTACAGTTTATAGTAATACTACTACTTTGGATACAAATAGCCTGAATAGTATAAAAAAAAATGATGAATGTAAAAATGTAACTAGTCATCGAACGCTATGTTTCATAGATAAATCTTTCAAATGTAATGTTTGTGAGCGCAGTTTTTATCATAAGGACAATTTAAAAGAACATATTCGGATACATACTAGTGATAAGCCTTACAAATGTGAATTATGTCTCGCTAGTTTTCCTACAAAGTATAAATTATCAAATCATATTCGTACACATACAGGTCAAAAACCTTACAAGTGTGATACTTGTCAGCGTTGCTTTAGTCAAAAGGGTCACTTAAAAAGGCACATTCGTATGCACACTGGTGAAACACCTTTCAGGTGTGATGTATGTCACCGTAGTTTTAAAGATAAGAGTTGTTTGACAAATCATATTCGTATACATACAGGTCAAAAACCTTATAAGTGTGATTCTTGTCAGCGTTGTTTTAGTCAGAAGGGTTCCATGAAAAGACACATTCGTACGCACACCGGTGAAAAACCTTATAAATGTGATGTATGTCAGCGATGTTTTAGTCAGATGGCTTTTTTAAAAAGTCACATTCGTTCCCACTCTGGTGAAAAGCCTTACAAATGTGAAACATGTCACGCTAGTTTTCAAACAAAGAGTAAATTATCAGATCATAATCGTATCCATACGGGTCAAAAACCTTACAAGTGTGACACTTGTCAGCGTTGTTTTAGTCAGAAGGGTCACTTAAAAAGGCACATTCGTACGCACAGTGGTGAAACACCTTACAGGTGTGATGTATGTCACCGTAGTTTTAAAGATAAGAGTTGTTTGACAAATCATGTTCGTATACACACAGGTGAAAAACCTTACAGGTGTAATATTTGTCAGCGCAGTTTTATTAAAAAGGAACATTTAACAAGACATATTCGTATTCACACTGGCGAAAAGCCTTACAAATGTGATGTGTGTCAGCTATGTTTTAGTCAGATAAGTAATTTAAAAAGTCACAGCCGTTCGCACACTGTTTTAGTGAAAAAGGGAATTTAAGACATCATTCGTATACACCAAAGAATACTATATTATAGTGGGTATAGACAGTGGATGAACGTAGCGCCATCTATTTTCTAGTTAAGGGTACTAATATATATATATATATATATATATGTATAGATTGGTAGTGTCCGTTTCGACGGCGAGGCCGTGAAAAAATTGTAAAAGTTGATTCCCAAAACCATAAATTTGTTAAAAAGTTATAAGGGTTTGAACGTGGCCGCGCCATTGAAATTGATCTTTAAAACTAAGCGTTGCAGTGAACTGAAACTTGGATAAATAACAGATTGATTTGTAAAAATATAGGAAAGTCCTAGGTTTATATTAAAGGAGATGTAAGACTAAAACCACATGGCCGCGCCATTGAAACGGTGAAAAACACGTTATCGGCTGAAGTTTTTTTGTAAAACCCAGATTTGAATTTGTTAAAATTTTTAAAAATACACAAAAAAATCCTAGGTTTATTTCAGGAGCTGTAGTACGGTATCGCTTAGAAATAAATCGTAATTATCTATCGAAGAAAGTAAGTATTGGCGAGATCTTTTTTTTGTAAACAACACCTATAATAATTATTAATAAGTAGAATTACCGATGTTAAGCAAAAAAGTATTTCTTTTCTTAATTATTACTTTTGATACGTTTTGAATGTTTTGAAATGTATTAGAAATTATATCTCAAGGATTCTAAATTAAATTAAAACGAAACGATAAAATACAAAAACATATGTTTATTGCTTTAAAAATCACAGATTATAGAGCATACCATTACCTTACCACCAAGCAAACCTGTATTACACCAACCATTACCAAGCAAACCAGTACCACAGCAAGTGACAGCAACCGTTACCAAGCAACAAGCAAAAGTACCTACGGTCAACGTGACGTCACAGCCCGCCATCAACAGGTCAACGCGCTCAGGCAGTGTTGTCAAGCTGCTCAACTCTACTCAAGCGAAGCGTACTACGCTTCGCTTGAGTAGAGTTAAGGGGAGTACTGTAGCCCCCGCTGAACACAGCACATTACCACGTTTTTGGCGATCTGACTGATTGTTATTATACAAATAATAACAATCACTGACATCAGTGAAGGAACATAGTGTAACATAACCTAAACCTCTAATGAACTAGCGACCCGCCCAGGCTTCGCACGGTTTAAACAAAAAACATATTTTCGTCGCTTTTGCTATGCCCTCGTCACACGCATCATTTGCGTGATGTTGGCTAGTTAAATCCAATTACTAAAATTCGGCCAAAAATATCATGTGCTGATAGCAGTGCAGACAACACGTAACACTGTGAAGCAGTTGGCATAAGTTCAAATCTCATAAAGCACAGCTCGATTTTTTATTGTATTTTTATTTATGTTCGCAATATTTGCTGTCTTTTTATGAGTATTGTGATATTGCATTAAAAGGTTTATAATAACAAAAATAAAAAACAACAAATTATTCGTTAAGTGGTTTATTTTACTTACAGGTAACATACTACAACAATTTATTATAACTACCTACTTCTGTCGAATAAGATGTGAAATATACGTCAAGAAACTTAAAAGCAATAAGTATTGTTGTTGACGTATGAAAATAATGTTTACAATTTTAAATGGATTTATTTTACCATAAACATTAAGCGTCGATTATGATCGAAGTAATTAAGAGCAATAAGTAAAAATATTAGACTCTATTCAAAATGTAAAACAACTACTTCCAAGATAAGTGATTACGTTTGTTAATTATAGGCAGTTGGTTTGCAATAAGTTAATTAATTCAATTTTTTTTGTAAGTAGGTAAATCATGGGTTTTGAGGTTATAGCTTAAGTACCTACTCGTTTTCTTTACGGAAAGAAGATTGAAACTAAAACCACAAATTTTAATCCTTATACAGGGTGACTGGTAATTAGTGACCGAAACTTAAACTCATGATAACAAACAACTTTCTCAAAGATACATTTAATGAGACGGAACGCGGCGGCTAAGTGATAAAAGGGAATGAGTATAAAAAATGTTTTTTTGGGAAAGTTGTTTGTTATCATGAGCAATCACGTGTTTAAGTATCTGTCACTAATTATCAATCATCATAAACACGGAGATATTACTAAAATAATGTAAATTCTTTTTCTACTATAAAAATACGTCAAACACTGACAAACACCATTGACTGTTTATGGTATAACTCCAATTATTCTCGATAAAGTCAAGTAGACGTTGACGCATGGAGCCTACGAGATGAAAACATACTTCTGTTCCTCTTATATTTTCCCATATCTCCATGCAATGCGACTTCAACTGCTCAAGACATCTCTCATTCCGGGCTTCCCACCTTTGCACCATCAAACCCCATAAATTTTCTATTGGGTTGAGATCAGGAGATCGCGCTGGCCATGGAACGACAGCTATCTCCGGGTGTCTGGTAAACCAGACACGCACTAGCTCGCCCTGTGAATAGGACAATTATCCTGGACAAATGTTGTTTTTGAAACCTCTTCAGCTGGATAAACGTTGCGAACTGCAAAAACAAATAACAAAAATAACTTTATATATCGGGTGTAAAAAGACAGTTTCCGAAGCCGAAAGCCACATATTCTACTAATGATCAAATTAATTATAGTCCGTCACAAAATCTTGAACACATTTCGAAGGCCGTAAATCATCAGGCAGCGGAGATACAGGTGTCCAGCCATCTTTAACTCAGGTTGGCTGGACATTAAGTTTTTATTGATTTCTCGAAAACCCTTACATGTGACGCCATAAATAAAACGTTATTACTGTCACAAATTGCGTCACTAAATGTTAGTAAAGGAACCATATTCGAAAACGCTCCCGTTATTGAGATTCGGAAGTGCCAGCCAGATGTTTTATACGTAAATTCAAGATGGCTGGACACAGATTTTTGCATTTTTCTACTAAGCCGCTGTACGTATCACAAAACTTATAGCTCGATGCCTGTCACAAATTTATGTGACGCCCGTTGATATACAGAGTGGTGATGACAATACGACATTAAATTAAAGCTCGCATACCTCAAGACGTTCTCAGTCTACATACAAAAAATTATTTGAATATATCCAGTAGTTTAGTCACAGGAAATTATTTTTCATTTTTAACATTTGCTACATGATGTATCTGATAATAGGGAAACACTGTCAGGTGAACGACCCACATCGGTATAAACATCAAAACATTAAAGTCACGTTGCCAACTCGCTACGAGGACATAAACACTTTCGCCAAATTAGTATTTTCATCTAATTTAGTGAAAATTATACCTTACTTCTGAGTAATAAGAGTCATAAAGCGTGTCATCAGAGTTGGATAAGAAAGGAACGAATGCGGAAATTGCAATGCACTCATAATATTAATAGAAAATTTAGTGTGTGCGAAAGAGATAAATCTAGTTTCGTTTGTTACTTCGCTTTCTTGAAGAAATTTGCTACAACAAATTTAGGTTAGTGTGTCGCCGGCCGCGATCCTGTGATGAGTTACGCGTCCTCGCTTTGTAGTGCAGCCGCGTCTTTGATGTAGGTACTTCCCCGCCGCTCGTGTGTGTCGTGTTTTGTAAATTCATTTACGGCGGTATTAGTGCGAAATTGGACGCTTTATTTTGGTGACAGGACACGTAACGTTTTAATAGGTATTTAGTTAAACAGTGAGTGAATTGTGCGAAATTAGACGCTTAGTTTTTATTGTTTTCGTGTTTTTTTTTTTAATAATCATGCCGCGCTACAATTACACAGCTTCGGAGTACACCGACATGATTTTAATTTATGGGGAGTGTCAAAGAAATGCCGCTTTGGCTATACGGACATACCGAGAGAGGTTTGGAAACACTCGAGTTTGTCCGACCAACGGGCGCACCATTGTCCAAGCTGTCCAGAGGATGCGAGAAAATCGATCCTTAATCCCGCATGTGGATAGTGCTCTTCCACGTGTAAAAGTGACCCTTGAGGAACGAATTTTAAATTTTAATTTAAATGCTGAAAAGTTTTTAGAACTCCTCAATGGACCTGTTTGCGAGTACATGGATGAGCTTTCGGTAACTGCGTACAGGCAGATGTGGTACCAATTAGACGGAGCACCAGCTCATTCAGTGGTGTCTGCTAGAGAGCGTTTGTCTCAAATGTTCGGACAGCAGTGGATTGGCCGTTATGGACCAACGCGTTGGCCAGCCAGGTCCCCCGACCTTACACCACTGGATTTTTTCTTGTGGGGTCATATCAAAAATGAAGTGTAGGTACTCAACAGCTGTTGATACTGTTGATGATTTAAAAGATAGAATAATCATATCTTTTAATAAATTAAAACACATGGCTGCGAATGGGGACCTTTTGTCAGACGTTAGAAATAACCTTTTACGACGGTGCAATTTGTGTATTCGAATTCATGGCGGCCATATTGAAAAACGAAAAATTTAGTGACTTTCATACCTACATCCTGATCGTGATTAATTATTTGATTAATAAATAACACGCGGTTGAGAGATGCCTGATTATTTGGTTAATAATCTGTGATTCAGTGTAATTTTATTGAGCATTAATCCATAATTAAAAGCCAAAAAATCAAGTCGCTACAGGACCGCGCGTTGTTGCCGCTCTTACGACAGGTTAGTGAACTCATATTTATAAATGGTGTTCTATTTCGTTTCTAGTTTTATGCCATTTAGTTTGTTTGAAATTTTTATTTTTTTATTTTCGATGTTAGGATTTTTTTGATAGCTTAAACTTATTCTTATGAACTAGTATTGTCCGTGTTTTCATTTATTGTCGTATTGTCTTCTCCACCCTGTATATATAAAAAGTCGCCAAAATCACTTCCGTTACCGAGATTGAGAGATCAGCGAAAAGTGGTTTTTCAAGATGGCTGGACACGTTTTCGATAGATTATCTAAGATTCTGTAGCGTCACAAATTCTGAAATAAGGGTGTTTAGCCGTCACATAAAGTGCCCTTTTGACCTACTTTAATGCGAGCTATTTTGAAGATTTGTCCAGCCACCTTGAGTCACATAAAATAACAAAAACTATAAACAGTAATTACTTACAAAAAAGTAACAAAAAAAGATTAGACGCAGGTGAGATTCGAAACCACGGATTGCCACTATATGAACCAGAACACCTTACTCACTACGCTACCATGCCACATACTAAGGTTGTTGAAATTATAAACTGTTATCAGTTGCAGACAAAGTGAGTATGCGTGCGTGACTATAGTATAGAAACCACTTAAAGAAGAAGGTCGTAAGTCAAAGCGAAGCGCCAATCTACTGCTTTGCGAGATTGCATAAGGACTTTTGAACCTATACTGTACGTTAATGTCTGGGATGAGCTTTTGAGGAAAGCAACACGCAGATTTGAGTGGACCTGCCAGACAGTGCAAGCATTTGTCAGTTATTGTGAAGCTCAACTCAGAACTTTGAGGAGCGCAACGAACCGACGAATGATACCAAATTAAGGACATTTAGGTAGGCAACAAAAAATACTCAATTTGCCAGACAATCATAAAATCTACGTGAATGTAACAACCTACAAAGTTCTCGCATTAGACACTAGTCTATAATGGTCTTTTGAAGAAAGAACCACACACATGAACCTGTCCAGTCAGTGCAAGCATTTGTTAATAGTCGAATAGCTCAACTTAGAACCACTAAGGAGCTCAATGACTTGACGAACAATACCAAAGAGAGGACATTTGGGTACGCCGCAAAAGTACCCAAATTGTCAGACAACGTTAAAAATTACTGTAAAAAGGTGGAGAAGTTTAATAATAATAACCCACATAGTCCTGACATTTACAATAATTTTGTAATCAATTTTATTAATATCTCGCTTATTCACTTTACATGTAAATTATAATTTTAAATATTTTTAACAAGCCATAGAAAAAAAAACATTTAAAATTATAAAAAATAGTAGTCCGCCGGTGTCGAGAGCAGGGTCCAAGCTACCGGTGGTTAGGGCTCCAGAGACAGGAACCTCCTCACGATGCGAGACTTAATAAACTGGTTTCCGAATTTGCGGAGTTGAAAAATCAAAACCTGGCCATTCAAAAAACAAATATCGAGATAGAAAAATCAATCACGTTCATTAACAAGCAGTATGATGATATGACCAAGCAAATTGATTCCTTACAAAAAGACAAGCAGACGTACAGAGACAGTATAGGTACTGAACCTTGAAACAAAGCTTCAGGATTTTGAGGGACAGAGTCTGTGTCGGACCTATTTACAATAATTCACAAGGTCAGTTCAGTCGTTGATATGCCGCTTAATACTACCAACCTGCGTGATGTGTACCGCCTACCGGGTAAACCGGGCTCGCTCAGACCCATCGTAGCCAAACTTTCCAACGTCCATGCAAAAAACCAGTTGCTCACCGCGGCCCGCAATTTTAATAAGAAACATAATTCTGAAGACCGCCTCAGTACTCTCAGCATAGGCTTGGCCGGTGAACGACGCCCAATTTTTATTTCGGAACACCTACCTGTCAGTTCTAGAAAACTTTTGTATGCTGCCAAGGAATTCGCAAAACTCAAGAAATATGAATTCTGCTGGAGTACTAACGGCAATATCTTTTTGAGAAAAGAAACTGGAGCTAAACAGATTCTTATAAAATCAGAGCAAACTCTGCGCACTCTGGAACTCCATTCAGAACAATGACTTTTCTATGAGTTTTTTGTTATACTTTATAATCTCTCTTTACATTTAAACTTAAAAAAAGTTCTATTACCCAACAAAATTCATCATAAGTTTGTTAGAACATCGTATATTAAACACCAATAAACAAAATACCACTTGTTTACACTCTTACGCACTACACACCTCATCTGTATACCCTTCGTTAAACAAACCATCACTCCCGAGTACACTACACACGATAATAATTCACACAAACACCTGACATTCACTTTACACTTACAAAAACTTAATACACACTCTCACACTTATTTACATCACTGGCTAAGTTGAATAAACTACGTGACGACACATATCTATTCTATAATTCAGTACTCATACTCTTATAAACGTCTGCTACTTAAAATGCTCATCAACTCAGCAATAAATTAAATCTAACAAATGGCTACCACAAATGATATTTCTATCGAATTGGACAACATATCTGTCTCCCGGTCGTACGCATGTTCACCTGACGACTGCCGTATTTATATTAACTCTGCAGCTAACTCGCTTAATGTTCTCCATTTAAATATAAGAAGCATCAACAAAAACCTTGACGATTTTTATTGCCTTTTAGAGACGATAAAAGTCAATTGTGATGTTGAGACTGATTTTGTCAGAATGTTGAGGGCTTTTCAGCTTACCAAACTAAGAACTTAGCTAACCAAAACGATGGAATAGTTATGTACATTGGAGATCATTTGAGTTTTAACATCACTGAACCACAATTTTCAGATTCCAGCTGCATTTTATGTACCATCGAGAATAAATTTGCAATAATTGCACTATATAGATCGCCATCAATTAAAATCATTGATAACTTTCTTGACAGCCTTCACAGCCTACTTGTAGATTTGAAACATTACCATGACATCGCAGTGATCGGTGACATTAATATTAATATTTGTCCTAATGGTGGTGATTCACGATCCTACCCGTACCCCAACTTAGCAGCTAGCCACGGTCTTTTACCAACGCATCAACTCCCAACTCGCCAAAACAACTGTTTGGACCACGTTTTACTGAAAACTAACAGGAAAGCGTTAACATTAGTTCTTGAAACCTCAGTCACCGGTCATTCAGGCGTCCTATTAAGTCTCGAAACTTGTGACCCAATAAACGGACTGCAAAGGTCTTCTTTAGCTCGCTGCAATCTTACAAACGCCGTCAAAGACATCGAATGTTACGATTTTTCAAAAATTATGACTATTAACGATCCTGACTTGGCAACGAACGAACTAATTGATGTATCCTCCATCGTAGTTAAAAACACAATCCACCGAACCATACCTTGCAAAGCAAGAACCAGGAAACCCTGGATTACAGTCGGTTTATTGAGGTGTATACGTAATCGAGACAAAATGCATAAACAAACTAATAAAGTACCTGAAAATACGATCCTCAAACTAACATACCTACGGTATCGTAATTTTTGCAACAATTTACTTAAAAAACTAAAAATCGAGTATGAGAAACAAGAATTCTTAAAAGCCAAGAATAACCCAAAAAAAATGTGGGAAACCATTAGAAATATCACTAATACTAAGTGTCGCCTCACCTCCACCTGCTCACCTCAAGCTCACCTCCACCTGTGGAACTTCTAGGGCTTTGTAACTCACCCCTGAAATCAATTGACTCTGTTAATTCTTATTTCACACAGGTTGGCAAAAATGTGGCAAATAAAATCACCCTTCCTCAAAACTCCTCTCTTTCGTTCTTTAAAGAAACATCAATTCTCTGAACTCGCTTGTTTTACTGGAGACAGACGAGGAAGAAGTTGAGTGTATCATTAAAGAGCTGCGCTCGGACAGTGCTCCTGGCTGGGATGGTATTTCCTCTAAGCTACTTAAATCTGCGAGCAAAATATTGACCGCACCAATAACCCATATCTGCAATCTCTCTTTGTCTACAGGCATATTCCCAGGTGCCCTAAAAAAGGCCTTGGTCCACCCTATACATAAATCTGGTGACAGGCAGTGTCAATAATTATCGTCCAATCTCGGTACTACCAGTCATCTCAAAAATCTTAGAAAAAATACTTCACAAGAACCTTAACAACTATGTAAACAAATATAAACTTATCTCAAAAAATCAATTCGGATTTCGAAAGGGCTTATCCACAGAAGATGCTGTGTCATCTTTACTTAATTGTATTGTAGACAAAATTGACAAAAAATTTAAGTTTCTAGGATTATTCCTAGACCTCTTTATTTATTTATTTTCTTTATTTAGGCAACCAACAGCGATACATATAATATATTACAGAATAAATGTGTAACAGTATAATGGCCAATAATAGGTTTCCCTTTTTATCTGGGATAAACATAATGCGAACGGATAGTGAGAAAATTAAATTACACAGTTCAGAACCGTATTATTTAAAATTAAATTTGGAACAAAATTTGATAATTTTAATTGAAAGATGAATCGAAATCAATTGCATGTCATTTGTCTTCGGTTATAGTCTTAACAATTCGTTTTTTGAATGTTTGCTTATTACAGTCAAATATGTCAACTTGAGAGAAGTCTGTGTTATAAACACGAGCAATGCGAGTCAATACACAGTTTTTGGAAAAATTTGTGGAGTGCCGAGGCACGTGCAACATGGATGTGTGACGAGTGCGCCGTAGTGGTGCGTTAAAAGTAACCTGTGTGACCAACTCCGGGCAATCCAGCCGTCCATTGATAATGTCATAAAGTAAACACATATCCATCACTTTACGCCTCTCATCAAGTGTTAGTAGACCATAAGAACGACAGCTATCTTCGTACGACATCGGGGGTTTGCGGAGGCGATAGTTGAGATGGTTAATAAATTTTTGTTGAACCCGTTCTATTTGGTTCTTATACTTTTTGTATTGGGGGGACCAGATTGGGCACGCATATTCCAAGACGCTGCGCACGTATGCAAAATATACCGATTTAAGAGCCCCAATGTTATTAAATACCTTACAAGATCTAAGAACAAATCCTAGATTCTTGTAAGCCTTTGCGCTAATAAGGTCTATGTGTTCTGAGAACGATAATTTACTGTCAAAATTAACTCCTAAGTCCCGAACTATCTTGACTTTGTTTATTATAAATCCATTAAAATTATATGCGTATTCAATAGGGTCTCTCCTACGTGTGTAACTAACACATTGACATTTTGTGACATTTACTGTGATTTTGTTTTTTTTGTAATAATTACTTAAGTTATTAAGGTCCTCTTGAAGAGCCCCACAATCATCGGTTGATCTTATTTTATAAAATATTTTTTTGTCATCAGCGTACATTAAGTGTTGAGAGTGTGCAAAAGAATCAGTGATGTCAAATAAATAAGCGTTGTAGAATAAAGGTCCCAAATGGGATCCCTGCGGAACACCGCTAGGGATTTCAATGAAGTTAGAACGGTATCCTCCCAGTACTACAGCTTGTGACCTTTTAAATAAATAAGACTGAACCCATCGTAAGAGATCCCCGCGTATACCCAGTCTGTACAGCTTACTGAGCAAGATGACGTGATCAACACGATCAAAAGCTTTTTCAAAATCCGTGTAGACCACGTCAACCTGCCCACCATTATCTGTATTCTCAAGAAGAAAATTCGAAAAGCTGGCCAAATTCGATACAGTCGAGCGTTTCCTCAGGAAACCGTGTTGCTTGCAGGAAATACCTTTGAGAATATATGGATAGATAGCGTTGTAAACTAGTTTCTCAAACACCTTTCCAATTGTATTTAGTATTGAAATACCCCTGTAATTTGATATCACCGTTCGTGAGCCCTTTTTATGAATTGGAACAATCAATGCTTTTTCCATTCATTTGGGAACGTGCCTTCTTTTAAAGAGATATTAAAAATAGTACATATTGGAAGTGCTAAAGATTTCGCACAGTTTTTCCAAAACACTGGAGGTATTCCATCACAACCAGGACCCTTTTCGACGCCTAAGGCACTCAACGACTTCTCCACTGACAATAAAGAAAATTGTAAGTTGGAGATGATATCCGGACAGTGATCTTTTTCGTCTGTGACCAATGAACTAGCAGTGCTATAGTCAGCGGATTCACCAAAAACGTCGTGGAAGAAGTCATTGAAAGCGTTGCAAATTTCGTTTCCCTCAGTATACTTGATGTTATTGTGAGATAACATTTTAGGGTAGTTAGAACCTCCACGCATGGTCTTTATGTACGTCCAAAACTTTTTTGGATCTTTTTTCAAACTACACTCCATCTCCTGCAAGTGTTTATTATAACAAATCTGGTGGATTTGACGCTGTCTGTCCCGCAACATTGCGAATTCGTCGTAGTCGAGCAGATTTCTAAACCGCTTCCAACGCGAGTGTGCCTTACTCTTTTCTTTAATTATTTTAATTAGAGAGTGGCTATACCAAACTGGATATTTACGTGATCCTGACTTTCGGTTAAAAGGTACATATTTATCAATCCCCGATTGAATTGTTTTGTAGAATGTGTCTACGGCGTCATTTGTTGATGTGTCGTCTAAAACTGAGTGCCAATCAATATTAGAAAAATAATTATTTAACATGCAGAAATCAGATTTTCGGTAATTATGTCTAGAAGTGGACAACTCACGGAGATGGGAAACTGTAAGGT